>CM016614.1:16373296-16785227 GCA_005393395.2 Gossypium australe
CCTCGGCATGGAGGGAAGAATAACTTTGAAGAATAACTAGAAAATAACTTTGAAGAAAAACTCAGTTGATTTCGACGATACCTTCGGGAAGAATCCACCTAGACTTCACTTATTATCTAACCCTAAATTATATGATTTCTTTACTTAGCTTGATCCGTGAGACTCCCTAACCTATATTAAACCCTCTCTCGAGGCGAATAACGTCTAACCCTAGGTTAATTAGTGGAACTCTCGTTCGCTTATAATAACCCCCTAGGATAGCAATAAATCGATCAATGGACTCCCATATTAGGTTTCACCCTAATCCGGCAAAATCTCGTAACCTTATCTTTAGGCGTTCCATCAACTCCGCTTAATTATGTTAGATCTCCTCTTAGGCAGGGTCTATTCCTCCTCCACCTAAGCACATTAGATTTGGATTAAGCAACATAATTAAGAACAAACTAAGTAATTTATCATATAACTTAAAAATCAAATAATAAAATCCATCTAGGTTTTATCCCCTTCAGGTATCTGAGGGGTTTAGTTCATAATGAATGAACAAAACATCACAAGAGAAAAGATAAAACAAAACATAAGGAAACCCTAAAACCCCCTGAAGGAATTGAAGGAGAATTCCGCCGTCTTGAGTATAACTCCAGCTTCTTGGGATGGATCAACTGGCTATCCTCGCGTTATTCCCTAACTTTGACCTTCTCAGCTTGGCTCCTTGGCCTAGCTTTCGTTTCCTTTCAAAGGTGATACTTAGGGGATATTTATATGCTCTTGGAGTGCGATTCTTTCTCCCTAAGTATCCTTTTCCGGCTGAAATTGCTCTTTCCAGTGACAGAGGCACGGCCATGGCACACGTCCGTGTGGATCGAGACCTGACCGTGTTTGGGTTTCTAACTTGAGGCACGGCCGTGTGTGACGGAGTTGAGGCCGTGCTCTAGGTGTTCGTCGAGGCACGGCCGTGTGTGCTTTGGGCCAGGCTGTGCCAATTTCGTGCTAAGGCCCATTTGCTCTGTTTTAGGCCCGTTTTGTGTTCTTTTCATCCTTGGGTGCTTTCCTGGGTATAAGACATGAAAAGAAAGGATTAAAAGCACCTTTTTATATAAAACAAGGAATAAATCATCCAAAAACATATTAAATGTGGGATTAAAATATGTTACCTTTACGGTTTATCAATTGTGTAACACCTCTAACCCGTATCCGTCGCCGGACTAGGGTTACGAGGCATTACCAAAACAAACACAACTCAAAACAGGTGTATATATATATATATATATATATATATATATATATATATTTAATTAACATTTCATGAAAACATACATAACATACAAATCAAAGCTAGCATATATGTTTTGAATCATTTAAACAGAGTAAATTGCATATTCTGTCAATACAAATTTCATACCTCAATAACAAAACCAAAATCATTTACTTCACATCTAACACCTATCTCAAATTTATAACATATTCAATCATTTATAATTAAAAATCATTAATCTAATCATTTTATTAAAGTCTTAATAAATAAACATCACTTTAAAACATATATATGGTATTCGAACATTGTATCATTAAAACCAAATAGCATCAAACACATTATGTATAACATTCGGCCAAACTTAATATCTCCCATACAACTAAATTCGAATATATATATATATATTCATCATTTCTTTAACTTACAAATTATATCTAACATTTACAAATTCCAAATTCTTAATCTAATCATAAAACTAAATATAATTGTATTACTAATAATCATCCATCACCATTTCACAATATGACCGAATACATACATATAGTTTTAACCTTGACATTCCAAATCCAAACCTTTCAAGACTTAAAAATTAACATAACCACATACTTTCTAATTGTATTCGAACATATATATATATATATATATATATATATACACCATCATAACCAATTCACAATTTACTAGCTCACATGCATATTAATACTTATTACATATACATTTCACTTAACTTCACTCAATTGATATATATACATATAAGTATACAAATACACATTTGATCATAGTTAGTTTAATAAATCAATCAAACTTTACATAATACATAATAAGTACACCATTACATATCGCCTAATCACATCCAACATATCCATGGCTTTATCACTTAGCTTAGCCAAAATATCCACATATACATTCGGTTCAAGTTCATATATCAACTAAATCAATCCATCAAACAAACATAACCAAAATGCAAGTATCAACCACATAATCAAGTTCAATATGTCTAGTTTTAAAACATAACACAAGCTTACCTATTATGAAACATATACTTAACCAAATATGCATATGAATCTATTCACAACAACCATCGCAAACCATCATCAAAGATAGCAAATCAATCAAAAGAGGATAAACCATTTTCGCACGGTTATTATTTACATACATAGGTATTTAATTCATATTCAACCTTTTTCTATGCTATACATGCCATATATTATAATTAACATAACCAAAATACCATAGAAAGCTGTCGATAGTGTGATAGTCCTGCTGACGATCCCCGAGCTCGTAACGTATCCAAAATCTGTAAAACAGAAATAGACAAAGAAACACAAGGTAAGCTATTTAAGCTTAGTAAGTCAATAGCAAGATAAAATTAATTAACTTAACAAAATCATATTTACAAAGCTATATCAAGTAGTGAATTATACGCAGTCACAAGTAATTACTCAAATTTCAATATCAAATTCAAATAATGTACCCTTTGGTCGAATACACATAGTTAAAAACTTATACCCGGTTCACATGTTTACACATTAACTTCTGTACAATGAAATAAACATATAGCTTACCTTTCATTACATAACACAGATTATATACGTACTTGAGTTCTTTTAGTTCAATATTACATTAGCCTTCATTTACACATGCCCGTTGAACCATTCGAAATTAAAAAGGATACGCGAACGGTCGGAAGCTCGTACAATGCCAACGTCCCAGACGTGGTCTTACATGATCACATGTCGATGCCACTGTCCCAGACAGGGTCTTACACGAATCAAATACGATGCCAATGTCCCAGACATGGTCTTACATGATAACACATATCGGATATCCTATGTCATGAAATATGTATCCTATCTATTCCTAAGGTTCATACGGGGCTTACGGACATCAAATCTCGGTCGAATCAAGCTCGAAAGTTAGCCAAATCACAATACCCACATTCGGCCATAGCATATATAATTTCAAATAATTCATTTTGATACATAACAAGTACATATTCATGGTTATTTCAACATTTATATGCTTATTGACTTACCTCGGATGTCGTTGACTGTTAAATCGGCTACTCGACCACTTTTGTCTTTTCCCGATCCAAATTCGATTTCTTTAATTCTTGATCTAAACATATTCAAATTAAGCTTATTTAAACACCATTCTATTCAATTTATCCTAAAAACACATAAATGGGTAAATTACAATTTTGCCCCTAACATTTCACACTTTTTACAATTTAGCCCTTTTTGCTCAAAACACAAAATACACAAAATTTGACTACACTCCTTAAGGGTCGAATATTCCTAGTGTCCATACAAGCCTACACATTTCATTTATTTCACATTTTAGTCCCTCAAAAATTTATTTTTGCAATTTAGTCCAAATTACTCAATTTCATCAAAAATTCAAAGACAAAACTTATTAATCTAACATATATATTTCATATTTTATCATCAAACATCAAAAACCACAAGGTATCATCAATGTAAAAACACAAAATCATCATCAAAATCACAAATTGAGACATGGGTTTTGGAGTACACTTAACAACAATCTCAAAAACGTAAAAATTATCAAAAACCGAACAAAACACATACCTAAATTCAAGCTCCAAAGTGCCGAATATGCTAGGTGTTCTTCTTTCTTTTTCTTTTGTTCAATTCGGCTAAGGAAGGAAGATGACAACATGGTTTTATTTTATGTTATTTTAACATATATTATAAATTATAATAAGTTTACTATTTTAACCTTTTAATGTTTTAATTATAAAACATAATAATATGGACAAAGTTGTCCTATGCCGTCCACTATCTTCTAAAATGGGCTAATTGCCCTTTAAGGATCCCATATTAAGAAGCCACTATCAAATTATCACTTTAATCTTTAATTTGTAACTTTTACATTTTACGCGATTAAGTCCTTTTATATAATCGGACACCTAAACGACAAAATTAAGTCACGAAAATTTAACACCAACAAACACACACATAATAAACACGAATAATAATTTTAAAATATTTTTCAAACTCGGATTTGTGGTCCTGAAACCACTTTTTTGATTAGTGTCAAAATTGGGCTGTTACAAATTGGTTGGTTTAAATGTCAATTTTTATGTCATGAGTTGTGCAATTTGGTTTGGTATAGGTTTGTGCAAGTTGGGTGGCAAAATGACTTGGTAAATGGCCTATTTGTGTCCACACAGGTAGAGACACGGGCGTGTGTCTCAGCCGTGTGTGACACACGGTTATGTACACAGCCGTGTGTCCCCTGATGTTGAAATTAAAACCAAGTCAGCATGCTCCACGCAGCCTCACACAGGGGCGTGTGACTTGGCCGTGTGGCATAAGTCAGTATACCCTACAGGTTTGGCACGGCCTAACACACAGCCTGGCACACGGGCGTGTATGGCCATTTTTAGGGCACACGGGCTAGACACATGGGCGTGTGTGTTGGTCGTGTGACTCAAGTCAGAGAGTTATACGGGGTTAGACACGGGCTGGGACACGGCCATGTGCTCCCATTTTGAATGTCCACACGGCCTGTGACATGAGCGTGTCTTTGGCCGTGTGAGACACACGGGCGTGTGTCCCCTGTTTTTGAGAAAATTTTCTAAGTGTTCTAAGAATTTTCAAAGTTATCGGTTTAGTCTCGAACCGCTTCCAATGCATGTTTAAGGCCTTGTAGGCTCGTCTTAGGGACAAAATGATTGGTTGTGAACGGATTGTATTTGAATGATTAATTTGTATGAGAAATGTATGTTTTAATATGTGATAAGTTCGGTAATGCTCCGTAACTCTATTTCGACGTTGAATACGGGTGAGGGGTGTTACACCTAGTACCGACCCTAATTGTCACAAATTACTTACCCTAATACCTCACAATATAATCAATAAACCTTTCCAAATAATACCTAAAAAAATGTTACAAAATAACCAGAAGAACAGAGCAAAGTTGTCGATAAAAACACTAAAAAAACAACACTTTAAGTGACGCCACAAGCAACTTATTTATAGGCTAATACATGAGTCCATCCTATAGAATTTTGATAAGCTTTAAACTCCTATTTAAAAGTTAAAATTATCTCATTAATTACATTGATTATTTATCAAATAAAAATACTCATAAATCGGTTTTTCTATTGCTCCAAAACTCTTTAAAAAGATAAAAATAAGGATATGAATAAAACATTATTTTCATTTTAAACCTCTCGATATGACCGTTAAAGAGTTCTAACCAAAAACCAATAGTTATTTTGTCAAAATGTTGCTCCTTAATTGGCAAAAAAAAAAAAAAAATCAAACACACATGGGGATGCAATAGCCCATCGCTTAAGGAAAATTTATTTTCGTTCTAACAAAACATGGAATGAGCAGGTAAAAAACTCCAACAATCTCCCCCAGGCAATTTTTATAAAACTTGCAACAAATGGTTAACCTACAATCCAAACAAATCACCTAGCAAGCCAACTAGAATATGTCTCCCCTAAGGGGCAGAACATGCTTGATCACATACTCCCCTATTTTGGACTCTTTTAAATTTAACGTGTACGAGTCATCTAAAGGCAATCTAGGTTTGCAGCCTGTTGTTGTGTCTTGCGAGATTTTGAAGGGTTGATCTTAGGTATGTTTTTGGGTGTTCACTTTTTCAAATAATGCAGAGTTATGGGCAATTAAAATGGATCTTCAGTTGTTTGTTAAGCTTCCTCGGTATCTTGTTATGAAGCTTGTTATTGAGTCAAATTCCTTTTACGATTTCGTGGGTTACTAAAAAGGGTTCTAGAACATGGAGGATGTGGGGCATTCTTATTGAGATTGATAGTTTAGTTGAAGTTATTTGTGAAAAATATAACGTCGGTAATGACAATATATCGCAAAGAAAAAAAGAAATAGAAATAAAAATAAAGAACACAGATTTTACGTGGAAATCCTTTCGGGAAAAACCACGGGCAGAGGAGAAGAAAATTCACTATGGCGAATTCGAATCAATTACAAGAGGAATAGACCATGTCTATTTATAGGCTTATAAAGCCATATTCAATAGGAGTGTAGTAAGATTGAAACTCCTTATTCTAATCAATATCAAATAGATAGAGTTTAATAAGGTTTAAAAAACCTTATTTAAAATAAAATAAAAGAAGTGTAATTCTATAGGGATTCTTCTTTTATTTTATTTAAATAAGAATTTGGGTCACTTAATTCTAACAATCTCCACCTTGACACAAATTCTCAATGAACAAGTTCTTCATCGTGAACTCTCAACGAACAAGTTCTCCACCTCTTCCATAAAACCCTTTAAGGGTTTAACTTCAACAATGAACACCAACCAAGTCTAAGCAATGCTCAAACTTGGTTATAGGAAGTGACTTAGTCATCATATCTGCAGGATTTTCATGAGTACTAATTTTGCTCACAACCACGAGCAATAATATCACGAACAAAATGATATCGAATATCAATGTGTTTTGTTCTCTCATGAAACATTTGATCTTTTGTAAGGAAGATGGCACTCTGACTGTCACAAAATACTGTGCTGATTTGAAGGTCTTCATTGAGCTCACTAAAGAGTCCCTTCAACCAAATAGCTTCTTTACAAGCCTCAGTAATCGCCATGTACTCAGCTTCAGTGGTAGACAAAGCGACTGTAGTTTACAAAGTAGCTTTCCAACTGATTGCACAACCTCCTATTGTAAAGACATAACTAGTAAGAGATCTTCTTTTATCAAGGTCTCCAGCAAAATCAACATCAACATACCCAATGACTCCATCTCTAGTCCTTCCAAACTGTAAGCAAACATCTGTAGTACCTCGTAAGTATCTTAAAATCCACTGAACTGCTTTCCAATTTTCTTTACCGGGATTCGCCATGTATCTGCTAACTGCACTGACTGCATATGATAAATCTGGACGTGAACAAACCATAGCATACATGAGAGATCCCACTGCACTAGAGTATGGAATATGTGACATGTACTCAATCTCATCATCTGATTGTGGAGACAAAACCGATGAAAGTCTAAAATGGGCTGCTAAAGGAGTACTAACAGGCTTAGCACTCTGCATATTGAACCTGCAAAGAACTTTCTCAATGTACCCCTTCTGACTTAGGTACAATTTACTTTCTTTTCTATCTCTGAGAATCTCTATACCAAGTATCTTCTTTGCTGGTCCCAAATCTTTCATCTCAAATTCTTCACTTAGTTGGGCTTTGACCTTTCTTATCTCTCCTTTATCTTTTGCTCTTGTACCACTGTCTTGGTGACTGTTTCAAACCGTAAAGAGACTTTTTCAGCAAGCAAACATAGTCCTCTTTTTCTGAGACTGTAAAACCCTCTGGTTGTTGCATGTAAATATCTTCCTCAAGTTCTCCATGCAAAAATGCAGTTTTTACATCTAACTGCTCAAGCTCCAAATCATGCATGGCCACAATACCAAGAAAAGCTCGAATCGAACTATGCTTCACAACTGGGGAGAACACATTTGTGAAGTCCACTCCTGGAATTTGACTGTAACCCTTTGCAACAAGCCTTGCTTTATATCTGGATTCTTCAACTCCTGGAGTCCCTTCTTTCTTTTTAAACACCCATTTACAGCGAACAACCTTTTTACCTTTAGGAAGTTTCACAAGATCCCATGTTCTATTTTTGTGGAGTGATTTCATCTCCTCTTGCATAGCACACATCCACTTTTCTGAGTCTTCACAGCTAACCGCCTCAGAATAATTAGACGGCTCTTGGTTTGCATCTATATCTTCAGCCACATTTAAAGCATAAGCAACTAGATCAGCCTCGGCATACTTCTTTGGAGGTTTAATTTCTCTTCTAGTTCTGTTTTTGGCAATAGAGTATTGTGGTGAAGAAGCAACTTTATTCTCAATTTTTGTTCTGGCTTGAGGAGTTGTCTCTGTATTAATCTGATGCTCCACCTGCTTTTGATTTTCTTTATTGGAAGACTCTTTAAGAGATAAGTTAGGTAGCATAGCAGTTTCATCAAAAATAACATCTCTGCTAATCACAACTTTTATATTTTCAGGACACCATAACTTATACCCTTTTACGCCAGCTTTATAACCAAGAAAAACACATTTAATAGATCTCAGTTCCAATTTTCCATTATCAACATAAGCATACGCAGGTCACCCAAAGATCTTTAAATTAGAATAATTAGCAGGATTACCAGACCATACCTCTTGTGGAGTCTTTTTCTCAATGGCAATGGATGGAGATCGGTTGATCAAAAAACATGCAGTATAGACTGCTTCGGCCCAAAACGACTTTGGTAAGTTGGCATTTGACAACATGCATCGAACCTTTTCCATGATCGTTCTGTTCATTCGTTCTGCAATGCCGTTTTGTTGTGGAGTATGACGAACTGTCAAGTGTCTCACGATCCCTTCTGACTTGCACAGTTTATTAAACTCATCAGAACAAAACTCTAAGCCATTGTCTGTACGGAGGTATTTTATTTGTTTTCCTATCTATTTTTTCATATAAATATATTTATATGTATGTAATCAAGTTATATTTATGTGTATATAATATATGCGTGAAAAATATTTAAAAGATACTGATAAATTTGAAATAGTACATATATACACACTAGTACGGATATGTACTAGGTTTAGTATCGAAATATATTTACCTAAGAACTTGAATATTTGTCATATGATTTGTCACATTGGATATAAAACGTATGCCTTCATTTTTCTCCTAATTGTTGGTGTGGGATTTCTAAAATGTTGGTGAGAAAAGTCTCGAACACACAAATGGAACATGAACAATTACTCAAAAAAAAAAATCAATAGGACAAAATTCTAAGGTGTGTATCAAGCCACTATCAAACCAATCAAGCTTGACAAAGATGGAAGTTAATTTCATTAGTGTTCTACTTTCATGTGTTGTAGTAGTCATCATGAAAATGGATTAGAACCTTAAAATTGTTGGAGCGTGGGGACAAAAATAAACTTATGAGAAATCAACGAACACTTCAAGGTGCCTAACTATGCCACTTTCTTTAAGGTTCATTTGTCATCACTTATATTTTGGCGTGCAAAAGAGTCATTGACAAATAAATCTCAAGGATACAATGAAACTAAATGATTACTGGTGTTTTGGACTAACGAAAATAGTCTATTAAGCATTGAGTAGAGTATAACAAAATTATCAAATTTTGTAAAAAAAAAAATTTGTACTAATAATTTTTAGAGAATAATCTAGAAACATTAGAAGATGTAGGAGAATAGAGACACCTTTAGTTTTGAGTTTTTTTGATTTGTCTCCATATTTCTTAGTATGAAATTTCACTCATATTTATAAGAGATCTCATGTCTCTACGAAGAGACATAACTATCTAAATAGATAAGTCATATCTTTTAACAATAAACATAATTATTTCATAGATGTCTACTTGAATAATCATGACTCTTTATTAATAATCAAGTGACATGATTTTTTAATTTAAGAGACTTAACTCATCACTATAAATAGTGATAACTCTTCGTTAATAATAAAGTAATATAACTTTTAGATCACTTGTAACTCTCCAATTAAAAATATTTAGAATTTAAGGTAACTAATGAGTTTTAAACATGCAATTTATAAATTTATTTTGTAACAGGCCAATTTTATCCTGCCAAGAGAAAAACAAACAAAACAGGTAAATTAAAAAAATAAACAAGTTCGTCTTACAAGCCCAAACCAAGTCCAAAGTATATCACCTAACCCAAAACCCTAAAGGCCCAATACTACATCAACCCAAGCCCAAAACCCTAAAAAACTAACAGAAACCCTAGTGTCACCTTAAGAGCTTCGACGCCGCTCCATCGCCACATCAGCTGACGCGCGGTCCCGAGGCCTTTCCCCCTCCTTTCACCAAAATGGCAAGGTGCGGCTCCCCAGCGCCGTTGACCTTGCCATGAATACCTACAAAGGAGAAAGAAAAAGTAGAGGACAAAAAGAAAACAGTAGAAACAACAACAAATGAAAAAGAGATAAAATATTCTGTAATATTGGCTATAAAAGCCATAACAATGGTATGTAATCGTTTACGGAGAAATACAAAAAAAACGAGATTTTGAAATAATAGAGAACAAAGAAAACAAAAGGTAGTTTATTTTTTTTCTTATTTTTATTTTTAAAAAAGCATAATAAATAAAAAATATAATACCCTTTTACTTGTCGTTTCACCTTCTGCCGCCGTTGGAGACCATCTTCGGCCCCGAATACCTCAAGGCCCCTTAGGGTTCTGCCGGGGTTTGATGAGCGCGCAAGGATAAGAGTTTTTTTTCCCTTCTTTCTGATTTTTAGAAGGCATTAGCCATTAGATCTGGCTTTTAGTGGGTTAAATAGGGCTAAAAAGCATTTTTTTTGTAACTCGGGCCACTGGAGGAGATGGTCGCTGTCGTCGATGATCGGTGGCCATGATGGGGCGACGACGGCCTTATGGCCGGATTCAGAGACGCATTTAGAGAAAAAAAGGAAAGAAGATGATTTTTTTTAAAACGCAGAAGAGAAGTGAAATTTTTCAAAAATTTTTTAACTTATATAGGGTCTCGGTGTGACGTCATTTTGGCTTGACTTTAGAAGCCCCAAAACGGCATTGTTTTGGAGCTGACCCGATGACTCGATCCTGATCCATCCAAGATCTACGTGTTTTCAAAAGAAGGGTTTAATTGACATTTTGGTCCTTTCAGTTTTTTACTTTTTTAATTTCGTCCTATTTCTTTTTTATTTGTATTAATTTTTACCCCATAATTTTAATTTCTCTACAAATCAGTCCCTTAACCTACTGTTTACCTACCAAGGGAATGACACGTATACTGATCAGTGGGAAAAGAAATTTCAAGATGCTCGAGTCCGAGAAGATGCTCTAAAAAGGGATTTGTTAGAAAGCAGAAATAAAAAGGTTAGATTGAGAGCCCGGGTAGCAGAATTAGAAAGGTCACTACATTAACATCATAGTCGCAACTCTATGATTGTGTTGAAAGCAAGCCTGACTAAGATTGAAGAGTTGAAGGGAAAGATAGAAAAGCTCGAGACTGCACTGCAAAATTGTGAACTTCAAGTTGAGCTTCTTGAAATGAGCAATGAACATTGGAAAGAACAACTCCAAAGCTCTCAAGGTCAAATCAGGGATAGAGATCACATCATGGGCGAAGCTTTGACTTAAGTACGGGAAGTAGCCGACCATTTGCAAACCCTAGCGGTTCAAGCTGACATGTTAAGCTTGACATATGAATCAAAATCAGATCGGGGCCGAGAATTAGCTTGGCTTCTTAGGAAAGTCAAGGCTTTGAGTATTAGGGCAATGTCGTATATGTAAAATGTACACGTTTTATGTAAAGAAATTTGTTTTCTAGTAAAGTTGTTCTAATAGAATTGAATCAGAATTAATTCCTCTTTTTACATTTATGTTTCATTCATCAGCATTACATTTCATCACATGCATTAAATTTCATAAAAGGACCCTAATTAATCGAAATTATGACAATTACCCTAGAAACCAACGAGAATCTGCCAGTCGAATATCGTTACAGTACAGGCGGTAAAACCAAACCCATGGATCAAAGGTTAGAGAGACTAGAACAAATTTAAAAAGACATGCAAGATCAGTTGCAAGCGCAGCTACAGGACCAATTAGCTAAGGTACAACAAGACATGAATGAGCAAATACAAGAGTCCCAACAAAGTACAATAAGCCAGTTGACCCAATTACTGGCTAGTGGGATTGAAAAAGGGAAGAGTATTGTGATTAACTCTTGGGTGATAATAAATACCTTAGATACCCTTCAGGCTTTACCCCAGTGAATGCCCAAGCCCAACTAGATACATATCCACGAAGAGTATCCGTTACCATAAGACCACAACAATACCAGGCAGGCACCTCAGGACCGGTGAATCACCCAACGGGTTTAGGTTCCAATCCCAGAGATAATCTGACCAACCCCATTGTTCTAGATTTGGACGACATGGCGAAAATGGATAGAGCAAGAATAGACTTGCCAAATCAGCTAAAAGATCTGTGCAAGTGGTTGAGGAGAAATTTAAAGCTATGGAGAGTGCTGACTACCTTTGCGGGGTCAATGCTAAGGAATTGAGTTTAGTCCCGGATCTAGTGCTCCCACCAAAATTCAAAACTCCAAAATTCAAAAAATACGATGGGACTAGTTGCCCTGAAGCCCATATCACAATGCTCTGCTGAAAAATAATGAGATACGTTAATAACGACCAATTGTTAATCCATTGCTTCCAGGATAATTTGATCGGGTTGGCTGGCAAATAGTACAATCAACTAAGCCATGCCAAAATCAATTCATGGAAAGACTTGGCACAGGCTTTTATGAAACAATACAACCATGAGACCTACATGACACCCGATAGAATTACGTTACAAAACATGGAGAAGAAGCAAAGTGAAAGCTTTAGGCAATATGCTCAAAGGTGGAGAGAGGTGGCAACACAAGTTCAGCCAACTCTTCTGGAAAATGAGATGAAAATGCTTTTTATAAACACTTTGAAGGCCTCGTTCATTAACCATATGCTGGGTAGTGCTACCAAAAGCTTCTCAGATATGGTAATGTCCGGAGAAATGATTGAGAATGAGTAAAGAGTGGGAAAATAGATGGGGGAAAACGCTAAAAGGTCTGCCCCTGGAAAGAAAGAAAATGAAGTAAACACATCGAGTGTGTATAATAAGAGTTATTCAAAACCGATCATTGTAGCCCAACCAAAGACCATGACAACTAGTCATCAAGGCCCTTCAAGGTAAGAACCTAACTCAAGGCCAAACACAGAAAAACTCTAATTCACACATATCCCGATGACATATGGAGAGTTATATCAGAATTTGTTTACCACGCATGTAGTATATCTGTTTTACTTAAAACCCATGCAACCTCCATTCTCAAAGTGGTATTACACGAATGCTCAATGCGAGTACTACACAAGAATAACAGGACACTCGATTGAGAACTACACTGCATTCAAGAAGTTCATCAAGATGAGGATTGTAAGGTTCAATGACCCCCCAAGACCTAATGTGGCAAGAAATCCGTTACCGAGTCATTCTGACCAAGGGGTAAACGCGATAATCGAGAGTGAAGGCAAGAGGACCAAAACCAATGTTACAGAGGTGAAATCCCCACTAAAATGGTTTGACAAAAAATGATAGACGTGGGATTAATCATTCAAGATTCAGAGGAGATGCCCAAATGAGTGAGGAGCTACTGTGAGTTCTACGCTAAAGAAGGTTATGAGATCTATGAGTGCACTAAATTCAGAGCTCTAGTGCAAAGTCTGATGGATAACAAAGAATTGGAATTTTTTGAAGATGTCAAGGGCTCGGAAGGAGGAGATGTTTACGCTTTAGAGGAAGGATCAATGGAGAAAGTCTACAAGGTTAACCACCCAGTGGTGATTATTTCACGATCGAGAAGTAATGAAGTGGAAGCACAAGCTATGCCAATAGTTATAATTCAAAAACTCATGGCTTTTCCCTACAAGGATAGAAAAATGGTTCCATGGAATTATGATTACAACGTGATGATCTCGGGAGAGGAGAACTCAGTTGGCACTTCAAAAGGGGGCCAGAATATTAGTTTCTTCACGTGCAGTGGGAAGCGCTATAACCCTGCAACTGTAAGAACAGAACCCCTTAAGAAAAAAAACCCTGGTAGTTAAGCATAAGAAAGAAAAAAAGGCTAGACTTGAATCACCTGTCAATGAGCCAATAACTAAGAACGAGGCTAAAGAATTCTTGAAGTTCTTAAAACATAGTGAGTATAGTGTTGTAGAACAGCTACACGAACAACCAGCTCGCATATCAGTATTAGCCTTGCTCTTGAGCTCATAGACACATCGTAACGCATTGATGAAGGTGTTAAATAAAACTTATATCACTGATAATATCTCTGTAAACAAGTGAGATCATTTGGTTAACAATTTGAGTGCCGATAATTTCATCTTCTTCAATGATGATGTATACCTTTAGGGGGCATGGGATCCACGAAGGCTCTCTACAGTGCTACCCACTGCAAAGGATATACATTTCCAAGAGTGTTAATCGACAATAGATCCGTGCTGAATGTCTTGCTTCTATCCAAGCTGAATAGGTTGCTAGTGGATAGCTCTCATATGAAGATGTGCCATAATATAGTGAGAGCATTCGATGGTACAAAAAGGAAGGTGATAGGGAGGATTGGAATACCATTCTTAATTGGTCCGAACACATATGAGGTGGACTTTTTGGTAATGGATATCAAACCTTCCTATAACTGCTTGTTGGGGAGGCATTGGATTCATTCTGCTGGGCAATGCCATCATCACTGCACCAAAAACTAAAACTGGCAACAAAGGGTCAACTGGCAACAATAAACGCTGAAGAGGATATTGTTGCATCTGTAACTAGTGACGCGCCATACATAGGAGTGGATGAAGAGGCAACAGAATGTTCCTTTTGATCACTGAAATTTGTTAATGCAACTTTTATTGTTGAAGAAAACAAGATTCTAGTGCCAAAAATATTCAAAACCATGAGGATGGGTCTACAGTTGATGGACGAAAAATGAGACTTGCATAGAAGAGGAGTTGGAAAACACCTTCAAGAAAGAGTCAAGGCATCAATGCTGATGGACAAACAAGACCGCTTTGGCTTAGGGTACAAATAGGAACCGATGATCTTTCCCCATATATCTAAAACATTAGTGTTAGGAGAAATAATTTATCCTAAACAAAAAATGGTAGAAAAAGAGAGCCCATTAACCAAAACTGCTGAAAGAATGTTGGGAAACTTAAGCATCAATGCCATATCCGAAAAGGGAATTGGAGAAGTATCATGTATTTGTCCTTATATCCCCGGAAGTGTTCTGAACAATTGGACTGTGAAAGAGATCCCTGTAAATTTTAGAACTAATTCAGAGTAATGTTCAAAACACAATTGGACTGTGAAAGAGATCCCTGTAAATTTTAGAACTAATTCAGAGTAATGTTCAAAACACACTTATTGCTCTGAGTCTGGGAGCAATAAGAATCCTTTTGTGAAAAACGCATATGCTTACTATTTTTATTTTAATAAAATGAATTTTTTGTGTCTCATTTGGAAAATATTCTTCTTTTTTTTTTCATTTCATTTATACTCATACCACACAAATAATTATTCTTAGATTCATTTGTTCTTTGGGTCTTCATTTATTCCTATAACATGTCTCTATATATCAATGATACGAGTGACGCTGCTGTTGACTCATAGTCTCTTTTTGAGTAGGATATGTGTCTAGAGGAACCTCAGGACTTTGAAGATGATCAAGATTGTAATTTATCTCCTGATTTGTTAAGGATGGTAAAATAAGATAAGAAGCAAATCCTACCTCATAAGGAGTCAGTGGAAATTGTGAGCTTAGGAGACAAACAAGAAAAGAAAGAGGTGAAAATTAGAGCTTGCATCACTGCAGAGACAAAGCGAGACCTCATTGAGTTATTCTAAGAATTCAAAGATGTTTTCGCATGGTCATATCAGGACATGCCTAGTCTAAGTATCGATATTGTGGTACACCGGCTTCCCATAAAAGGAGAATGTAAGTCGGTCCAACAGAAACTTCGAAGGATAAGACCCAACGTCCTGTTAAAAATAAAAGAAGAGATCAAGAAATAATTCGACATTGGATTCCTACAAGTGGTTAAATACTCAGAGAGGCTAGCCAATATAGTCCTCGTCCCCAAGAAAGATGGGAAAGTGCGAATGTGTGTAGACTACAAGGATTTAAACAAAGCTAGTCCCGAAAGACAATTTCTCGTTGCCTCACATAGATACCTTAGTAGAAAACACAACATGTTATTCACTATTCTCCTTTATGGATAGCTTCTCCGGATACAACCAGATAAAGATGCATCCTGAAGGTATGGAAAAGACCACATTCGTAACATGTGAGGAACATTTTGCTATAAAGTGATGCCATTCTGACTAAAAAATGCGGGAGCAACATATCAAAGAGTCATGGTAACTTTGGTTCATGATATGATGTATAGAGAAATCGAGGTTTATGTCGATGATATGATTGCAAAATCCTAAACAGAAAAAGAGGATGTGAAAGTCTTGAAGAGATTGTTTTTAAGGTTGATAAAATTCCAGCTAAAGCTGAATCCAGCAAAATGTACATTCGGGGCCACATCGGGAAGATTGCTAGGATTTGTAGTCAGCGATAAAGGGATCGAGATCGACCCGGATAAAGTCAAGGCTATACAGGAGTTGTCTCCGTCGCGCACTCAAAAGGAGGTCAAGGGTTTCTTAGGGAGATTAAATTACATTACCCGGTTCATTTCACAACTAACCGAGAAATGCGACCCCATATTCCGTCTCATTAAGAAACATAATCCAGGTGTATGGGATGAGGAATTCCAGAAGACCTTCGACAAGGTTAAACACTACTTGTCCAATGCCCCAGTACTGATACCACCTAGCCCAGATAAGCCATTGATACTGTACTTGGCAATATTTGATAATTCTACGAGATGCGTGCTTGGCCAACATAATGAGTCAGGGAGGAAAGAAAGAGCGATATATTACTTTAGTAAGAAATTTACTGAATGTGAGACAAGATACTTGCCAATTGAGAAGTTGTGTTGCGCATTAATCTGGACAACCCAGAGATCGAGATAATACATGTTGTAACATACAACTTGGCTCATCTAAAAAATGGATCATTTAAAGTACATGATAGAGTCAACTGCGTTGAATGGAAGAATGGCTCGATGGCAAATTTTACTTTTCGAATTTGATATAATCTATGTAAACCAAAAGGAAGTAAAATGGAGTGCAATAGCGAACTTCCTAGCTAGTAGAGCTTTAGAGGATTTGACGTATGTTGCAACCACTGAAGAAGGTGCTCCAGAAGAACATCCCTGGAAACTAAATTTTGACAAGGCCTCAAATGCCATGGGTAACGGAATTGGGAAAGTCCTGGTATCTCCAGACGGAGACCATTATCCTTTTACCAGTAAAATTGATTTTGGTTGCACAAATAACATGGCAGAATACAAAGCATGCATCATCGGTATCCGTGAGCAAGACTAATGTACTAGATGTATATAGGGATTCTACACTAGTGATATATCAACTCAAAGTTGAATGGGAGACGAGAGATCCCAAGTTGATCGATTATCTAAGGCTGGTCCTTGGATTAATTAAGGAGTTTGATGTCATCACCTTCTACTACCTTCCACGAGATGAAAATCAGATGGCCAACGCCTTGGCTACCTTAGCTTCCATGGTCAAAGTGAACAAACAAGAGGATGTGAAACCTATCCAAATGAGTATATATGAGGCTCTGGCCCATTGTTACAACATCGAGGAAGAAGAAAATGATGATCACCTTCGGTACCACGACATATTGCACCATGTAAAGAACTGTGAATACCCTGAGCAAGCAACCGGGAATGATAAAAGGACGCTAAGAAGGTCGGCCAACGAGTATATCCTAGATAGAGAGATTCTATACAAAAAAAGAGAGGATCAGCTGCTACTAAGATGTATGGACGATGTTGAGGCCAAGAAAATCTTGAAAGAAGTCCATGAGGGCGTTTTTAGAACACATGTTAATAGTTTTACAATGGCCAATGGAAACACAAAAATTTACGTGTTTTTACATGCCCTTTTTATCTTAAAATCATGCTATTTCGGTTAAATTCTTGTCGAAAAATAATTAAATATTATAAAATAATTAAATTGTGTTAAAAATATGAACATCATGAATTTTAATTAATTTTATAGTTAATTTTGATTTATTTTGACTATTTTCGATAGATTCGCGCAAAGGGCAAAAATTGGCTTGGCAGACACTGCTCGAAGAACAAAACCGAGAAGCAAATCGAAGTAACAGGGCGAAATAATTTCCAGCCTAAGACAGTCCAAATATGTGTATTAAATCATAAATTAATTAATTTTAATTTACTCCCTATTTAATTTGGGCTAAATAAATCAATCTTAATTAATTATGGAAAAAGGGCCCAGTTGAACCGCACCAGTTGAACCAAATCGATTGAACCGAACTAATCAAAGAATTGGGCAGCCCAAACTGTCCATATGCTGACCCAAATCAGCTTATTAGCTGATTGATTAAGCTTGCAAAGAGGCCCTTGAAGACTTGTCAAAGTTGCATTCAACCCCCTCCACAGTTAGTGGCTTTATAGATTTGCCCCATGCCATATTTAGCAAAGTTGAAGCCATCAACTTTGTCACATAGGTGGCCGGCCAAGGGGTGGCTCTTTGGCTGCTATTTTTAGCAAATTTTAGCTGCCACATTCAGCTATAAAACCCCCCTTGGCTGATCATTCAAAGTATCCCTCATCCCTCATCCCTCATCTCTCATTCACATCTCATTCTCTCTTCTCCTCTCTCACTTTCTCTCAACTTTTCATTTTTCTATTTCCTTGCTCTTGTGCCAATTTCTCCCCTTGGGAAAGGGGTCTTCTTCAGCCATCATTGAGCAGCAATTAGAGTGTTCATAAGCCACCTTGATAGCCGAGGACAACGGAGGATAAAGAACGGAGCAATTAGTCAAGCCACGGAGAAACACCGGATTTGCTTCTTGTTGCCTATCTCGTTAAATTTTGTTGTTGTTTTGACAAACATGTTTATGAATATTTATGCTATTGGAATGGCTAATTTAATCATCTTAGCTTGAATTTAATTCGTGTTGGGTTGATTGCATGTCATCCTTTTAAATTATTAAAATTGTGTTTATGCTGTTATAGGTCTCGGTAAAATGCTTGATTAAGTAAAATCATGCTTAAGTTATTCTGTCATCTTAATTGTTTAGATAACTAAATAATTAATTATTTAAATGCATTGAAATTGTAATTAATGGACACAGTACTTAGTCAGTGCATGTTTAATTCTTCTAACGTAGCTGAAGATTAAATTAGCATTGTATTTGGCGATACATGTGCCTTGCATAACTTGCAAGATTATTGTGATTAAACTGTTTCAAGGTAAGAATACTTTGTTACCTCACATAGTCTTATGCTTATTAGGTTGAATTAATCATTTGAATCGACATAGGAATATGTGAGAGATTGTTTAATTTAATAAGTATGTATGTGCAATAACATGTTTACTTTTATAAATTTGTTTTATCAGTCGAATTGACATAGGAATATGTACAAGAGATGAATGGATTTTTATTTGTAAATATGTTCATAAGTTAGCAAATTACCGTGTTGCCATGATTTATTCGTAACAAGTATAAGCATAAGTTTAATAATTCTAAGGTAAGAAATGTAATTAATCCAACACAATTATATCATCTTGATTAAAATCAGCTTTTGAAATCATGCATTAGAACTTTATTTTATTTTATTTTACTTTGTTTTTTTTAGTTTTTAAATATTTCTTAAAACCAAATATTTTCCCTTCACCAAAGCTAATGAAATCAATTTCATAAATAATTCTTTTACAGTCCCTGTGGGTACGATAACTCGACATTTACTTGTCACTTTATTACTTGTTGCGATTGTGTACACTTGCACATTTCCACCGTTCCAGCCAGGCAAATCATGATATTCAGATATTATTGGTCTACCATGGAAGGGGATTGTATCAATTATGTCAAAAGATGTCATAACTGCCAAATTTATGGAGACAAAATTCATGCCTTCACCTCTTCATGTTATGACTTCCCCATGGTCTTTCTCTATGTGAAGCATGGATGTCATTGGGCCGGTCTCGCCAAAAGCTTCCAATGGATATCGATTCATCTTTGTGGTTATCAATTACTTCACCAAATGGGTAGAAGCCGCTTCTTACGCCAATGTCACAAAGTCGACAGTTAGCAAATTCATGAAGAAAGAGATCATATGTCGATATGGAATGCTAGAAAGGATCATATCTGACAATGAATTAAATTTGAACAACAGCACAATAGTGGAGGTCTGTAGTCAATTCAAGATTAAACATCATAACTCGTCACCATATCTCCTAAAAATGAATGGTGCAATTGAGGCAGCCAATAAGAACATTAAAAAGATCGTGGCGAAAATGACGATGATTTATAAAGATTGGCATGAGAAGTTACCATTTTCCCTTTATGCTTATCGAACGTCTGTCACAACCTCCACCGAGGCAACGCCTTCCTCGTTGGTTTATGGAATAGAGGTAGTCTTGCCCATTAAAGTCGAGATTCTTTCTCTTCAAGTTTTATCAGAGTTGGATTTAGATGAAGGATAATGGATCAAATCTCGATATGATCATCTAAACTTGATAGAAGAGAAGAGGTTAAAAGTTATCCGCCATGGTTAGATATTGATAAACCATAATTTATACATATTTTGACCCCATGCTTAGCATATTTTTGGATGAATTTTCATTAGATTCGATGAATTCGATGCTCCTAATCCGTTAATTTCATGTTTTACACTCAGGAGAGCTTAGGGAGTCGAAAAGAACAAGAAACGGGCCAAAAAGAGACAAAATTGGCCTACCATGAAAATCAACACTGCCTGAACTGTTGCACACGGGCAGACCACACGGCCGTGTGTGACGAGCAGAATCGAGCACAGCCTAAGCTATTAAACACGGTCGTGTGTGACGAGCAGAAGTAAGCATGGCCTAAGCTATCGAACACGGGCGTGTCACACGGGCGTGTCCCTGCTGAACCTAAGTCTAATTCTATTGGGAAAAGACTACTTGTGGTCCAAGAAAGGCGTTCCAAAGCCTATATAAACACCCTGGGGGAGGACCTAAAGTGACACATAGTAGAAAGTAGAAAATACTCGAAGACAGCCATCGGGGGCAGCTTGGAAAAAGGATTTCCGTCAAGACTGAAGATCTCCTATCAATTTCTCTTGAAGTTTTTGGGTTTTCTTATGTTTTGTAGTTTTCCTTATTTTAAGATGTTTCCCTCTATCAGTATGAACTAAATCCCTTAAATACCTAAGGGGATGAAACCTAAGACGGATCTTATTACTATTTGATTTATAAGATAAATACTTGTTCTTATTCTTAATTATGAGTCCTTATTCTTGTTTTAATAATTCAGGTTATTGATTCAAGTTGAATGCGCTTATTCAGAGGAGCAAAAGTCCCTGTTTAAGAGTAGATCAACACAATTAAGCGGAGTTGAATGCAATCCTAGAAATAGGATGACGTAAATCTGCCGGATTAGAGTCAAATCTAATAAGGGGATCCATAGATCGAGTTAAGGCAACAATAGGGGTTTTAATTAGAAAGAAATTTCAATTAATCAACCTAGAGTCAGTTTTTCTTAGTCTCGAAAGAGATATTAACATAATTTAGGGATTTCTACGAATTAGGTCAAGTGAATAAATCGTATGAATCAGGAGTAATAAGTGAAGTCTAGGTGGATTCTTCCTTGGGTATTGCCTCTTTCATAAAGTTGTCTAAAAGTATTTTCCCAATTCATTCTTTGTCGTGCTTTTAATTAGTTTTAGTTTAAAAGAAATCACTCCAATTCTTAGGCTAGATAATAAGAAGATAGTAATTACTAGTACTCTTGGTTCTTGTGGATACAATATTTCTAGTCTTGCCATAACAATATTATTAAACGATAGGTGCGCTTGCCTTTATTGTGATCATAGCTAGTAAAAGACACATCAAGTTTTTGGCGCTGTTGCCGGGGACCTAAGATATTAGGAACACTAAATTTTTATTACTTTAGCCATTTTTATTTTATTGCAATTTATTTTTATTTTTACTTTTCTAATTTTACACTTTCTTTGCTTCTGATAGGAGTCTCTAGTTTATGATTAGAAGAAACCTGTCAGGACTATTGCTTTACGACAATGAGATAGAGAGCACCGCTCGTAGAAATCGAAGAGAGATAAGGCGAAGTCTACAATACATAGAGGAAGAGCAAGAGGACGACAATAATACTACCGAGGAGATGGCTGATAATAATCCGCTACCTCTTGTGGTTGCCGCAAATTCGGTGAATCAAAATCCTGCTCCTCGTACTATGTATGATTATGCTAAGCCTACTTTAACAGGAACTGAATCAAGTACTGTTAGACTTGCTGTTGCTACAAATAATTTTGAACTGAAACCTAACACTATTCAGACGATTCAACAGTTTGTTTAGTTTGATGGTTTGCAGGATAAGGATTCAAACAATCACTTGGCAAATTTTCTGGAATTCTGCGACACTTCCAAGATTAATGGCGTTTCTGGTGATTCCATTCGTCTTCGGTTGTTTCCTTTCTTATTAAGGAACAAAGCTAGACAGTGGTTAAACTCGTTACCACGAGGATCAATCACTACATGGGAACAAATGATCAAAAAATTTTTACTTAAATATTTTCCGCCAGCTAAAACGGCTAAGTTAAGGAATCATATCTCTTCTTTTGTGTAGATGGATTTAGAAACACTTTCCGATGCATGGGAGAGATACAAGGATCTACAAAGAAGATGCCCTCACCATAGGTTACCATTATGGCTACAGGTTCAAACTGTTTACAATGGTGTGAACCCCTTAACTAGGCAATTGATTAATGCAGCTGCTGGTGGAACCCTAAATAACAAAACCCCTAAAGCGGCTTATGAGTTTATAGAAGAGATGTCACTGAATAATTATCAGTGGCAAGTCATGAGAATAGAGTCGACAAAGGCCGCCAGTGTTTTCAACCTCGACGCAATCACCATGTTATCAAACCAAGTAGAGCTTTTAAGTAAAAAGATTGATGGGTTGTGTGGTTCTTCACAGGTACATCCAGTAATGCAGTGCGATACGAATGTAGGAGGAATGGGTAATACAGAATATCCATCCCACAACCCTAGCATAGAAAACGAACAGATGAACTATATGGGTAATAACTCTAGATCTCAGAATAATCCTTATAGTAACACTTACAATCCAGGTTAGAGGAACCACCCAAACTTCTCATGGGGTGGTTAAGGAAATCAGAGACAACAACCCCCTCCAGGCTTTCAACAACAACCCTACCCACAGGAGAAGAAGCCGAACCTTGAGGAGATGCTAACAAAATTGATCTCGGTGTCAGAAACCCGTTTTCAAAACACCGAAACAGCACTCAAAAATCAACAAGTGTTGATTCAAGGTCTCAAAAACCAAATAGGACAACTTGCTAAGCTAATATCTGAATGGCCACAAGGCAGCCTAACAAGCAACACTGAAACTAACCCAAAAGAACAACTTCATGCCATTACTGCTCATGATAGTGAAGGGTTAGACGAACCAAAACTGAGGCAAGAAAATGTGGTAGATGAAGGTAAGGTTGAAGTAAGCCATAATAAACCAAAACTGGTAAGTACAGAGTACAAACCTCGTGTTCCATATCCCAATGCAATGAAGAAAGACCGCACAGATGAACAATTTAGTAAATTTCTTAAACTTTTAAAAAGTTACATATTAACTTACCATTTATTGAAGCTCTTTCACAGATGCCCAATTCAGTAAATTTTTTAAAAGAGCTTTTAGCAAACAAACAGGATTTAGACGATGCGTCGCATGTGGAACTAAATGCAGTTTGCTCAGCAATTTTACAGAATAAAATACCCCGCAAGTTAAAAGATCCAGGGAGTTTATTGGTAGTTTATCTGTTAAAAATGCTTTAGCTGATTTAGGGGCAAGTATCAATGTTATGCCTTATAAAATGTTTAAACAGTTAGGTCTTGGGAAACCCAAACAAACTAGGATGAGCATTCAATTGGCTGATAAAACCATTAGAGTTCCTAGGGGTACAATTGAAGATGTACTAGTAAAAATTGATAAATTCATATTCCCAGTAGACTTTGTTGTTTTAGACATGGATAAGGATAGTGACGTTCCTTTAATTTTAGGACGAACCTTTTTAGCAACTGCTAGGACCATTATTGATGTTGGCACAGGAGAATTAATACTTCGTGTAGGTGATGACATGTTTAAACTCCACACACGTGATTCTGTCAGAATATCTAGTGATCAAGATGATACAAGTCCTGTTAATGTAAGTGAACTTAATGTTCAATCTTCTTTGCAGAAAATTCCTTAGAAAAAGATAACAGAGCCGTGGTCTAGCTTGCATATTGAGAACAGAACTGTTCATGAGGAACGAAGGCTCCAGATCGAGGAAATAGATGAATGGCGAGCACAGTTTAAGGAGAAATTAAAAGTACACGATGAACCAAAACAGAGCCATGACGAGCCTAAAAATAAAACAAGTCAAATTAAGGTTGGAGACCGAGTTCTAATGGATAACACAGATCCTCGTATTGCCACTTTTGAACCTAATGGAACAAACCCTTTCACGGTACTTAATATTTTTCCATACGGTACAGTCGAGGTAACTCATTCCAAATTTGGCACCTTCAAGGTAAATAATACTCGTCTAAAACCTTATTTTAAAAAAATTGATAGTAGGAGTAAGGAGATTCAACTTCTCGAACCACCATGATTATGTGAATAAAAGGTGAGTTAAGCTTAGACTCTAAATAAGCGCTTCTCGGAAGGCAACCCGAGCACTAACCCCATTAATGTCCATATTTTTTTTTATTTTTAGCACCTAACTAAAAACTAACCAAATTAATAAAGCGCGAATTTCCCTACCCACACGGCCTTGCACACGGGTACGGTCGTGGCCGTATGGACACCACGAGTAGGTACACCGGCGTGGCGGAGACCGTGCGAGAACAAGACGAAAATTTCCTCAAAACACGGGCTGCGATAAAATGCCATGGTCGTGCGATGCGGCCATGGCCGACACTGACAAAAGAACACAGGATGCAATAAACCGCCACGGGCATGCCATAAGACCGTGGGCAATACTAAGTGAATGACACGGGTGTGCAACACGCCCGTGCCTAGAAACCGTGGTTGAAACTGAGAAAGTTACATGGGTGTGAGAGAAACGAACAAAGCATCACACGGCCATGCAATTTAGCCGTGTGACCCAACACGTCCAAGGAACACGAGCGTGGGCCAAAACTCAGACACGCCCTAAACAAACATTTACGACACACACGGGCTAAACATAGGGCACACGAGCATGGGCCTCGACTGTGTGCCCCAATCCCTATTTAAACCTCATTCTCCTGTTCACTTTCTTCCCCAAATCTTCTCCCCCCAAACCCTAGCCACCGCACCCCTTTCCGGCCACCGCCCTCCTCCTCCATTTTCTTCCTTCCTCCCTTCTTCCCCAACCCAAAACCCCCATTTTTCCCTCTTCTTTTCCCATTGTCTTTCTTCCTTCTTTTTCCTTTCCCATTTCCTTTATTCTTTTTTTTCACCGTCACCACTCCAGCCACCATCCTTGCCACCGTTGGTCACTCTTTGTCCCCTTTATTTTGAAATCATATTTATCTTCTATTATTTGTTTTTATTATCTTTATTATCTTTATTATTTTGTTCTTATTATTCGTTCCATTTAGATTTAGCTTAGGATACCATAAGTTAGTATTGTTCATTAAAAATACTGCTTTTTGCTTAACTTTTTCACTATGTTAGGAATATCTTGTTATTTATTCGATATTACTCGTGGTGATGCTTGAATTATTTATTGAAAATCATTTTTAGGTACACAATGACTAATACTCGAGGCACGAACAAAGCCGCCATTCCCGCTTCGAAAAAGCAGAAGGATCCCGGCGCGGTCTCCCGGTGTGCGACCACTTTACAGCAGATATACCACCACTTCCTCATAGACCAATTCATGCCGGCTGCTTCATTGACTCGATTTCAAAAGATTAAAGGTGTTACCGGAGTATCCTCCCCCACCTTCTCCTCTACCTAATTCATCAGGTTTCTTTTCACAGATTCCACCCAAAATTCAGGAAGTTTCACTTCTCTCCCTATCTTATGATTTTCTTACTATATTGTCATTATCTATCTTTGTACATTGAGGACAATGTACATCTTAAGTGTGGGGAAATTAATTATAAAATCCCTGAATTATATCTTGTTTTAAGTAAATTTTCTCATATTACTAATTAGAATAAAATTTCTATTGACTTATGATTTTTATTGATATGTTTTGGATTAAGTCATAGGTAATTGTGCATTGGTCATTTAAACTTTAAGACATTAGAGAATCAAGCATCATAAGTCTATTTTTAGAATTAAAAATATGCTAGGTTGTTTCCCTGAATTTAAATATTACTTTGAAGTTTGAAATTTGCAAGGTTGACATCAAAAACCATAAATTTTGTAAGACTTTGAGCCTTTTAGAGCATATACTTTTTTGCTCACTTTATTGTTGGTTATGAGTGTGTCAATATGATTTGTTATTCTAGAACTTGCTTCGATTATGCATGTCGAGACCACACCCTTGATTTGATATACTGAGATGATAATGGCACCTAGGTTTTAACCCACTTATTCCATTAAAAAACCTACCTTTATAATTAACCCCTAGTAAACCATTTTGAGCCTAATAAACCGTTTCTTGGCTCACCCATTAATATTATCCCAAAACCCAATTTTTATTGACTCCCCTTTTGTCGAGATTTGATTTGAGCAGTTGCCTAACTATGTTCTTTAGTTCAGTTGTAATTTCTTTATTATTCTTAAAAAAAAAATTGGAAATATATTTATTATTAGTTCTATGAGCTTAAATAGTTAAATTCACATTTTGAGTAGAAGCTCGTGTTATTTTTCAATTGTAATTATTCAGTATTAGTTTATTTTTCTTGTTAGGTAAATTGTCAATTCAATCTCGATTTTAACCTTCTAATTCAGCCTTTATCCACACCTCTAAACCAGGCCCCATTACAACCCTTTTTAAGACCTTTTGATTTGTGTATCATATCATTTCATAGTGGTGGAGACTCGATTTTCATGCAAGCTTATGGTAATAACTTCTCATGTTTGACTTTTGAGTGCTTAATTTGAACCTTAAACACTTTGAGTGCTTTGAGTGAGTCTTTAGTGAGGATGTCAATTCTTGTCAGGTTTAGATCAAAGGTAATTATTTAGATAAGGTGAAACACCTATGTTTTCGTGCTATAAAAATTTGTGACTTCGATTGTTTGAATCATTTAGGACTCTTTTAGTTAAATTATCAATGTATGAATTACCCGTGAATTATGACAGGACATTATTGATGAGAATTAGGAATTGAGGAAATTTAGTTTTAATTGTAAGTTGAGGATTTTGCTTGAGGACAAGCAAACGCTTAAGTGTGGGGATATTTGATAAACCATAATTTATACATATTTTGACCTCATGCTTAGCATATTTTTGGATGAATTTTCATTAGATTTGATGAATTCGATGCTCCTAATCCGTTAATTTCATGTTTTACACTAAGGAGAGCTTAGGGAGTCGAAAAGAACAAGAAACGGGCCAAAAAGAGACAATGGGCTTACCGCAGAAATCAACACAGCCTAGACTGTCACACACGGGCAGACCACACGGCCGTGTGTGACGAGTAGAATCGAGCATGGCCTAAGCTATTGAACACGGCCGTGTGTGACGAGCAGAAGCAAGCATGGCCTAAGCTATCGAACACGAGCGTATCATACGGGCGTGTCCCTGCCGAACCTAAGTCTAATTCTATTCGGAAAAGACTACTTGTAGGCCAAGAAAGGCGCTTCAAAGCCTATATAAACACCCCAGGGGAGGACCTAAAGTGACACAGAGTAGAAAGCAGAAAATACTCGAAGACAGCTATCGGGAGCAGCTTGGAAGAAGGATCTCCGTCAAGACTGAAGATCTCCTATCAATTTCTCTTGAAGTTTTTGGGTTTTCTTATGTTTTGTAGTTTTCCTTATTTTAAGATGTTTCCCTCTATCAGTATGAACTAAATCCCTTAAATACCTGAGGGGATGAAACCTAAGACGGATCTTATTACTATTTGATTTATAAGATAAATACTTGTTCTTATTCTTAATTATGAGTTCTTATTCTTGTTTTAATAATTCGGGTTATTGATTCAAGTCGAATGTACTTATTCAGAGGAGCAAAAGTTCTTGTTTAAGAGTAGATCAACACAATTAAGCGGAGTTGAATGCAATCCTAGAAATAGGACGACGTAAATCTGCCGAATTAGAGTCAAATCTAATAAGGGGATCCATAGATCGAGTTAATGGGATAATAGGGTTTTAATTAGAAAGAAATTTCAATTAATCAACCTAGAGTCAATTGTTCTTAATCTCAAAAGAGATATTAACATAATTTAGGGATTTCTACGGATTAAGTCAAGTGAATAAATCATATGAATTAGAAGTAATAAGTGAAGTCTAGGTGGATTCTTCCTTGGGTATTGCCTCTTTCATAAAGTTGTCTAAAAGTATTTTCCCAATTCATTCTTTGTCGTGCTTTTAATTAGTTTTAGTTTAAAAGAAATCACTCCAATTCTTAGGCTGGATAATAAGAAGATAGTAATTACTAGTATTCTTGGTCCTTGTGGATACGATATTTTCGGTCTTACCATAACTATATTATTAAACAATAGGTGTGCTTGCCTTTATTGTGATCATAGTTAGTAAAAGACACATCAGATGTACCAAAAACGGATGATACGAGCTTATGACAAAAAGGTTCGTCGTAGGGAATTTCATGAGGGGGACCTGGTATTGAAAAAGATCCTGCCCATACAAAATGACTTTAGAGGGAAATGGATGCAGAATTGGGAAGAACATTATGTAGTAAAGAAAGCCTTTTCGGAAGGAGTATTGATTCTCACCGAGATAGATGGCAAAACCTGCCCAACCCCGTGAATTCAGATTCAGTTAAGAAATACTTCACCTAAAAGAAGGAGAAGAGGCCAAGGTGAAAACCCATAAAGGGCGTCTTGAGAACAAAGGAGTTTTGAGTTGAAAACCCAAAAAGGGAGGCTCAAATTTTGACCAAAGAATGGGCATGTAATAGTTGTTTCCCTTCAAAGGTAACAAGAAGGAGAAACGTTGCATCTTGGGGCATCAACAAAGTACTCTAAACCTCTTAGACACATATCAAGCTCAAAATGGTCCTCAAAAAGTTTGTGCAGAGAAACTCATGCTGCGATATTTTGGGCACCTAATTTCAGTTTACTCACTTTATGTTTTAGCAATGTTTGCTATTTTGATTATTCTTTTCATTTCAAGTTTTGTTCCCAATAAATTTCAATCCTGTCCATTGTTACGAGATTTTTTAAGCATTTTTACATTAAATAACGATTAATGGACTAACAATATTCAAGTAAAATGATTTTTGCATATTGCTCTGAAAGGTTTCTAAATAGTACAAGGACCTGAAACAGGACCATTAGTTAGAACTAACCAAATCTAAAGGTTGGAAATATCTGGGAACGAATAGTTTAGATTATGATTATTTCTTCTAGTTTCCTATCAAAGGTATCAGATTTGAACAAGATGGCATGGTAACACATCAGTGATAAAATCTTAACGAACAACGACTAATGTCAACCTAAGTACTAAAAGGGGATCATTCTAAAAAAATATTATTCTACATTCATGCAAATATCATTCATATACATCTAGTTAGGAGCATTTGATTCATTTTGATCATAACATCCTAATCACTTGACATAAAATATAGGCCTATGAAATGGATTCTACAAGTCTTGTTCCCCAGGGAACGGTGTAACAAATCAATGAAACCACAAATCCTATACCTTTCTTATACCCTTGAAGTTGTAGTGGGTCGAATTAAGTCTGCCATAACGAATCTTATCTCTCTGAAGTTGCAGTGGAGCAAGGTGGAGCTACAAATACTATATCCATGAAGTTGCAGTGGATCGGATTGAAGCTACAATTTCTATACCCCTAAAGTTGCAGTGGGTTGGAATGAAACTACGATGGCGAATCTTATCTCCCTGAAGTTGTAGTAGAGCAAAATGAAGCTACGAATCTTATATCCCTAAAGTTATAGTGGATCGAATTGAAGCCAAAATTTCTATACCCCTAAATTTGTAGTGGGTTGGAATAAAACTATGATGGCGAATCTTATCTCCCTACAGTTGCAGTGGAGCAAGATGAAGTTACGAATCCTAAATCCCTAAAGTGGCAGAGGATCGGGTCGAAGCTATAAATTTTATATCCCTAAAGTTGTAGTGGATCAGATTGAAGTTACAATTCCTATACCCCTGAAGTTGTAGTGGGCTGGAATGAGGCTACAATTCTATTAGCCCTGAAGTTGTAGTGGATTGGATTGAAACTACAACAACAAATCTTATCTCCTTGAAGTTACAATGGAGCAAGATGAAACTATAACACTAAATTCTGCCTTCTTAAAGTTAAAATGAACCAGATACAGTGAAGTAGAGTAACCAATAGATTGAAAGAATGAGCTACTTGAAAAAGAGGAGCACCAAAGAACTCGAGATTCAACAGGATCGAACAAAATTGGCCTTTTTTAAAATCTTTGCTCCATTCTCGTTACACATCAACGAGCAAAGAGGGGCAGCTGAAACAGGCCAATTTTATCCGGCCTAGAGAAAAACAAACAAAATAGGTAAATTAAAAAATAAACAAGTCCATCTTACAAGCCCAAACCAAGCCTAAAGTATATTATCTAACCCAAAACCCTAATAGCCCAATACTACATGTAACATCCTTAAATAGGGGCTATTATGGTTGATCTATTTGCATGTGTATGGCTTGATTTGCGTTATTAATTGAGGTGTTTTAGAGTCTAGATATAAGTTAAGGGTAGGCCCGAACTATGGGAAAATTTTTATTTTTTAAGCTTTGGTTAAGGGGAGCTGAAGGAGCTAGGGGTTAAAAATATTTTGTGGTAATTTTAAGCACAAGAAAAGCCTTGGTAAAATGGCAAGGAGGCGCCACTTAGGGCCTTGGGAGGTGACGCCACAAGCAGGGGAAGGGAGCTCAGGTTCGAGCAGCGGAAATCCCATTTTCTGCTTCCCATTTTGATGCCAAGGAGGGAAGAGTTGTGCTCAGCTCAAACTCTGTCAGATAACTGTTGATTAAGTCAAACTAGTTTAAACTGGTGGAGAAGAGAGAATTTAGGAGCTTGTGAAATTCAAACTCATTCGAGTTAGTGGCCAGGAGAAATTTGAGGTGTTTGCTGAATTTTGAATTGTGAAGGAGGAGTGTTCGGTTGGGGAGCTTGCTAGGTGTGCCGTCCCTCCATAGTCAACTTAGGAGGACATTTTTCGGCTAGTCTAGGCTATAGTGCAATTGGCTGTGGGCTAAAACCGAAACCTCATTTGGCACTTGTTGATTTCCCCTTAATGCACCATGTTGAAGCAAAAGCCGAAATCCCTTATGCACCTGTCGAATTCTCTTGAAAGCACCTAGCCGAATGCCCATTCTTTGGTTCTATTTCTTTTTCTTCTTCTTCTCAAGTGCTTTGGCCGAATCTCCTTCTCTCCCATCTCCCTTTTTTCTTTCTCTCATATTTGTTCAAAACTGCATCAACATCTCTTCTTCTCAAATCAACAACTTTCTTTTCTCTTCATTCTCTCTTGCGCCGAAACCTTCTTCTTTTTCCTCCTTTTGCCGAAACTCCATTAATCTCTTTTCTTTAAACCAAAGCCGAGTACCATTCATCTTTCTCCCATTCTCTCCTTCCACTTTGGCCGAATCTCAATTGCTTTTTCTTAAGCCATAGCCGAATTTCCTTTGTTTGCCCTCCACCATTGCCGAAATCTCTCAAACTCTCCCCTTCTCATTATTGGCCGAATATCAATCTAGCAGAGATCTCCCTTGATTTCTTCTCTAATCGGTTTGGTATAGGTAAGTCTATCATGACCGAATTTCCTCTATTCTCACTTACTTTTCTCTGGCGACATGTATAGAACAAAAGACGAATTTTGGCATTTGTTTTGACTTTTAATCAACCATGCAATTCGTTTCTTTTAGGATCTCTGGGATTTTGAAACAGTAGATCGGAGTCATCTTTTCCCTATCAATCGATTTCAGTAAGTCAATGGTAAGGTTTCATGCTGATTTAATCTATCTCTTAGTTATTTGAAAAGCCGAAGGCTATTAAGATTAAGTGTTAATGTTGGCCGACTGTAGGGGAAAGATCAGTCTCGCATATCTTGGGTTGTGGCTAGTATTCGAAAAGCATTAAGGTAAGGATTATGGTTGTGCGTTAACCCTTCGGGATGTGCTAGTATAACCGAATGGCCTTTGTTAATGATCTTGGTTTGGCCGAATGTAGGAAGAGGGGATCTAGTGCGTTAGATCGGGATCTTCGGGATTCAGTAATCGCGTTAGTAACCAGGTGTGTATCTTACACACTTCATAACTTATGTAAATGCGCTAATAAATTAAACTATGATAAAAGCCGAAACTGTGTAGATTTCGATATGGTACTCTTATGAGTATGAGCAAGAATTTCGGGTAAGTCCGTTTGATGAGTTAAGATACTTGATTCTGATGATATCGCATATGTTATGTTTCACTATATGTTTAATGATTAAGCATGATGGCATAATATGTATATGCATTGCATTATTGTGGGTGATATGAGAGGAGGGGGAAGAATGATATCTGTGACTTTGGGTCACCAGTGGTTTGGCACCACCAGTGGTTTGGTACCACAGTTGATTTCGTGACTTTGGGTCACCAGAGGTTTGGCACCTCATAGCGACTCGTCCCAGTGGCTTAGCACCACAGTGGGTTAGCCCCGCATTTGATAATCGGGATTGTCGCCAGTGATTTGGTATCACAACGTGGGTTGGCCCCACAATTGGATTATTTGTGACTTTGGGTCACCAGTGGTTTGGCACCACAATTATATTGATATCAGTGACTTTAGGTCACCAGTGGTTTGGCACCACCAGTGGTTTGGTACCACATGGGGTAGAAACAGGAGTTATGGATGGCTAGGTTGCGTGCATGAAATACTTACTTGGTTATGACTTGTGTGAGACTGTTGCTATAATCGGGAGGAGGATTATGCACTGAGTCTTGGTGACTCACCTTCTCCCTTATCTTTTCAGGTGATTCGTAGATCGCGGATGAGGAGCTGGGTGGACTCGAGGTGGCCATGCGATATTTGCTTCGATTTTACATGGACTTTTGACTTGGGTATTTTACTTTAAATTTCGGTTTTTATTTGGGTTGTAATAAGGCCATTACCTGATTTTATTGTGGGTTTTTATTTTATCTGCTTTAAGTTTTTCAATTATGCTAAGTAAATTGCTTGACTTGTTTTAATAACCTGAAACACAAAGTTTTCTAAACTATAAGACGCAATGGGTTTCTAAACTTTACCATCGGGCAATACAATTCACATGATAACAAAGCCAACTTAAATGATTTTCAAATCTAAGTCTTTCCAAAACTCAAACGCAAACGGTTTTAAATTAATCAAGTTAATTTTACTCGGGTTTTAATAAACGTGAGTGTTTTAAGTAATGAATGGCAAAATGTCTTAAAAGAGAATTATTTCCGGGTTTTCCAAAACAACAAAACGTTTTCACTATACATACACAGGATTTCTCCAATACAAAGCAATAAAAGAGTTTTTCGCTGAAATTAAACCGGCAACTTGTTTTCTTCGAAACGTTTTCACTCTATGACATGCCAGATTCGGTCGTGGTGTGTTGACCGGGTTTGGGGTGTTACAATTTTGGTATCAGAGCCAAGTTTAAAGGTTCGGCTGTGGGCCCGAGGCCCAAAATGTTTTAAAGTAGGGTTTTAAAAAGTTTTACATGGTTTGGGAAGCATGACACCGAGTCTCCGGCACCAATCCGCCCAGGTAAGTACCCCTAACTATTGGTTGTAAATGATTATGGTGATATATGCTATGGTATGAGTAGTATTAGTGGACTACCCTAGAGACTGAAACCTATGGGGCTTTGGGAACTCGCGAAAACAAAACTCTTTAATAAGAACTGTTCATAAGACTGTGCCTTAATAACAGTGGAATAAAGACTGACGCATAAAACTTTTAAACCAGATAAATCGGGAACGTTAGTCATGAGCACTCGAGGATGTGGTCGTAATACACGTGGACGCGGTCGAGGTAGGATGGCTGTGTCTGAACTAGTGGAGTCTGGTCAGGGGTCGGAAAATGAGATACCACCACCACCAGCTGCGGGTGGTGAGTTTTAGGATCAGACAGGGGACGACGCAGTGTTGCAGGCAATGCTGCGGGTTCTAGAGAGGGTAGCTGGAGTAGGTAGAGGTACGGGAGCTCGAAAATCTGTATCTGAGCGACTCCGAGCCAATGGAGCCGAGGTGTTCTGAGGTGTTTCTGGTATGGCGCCCAATACGGCTGAGTATTGGTTGGAGGCGACGGAGCGAGTCATGGACGACTTGGATTTGACTGCTGAAGAGAAACTGAAATGGATAGTGTCGCTCCTTCGGGATGAGTCATTGTCGCTCCTTCGGGATGAGTCATACCAGTGGTGGCTCACGATTCGGGATAGTGCTGCAGCGGATGATCTCACGTGGGACTACTTTAAGGCAGCTTATCAAAAGAAATATATTGGATCTAGCTACATTGATGCGCAGTGGAAGGCATTTCTGAGACTAGTTCAGGGGAGTAAGTCCGTATCGGAGTACGAGGAAGAATTTTTAAGGTTGAGCCGGTATGCTCGAGGTATCGTGGCTACGGAACACGAGCGATGTGTCAGGTTCGAGGACGGATTGAGGGATGAGCTGAGGCTGCTGATTGCTCCACAGCAGGAGCGGGAGTTTGCGGTGTTGGTAGAAAAGGCTAAGATAGCCGAGGGAGTAAAGGAATCGGTGAGACAGAATCTGGATAGGAATAGACATAAGAGAGGTTTTGGATCATCTGGATCAGCCAGAAATTCTCAGAAAAGGGCTAGGCATGGTGGGCCGAATCAGTCTGGGAGGCCTATTGTTGCTAATCAGGGACCAGCGCAGTGCACTCGGTGTGGAAAATCTCATTAGGGAGAATGTTGGACTGGTGGAAAAGGATGCTTCGAGTGTGGGTCGCTGGATCATCGTGTGAGAGATTGTCCACGGAAGTTAGCTAGGATTCAGTCTAAGGGTCAGGGCCGTGCTTAGTTCAGGAATGAGGGACCGCAACCGCAAAGGGGTCGTGGTACTGGTAGAGGAGGTAATGGTTCTGGTCGGGGCCGAGGAGCACCGAGCAGAGGTGCAGGCAACACTGAAGCAAGACAGCTTGGATTGGTCTATGCAGCGAGTCGTCGAGAGGAGGGCGACGCACCGGACGTCATAACCGGTACTTTCTTAATCTTTGGATTACCATATACTGCTTTGATTGATGTGGGTTCGACGCATTCGTATGTTGCTAGTAGTATAGTAGAGACCATGAACCTAGACTTTGAGACTACTTCTAGGGAGATGACAGTAATTAGCCCTCTAGGTCACTCTGTAGAAGTAAATAAGCTGTATAGGGATGTACCCCTAGAACTCTAGGGGTAGTGTTTGTGGCTGATCTGATGGAACTGCCGTTTGGGGAGTTCGATCTGATTCTTGGGATGGACTGGCTGGTGAAGTACCAAGCAAGTTTAGATTGCGCGGCTAAGCGCATGGTTTTGAAAACGGTTGAGGGTGAAGAAGTAGTGATGATAGGTAATAGAAGAGATTACCTATCCAATGTGGTGTCTGCTCTGAAAGCTGAGAAGATGGTCAGGAAGGGTTGTGAGGCGTTCGTGGTTCATGTGTGTGCTTTGGAAGCCAAGGAGTTAGCTATAGAGAATGTCCGAATGGTGAAGGAATTTGTCGACGTATTTCCAGAAGAACTTCCGGGTCTGCCTCCGGATCGTGAAGTTGAATTTGGTATCGATTTGTTACCTGAAACTGCGCTAGTGTCCATTGCCCCGTATAGAATGGCGCCGAAAGAATTGGTAGAACTGAAGGCTCAGATTCAGGAGCTGTTGGAACGGGGTTTTATCCGGCCAAGTGTTTCGCCTTGGGGAGCAACTGTGCTCTTTGTTAAGAAGAAAGATGGTACAATGCGGATGTGTATAGACTACCGCTAGTTGAATAAGCTGACGATCAAGAACAAGTATCCGTTGCCGAGGATAGACGACTTGTTTGATCAGCTTAAGGGGGCATCGGTTTTCTCAAAGATTGACTTAAGGTCAGGGTATCATCAGCTAAAGATGAAAGAGGCTGATATCCACAAGACGGCGTTTTGCACTCGGTATGGGCACTACGAGTTTCTGGTAATGCCGTTTGGGTTGACTAACGCGCCGGCAGCATTCATGGACATGATTAACCGGGTGTTCCAGCAGTATTTGGACTAGTTTGTCGTGGTGTTTATAGACGACATATTGGTATACTCAAGGTCTGGGGAGGATCATGATGCGCATTTGCGAGTGGTGTTGCAGATTCTGCGGGAGAAGCAATTATTTGCCAAGTTCAGTAAGTACGAATTCTGGCTTAGGGAGGTGACTTTCTTGGGTCACGTGGTGTCAGCTGAAGGGATTAGAGTGGTCCCTCGAAAGATTGAGGCAGTGTTGGACTGGAAACCGCCTAAGTCGGTGGCAGAAGTTCGGAGTTTTCTAGGTCTGGCTGGGTATTACCGAAGATTTGTAGAGGGATTTTCTTTGATCGCAGCACCGTTGACCAAATTGCTGAGGAAAGGAGTTCCATTTGTGTTGTCTGAGAAACAACAGGAAAGTTTCGACAAGCTAAAGAAGATTCTGACTGAAGCTCCATTTTTGATTCAGCCTGAGGCAGGAAAGGAGTTCACGGTATATTGTGATGCATCGCATACTGGCCTAGGATGTGTGCTGATGCAGGAAGGGAAGGTAGTGGCATATGCATCTCGACAGCTGAGACCGCATGAGGGTAACTATCCGACACATGACTTGGAATTGGCTGCAGTGGTTTTCGCCTTGAAGATTTGGAGGCACTACTTGTACGGAGAGAAGTCAATAGTCTACACGGATCACAAGAGTTTGAAGTACCTCTTGACTCAGAAGGATTTGAATTTGAGACAGCGCAGATGGATTGAGCTGTTGAAGGACTACGACTGCTCAATTGAGTATCATCCGGGCAAGGCTAACGTGGTGGCAGACGCATTGAGCCGTAAGGTAGTATCGGATCTGAGAGCAATGTTTGCTCACCTTAGCTTGTATGACGACGGGAGCTTATTAGCGGAATTGCAGGTTAAGCCGACTTGGGTAGAACAGATTAAAGAGAAACAGTTAGTGGATGAGGGTTTGAATGCTCGGAGGTTACAAGTTCAGAATGGTGGTTTGGAAGGTTACAGCTTGACCAATGATGGAGTGTTGTGTTTTCAGGGGAAAGCTTGTATACCGAAGGACGTCGAGTTAAGGCAGAGGATTCTTCAGGACGCACATAGCAGCCCATACGCTATGCATCCTAGGGGTAGCAAGATGTACCGGGATTTGCGAGAGCAGTTTTGGTGGCCAGGATTGAAACGGGAAGTAACTGAGTTTGTGAGTAAATGTTTGACATGTCAGCAGGTCAAAGCTGAGCATCAGTTGCCGTCAGGTTTACTTCAGCCGGTGAAGATTCTACAGTGGAAGTGGGAAAGGATCACTATGGACTTTGTTAGTGGGCTACCCCTTACGCCAAGTAAGAAGGACGCAGTCTGGGTGATTGTGGATCATTTGACTAAATCAGCTCATTTCATACCAGTAAGGGTTGATTACTCGCTTCAGAAGTTAGCTAAGCTGTATGTGGCAGAGATAGTGAAGTTGCACGGCGTGCCAGTGTCGATTATCTCGGATAGGGATCCCAGATTCACGTCAAGGTTCTGGAAAGCGTTGCATCAGGCGTTGGGTACGCGGTTAGATTTTAGTACAGCATTTCATCCACAGACAGATGGACAATCAGAAAGGGTGATACAAATCTTGAAAGATATGCTGAGGGGCTGTGTTTTGGACTTCAGAGGCAGCTGGGAAGAATTTCTACCGTTAGCTGAGTTTGCATACAACAATAGTTATCAGGCAAGCATTAAGATGGCACCATATGAGGCATTGTATGGTAGGAAGTGTCGTACACCTACATGCTGGATAGAATTGGGTGAGCGTTAGATGTTGGGACCAGAGTTGGTTGCTGAGACCGAGGATAAAGTCAAGTTGATTCAGGCTCGCCTGAAGGAAGCTTCGGACAGGCAGAAGTCATATGCCGATCTTAAGCGAAGAGATATTGAGTTTGCAGTAGGTGACAGGGTTTTCCTGAAGGTTTCGCCATGGAAGAAAGTGCTGAGGTTTGGAAGGAAAGGCAAGCTAAGCCCAAGGTTTATTGGCCCATATAAGGTGTTGAGACGAGTGGGACCGGTAGCTTATCAACTCGAGTTGCCAGCAGAGCTGAGTCAGATACATGATGTGTTTCATGTCTCCATGCTTAGGCGCTACCGTTCGGATCCATCGCATGTGGTGTCAGTGGAGGAAATTGAGGTGAGCCCAAATTTGACCATGGAAGAGGAACCAGTGCAGATTCTAGATCGGGATGTGAAAGTTTTGCGCAAGAAGTCAGTTCCTTTAGTGAAGGTATTATGGCGAAATCATGGCGTGGAAGAAGCTACGTGGGAACCAGAGGATGTGACGAGGCAGCAATACCCTCAACACTTTTGACCAGGTAATTTCAGGGCCGAAATTTTTTTAAGGGGTAGAACTGTAACATCCTTAAATAGGGGCTATTATGGTTGAACTATTTGCATGTGTATGGCCTGATTTGCGTTATTAATTGAGGTGTTTTAGAGTCTAGATATAAGCCAAGGGTAGGCCCGAAATATGGGAAAAATTTTATTTTTTAAGCTTTGGTTAAGGGGAGCTGAAGGAGCTAGGGGTTCAGAATATTTTGTGGTAAATTTAAGCACAAGAAAAGCCTTGGTAAAGTGGCAAGGAGGCGCCACTTAGGGCCTTGGGAGGTGACGCCACAAGCAGGGGAAGGGAGCTCAGGTTCGAGCAGCGGAAATTCCATTTTCTGCTTACCATTTTGACGCCAAGGAGGGAAGAGTTGTGCTCAGCTCAAACTCTGTCAGATAACTGTTGATTAAGTCAAACTAGTTTAAACTGGTGGAGAAGAGAGAGTTTAGGAGCTTGTGAAATTCAAACTCATTCGAGTTAGTGGCCAGGAGAAATTTGAGGTGTTTGTCGAATTTTGAATTGTGAAGGAGGAGTGTTCGGTTGGGGAGCTTGCTAGGTGTGCCGTCCCTCCATAGTCAACTTAGGAGGACATTTTTTGGCTAGTCTAGGCTATAGTGCAATCGATTGTGGGCTAAAACCGAAACCTCATTTGGCACTTTTCGATTTCCCCTTAATGCACCATGTTGAAGCAAAAGCCGAAATCCCTTATGCACCTGTCGAATTCTCTTGAAAGCACCTAGCCGAATGCCCATTCTTTAGTTCTATTTCTTTTTCTTCTTCTTCTTAAGTGCTTTGGCCGAATCTCCTTCTCTCCCATCTCCCTCTTTTCTTTCTCTCATATTTGTTCAAAACTGCATCAACATCTCTTCTTCTCAAATCAACAACTTTCTTTTCTCTTCATTCTCTCTTGCGCCGAAACCTTCTTCTTTTTCCTCCTTTTGCCGAAACTCCCTTAATCTCTTTTCTTTAAACCAAAGCCGAGTACCATTCATCTTTCTCCCATTCTCTCCTTCCACTTTGGCCGAATCTCAATTGCTTTTTCTTAAGCCATAGCCGAATTTCCTTTGTTTGCCCTCCACCATTGCCGAAATCTCTCAAACTCTCCCCTTCTCATTATTGGCCGAATATCAATCTAGCAGAGATTTCCCTTGATTTCTTCTCTAATCGGTTTGGTATAGGTAAGTCTGTCATGACCGAATTTCCTCTATTCTCACTTACTTTTCTCTTGCGACATGTATAGAACAAAAGCCGAATTTCGGCATTTGTTTTGACTTTTAATCAACCATGCAATCAGTTTCTTTTAGGATCTCTGGGATTTTGAAGCAGTAGACCGGAGTCATCTTTTCCCTGTCAATCGATTTCAGTAAGTCAGTGGTAAGGTTTCATGCTGATTTAATCTGTCTCTTAGTTATTTGAAAAGCCGAAGGCTATTAAAATTAAGTGTTAATGTTGGCCGATTGTAGGGGAAAGATCAGTCTCGCATATCTCGGGTTGTGGCTAGTATTCGAAAAGCGTTAAGGTAAGGATTATGGTTGTGCGTTAACCCTTCAGGATGTGCTAGTATAACCGAATGGCCTTTGTTAATGATCTTGGTTTGGCCGAATGTAGGAAGAGGGGATCTAGTGCGTTAGATCGGGATCTTTGGGATTCAGTAATCGCGTTAGTAACCAGGTGTGTATCTTACACACTTCATAACTTATGTAAATGCGCTAATAACCTAAACTATGTTAAAAGCCGAAACTGTGTAGATTTCGATATGGTACTCTTATGAGTATGAGCAAGAATTTTGGGTAAGTCCGTTTGATGAGTCAAGATACTTGATTCTGATGATATCGCATATGTTATGTTTCACTATATGTTTAATGATTAAGCATGATGGCATAATATGTATATGCATTGCATTATTGTGGGTGATATGAGAGGAGGGGGAAGATTAATATCTGTGACTTTGGGTCACTAGTGGTTTGGCACCACCAGTGGTTTGGTACCACAGTTGATTTCGTGACTTTAGGTCACCAGAGGTTTGGCACCTCATAGCGACTCGTCCCAGTGGCTTGGCACCACAGTGGGTTGGCCCCGCATTTGATAATCGGGATTGTCGCCAGTGATTTGGTATCACAACGTGGGTTGGCCCCACAATTGGATTATTCGTAACTTTGGGTCACCAGTGGTTTGGCACCACAATTATATTGATATCAGTGACTTTAGGTCACCAGTGGTTTGGCACCACCAGTGGTTTGGTACCACATGGGGTAGAAACAGGAGTTATGGATGGCTAGGTTGGGTGCATGAAATACTTACTTGGTTATGACTTGTGTGAGACTGTTGCTATAATCGGGAGGAGGATTATGCACTGAGTCTTGGTGACTCACCTTCTCCCTTATCTTTTCAGGTGATTCGTAGATCGCGGATGAGGAGCTGGGTGGACTCGAGGTGGCCATGCGATATTTGCTTCGATTTTACATGGACTTTTGACTTGGGTATTTTACTTTAAATTTCGGTTTTTATTTGGGTTGTAATAAGGCCATTACCTGATTTTATTGTGGGATTTTATTTTGTCTGCTTTAAGTTTTTCAATTATGACTAAGTAAATTGCTTGACTTGTTTTAATAACCTGAAACACAAAGTTTTCTAAACTATAAGACGCAATGGGTTTCTAAACTTTACCATCGGGCAATACAATTCACATGATAACAAAGCCAACTTAAATGATTTTCAAATCTAAGTCTTTCCAAAACTCAAACGCAAACGGTTTTAAATTAATCAAGTTAATTTTACTCGGGTTTTAATAAACGTGAGTGTTTTAAGTAATGAATGGCAAAATGTCTTAAAAGAGAATTATTTCCAGGTTTTCCAAAACAACAAAACGTTTTCACTATACATACACAGGATTTCTCCAATACAAAGCAATAAAAGAGTTTTTCGCTGAAATTAAACCGGCAACTTGTTTTCTTCGAAACGTTTTCACTCTGTGACATGCCAGATTCGGGTTGTGGTGTGTTGACCGGGTTTGGGGTGTTACACTACATCAACCCAAGCCAAAAATCTTAAAAAACTAACAGAAACCCTAGTGTCACCCTAAGAGCTTCGGTGTCATTCCCTCGCCACGTCAGTCGACGCGCCACCCGAGACCTTTCCCCCTCCTTTCACCAAAATGGCAAGGCACGACTCCCCAGTGCCGTTGACCTTGCCATGAATACCTGCAAAGGAGAAAGAAAAAGTAGAGGAAAAAAAGAAAACAGTTGAAACAACAAAAAAGGAAAAAGAGATAAAATATTATGTAATATTGGCTATAAAAGCCATAACAATGGCATGTAATCGTTTACGGAGAAATACAAAAAAGAACGAGATTTTGAAATAACAGAGAACAAAGAAAACAAAAGGTAGTTTTTTTTCTTATTTTTTATTTTTAAAAAAAGCATAATAAATAAAAAATATAAGACCCTTTTACCTGTCGTTTCACCTTCTGCCGACGTCGGAGACCACCTCCAACCTCGAATACCTCAGCGCCCACTAGGGTTTTTCCAAGGGTTCGATGAGCATGCAAGGATGAGAGTTTTTTTTTCCCTTCTTTCTGATTCTTAGAATACATTAACCTTCAGATTTGGCTCCAAAGAGGTTAAATAGGGCTAAAAAGCATTTTTTTGTAACTCCGGCCACCGGAGGCGACGATTGCAGTCGCAGATGATTGGTGGCCACGGCGAGGTAACGACGACCCTATGGCCGGACTCAGAGACGCGTTCAGAGAAAAAAAGGAAACAAGAGGATTTTTTTTTTTTTAAACGTAGAAGAGAAGTGAAAATTTTCAAAAAAAATTGACTTATATAAGGCCTCGGTGCGACGTTGTTTTGGCTTGGCTTTAGAAGCCCCAAAACGGCGTCGTTTTGGAGCTGACCCAATGACTCGATCTTAATCCATCCAAGATCCGCGTGTTTTCAAGGGAAGGGTTTAATTGGCATTTTGGTCATTCCGCTTTTTTTGCTTCTTTTTAATTTCGTCCTATTTCTTTTTTATTTGTTTTAATTTTACGCCATAATTTTAATTTCTTTGCAAATCAGTCCCTTAACCCGCTATTGACCTACCAAGGGAATGACACGTTGGGGAAAATAACACCCTGGATCCCTGTACTTTTTATTTTGTTTTGATTTAATCCTTTTTTTTTAATTTATACTTAGAATTTCTTTTGGATTTCAATTTAGTCCTTTGCCTACTTTTTTTTTATTTCATTATTTTATTTTATCATTTCGGGCACTTTTATTTTATGATTATTTATATTTTTCCTCTTGTCTAAATTATGCAATTTTATTTACATGTAGTTATTTTTATTTTATTTTTATTTTTGTCATTAGATATTATTATTATTATTATTATTATTATTATTATTATTATTATTATTATTAATATTATTATTATTATTATTATGATGTTATAGTCATATACTATTTTTCCCTCAAATTTCCCTATTTATTTTATTTTGGCCCTTTACTTTTAAATTTTGATACTATTAATACTATTAGTTTATTTTATTTTGGATATAATTATATTATCATACATTTTATATTATTATCATTATTATCATATAGTATTTTTAATTGAATATTTTTCATTATTGTTATTAATATTTCTTATTATTGTATTCATTATAGTATTGTCATTATTATAGTATTGTCATTTTATTTCATTGCTTATGTTGTTATTTTGTTAATACGATAAATTTGCCATCTTCGTACATTGTAAATATTGCTACATATACTCATTCGTTTTTCGGCACAAGCACATGAAAAATAATTAAAACCGAGGCAATGTTCGTTATTTTCGGAATTCGAGGAGTCATCCTAACTTATGGAGTATGGCCTCTTCCTAGAACCGAAATAACCAAACATCCTATTTAAAATTCAAGACACATAGGATTTAGGTAATAATCAAATGACGAGTATTCCTGTTTTCGAGGATTCGAGATATCGTGCCCTAACTTACGGGACATGATTTTTTTTCTCGATTAATTCGGAATAAGAAGGCTCTTTCATAAAATTTAATTTAGTTAGCAATATTTTAATCAAATAACATCATGCAAAAAACGGGGATCGCACTTTAAATTTTCTTTGAATTCTCAGTTCTCGATACTAAGACATTAAGTAATCAACTAGGTACCAATTTTGGGCATTATGAGGGTGTTAATCCTTCCTCATGCGTAACCGACTCCCGAACTCATTTCCTGGATTTTGTAGACCGAAAATCATCGTTTTAATAAATCTAACCTTTTATTAAAATGATCAAATTACGAGGTGATCCGACTATACACCTAATAAAAAGAATTGGTGACGACTCTATCTTCGTTTTTAAAAAATAAAAAGTCAAATCGCGAAATAGGTTTCTACATATTTATTATTTCCTGCAATATGTAATTAATGGAAAAACATAAAATCTTGTTAGCCTTCGCATGAACGAGATACACATGCGTGTAAACAGAAAACCTTAGAAGAGAACGTTTTAAAAGTAGAAAAAAAAAGTTATAACTAAAATGTACCCCACTTTCTAAGGAAAAAAAAAATTACAAACTGCCAATTAAATACATTAATTTTCAAACAAAATGTTTCTTTTCTCTATAATATAGTTTTTAAGTATTGTTGTCTCCAGAGTTTCTTGAAGCTGTGCTATTGTTATTACCACTATTGTCTCGATGAGAATTGCCGATAATGGAAGTAATGGCCGCAACCAGTGCTGCAGTGAAGTTGGGATCGGCTGTAATGGCGGCAGCTGTTGCAGCCGTATCAACCATGGGATGCCGCTGCATTTGATTTTGAGATAAATGGACGGGGAGTTCATTGTTTCCTTGAGAGCTAAGGTAAGTGCCCAAAAGCTTGGATTGGTTGTAAATTGGGTGACCAAGCAGGTGATCCGGCAAACTTGAAATATTGTGAGGCCAATTTGGAGAAAGGGGATGAAGTTGGTGTAATGGCCTTTGATTAGGGGGGTGAGTGAGGTCCAACGTGACAGTAGGAAATGGTGCTGAAGCTGAAAGGGTGATCAAATTTGGTGAACCAGGAAGCATCCCTTTTGGGACGATATTCGAGTTCATAATCCCATGATCTGCACTAGGCATTGATCCAGATAGTAGCGTCGATGCTGCCGCTGATGTTGTTGATGCCATTGCCATGGCAGCTGGTGGTAGTGGATGGTTATGGTTTCCTTCATATGTTGTAACAAGGATGGTTCGATCCTCCGCACACCTTTGCACCTGTTTAATGCATGCATTTCAAAGCTATCATTGGTAAGTGAAACCATTGAACCCTAATCACTTAAACTAAAAATTCCAACATACTTGTTTGCGAACTGGACAACCAGTAGCCATGGTGCAACGGTAGTAAGCTCGAGGGCAAGGGTTTCCTTTTGCCATCTTCTGCCCATATTTTCTCCATTGACAACCGTCAGATATCTGCAGCCATTGAAGAAGTACATAAATAAATACAAACCCTAAACTTGCATAACTAAACTCCTAAGAAAGGGAATTTTATGGTAGGGTAATGGAATGCTAGAGTTGATGGTCCCTAAGGACCTAGCTAGCAACCATATAGATATAAACTGAATGTACTGTGAAAGAAATTAAATAAAGTTCTTGAAAATGTTGTATTTAACTTAACTTTTGCTACTTTCTTAAAAACCTACTTCAACAAAAGTAGGCGGGTGCCAACCTAAAATTGTGTGCTCCGTCACCGCCATGTTTTTCTTGTACGTGAGGGAGTTTGATTCTTTTGCTATGTTACTTGTTAGAAGTAATTATCAAACTGGATTTTCTTTTTAATATTTGAAAACCGAAATGGAATAAATTTCAACACTCAATTAATAGAAAAAATTGAATAAATCTAAGAGCTTACCATTGATGCTTCGGATCGAGCTCGAACCGAGACACGAGCTTTTCTAATCATGGCCATGGTCTGTTGTGCTTGTTCATTATCCTTTGAGTTATTGAACTTGGGACCTTTGTTAGGTAACCATCCTGCAGGATGAGGAAGGCCTTCAGGGGTATCTTCTCTTTGATTCCTGCTTTTATTGTTCCTTTGTCTTCTCTCCATAGACTCAACAATGGTGTTCCCAGGCGAACCTGATAACTCCTGACATCGATCCTCTGAAGAAGATTCTGAAAGCTCATCTGTTTCAGCCTTTGTTTCTGTTTGAACCAGATCCATGAATTGCCTTGCCACCATACCTTCACCATGTGTTTTCTCTTCTATTGGTCTATTCATCTAATACAAACAAGATCAAGGAACACACATAAAATATATTACTTTACATGGAAACTCAACTTGTGTTTGGTGTAATTCTGATTTCTGCTGCAGTTTTACCTGAGTATTAGCTTCTGAACTTTCAGCTATTCGGTTCCGGTGTCGTTGCGTCAATGAAACGAGATGCATCTGTAAGGCATAGTAGTTGCTATTGACCTGATTAAGAGTGAGTTTCAAACGTTGATTTTCTGCGTTTATTCTATCTAATTCAGCTCGGACATCTGCTAACTTCACCCATGAAAAAGTTCGTCTAATATTAGCTTCCAAAACCATTCAAAAATCCTCATCAAATATTTTGTTATAGGCATCATTCACCAACCTGATTTACCCTTTGTTTCTCTTTCAGATTCTGTGATGATGTAATTCCATCACCCGCAACTGATGATTTCTCACTTGCAGTATTAGTTGTCAAGAGATTTAAACCAGTCTAAAACAAAACAATCAAAAGTTCAATAGCTTGTTAGTATTTATGTTATATATATGTGTGTGTGTGTGTGTGTATAGGACAATTCCCTTACATTTACATCCTCATCTTGGTCTGCTCCATGATGTTCACTTTCTGTCTTCACATGATGATGATGATGATGAACATCATCATCAGCCTTATCGTGTTGTTTGGAAGATCGGTCATCGGCAAAGAAGTCCATCTCGTTGACTACTCGTTTTATCCCATCTGATGACTGAACCAGAGAAACGATATGATGATCAACGGGCTCCATATATAACAGCTTATTTCCGGGCAAAGGGTTTCCACAAGATTTAACTTAAAATATACCAAAAAGGGATGATTCCGTGGGAAGAAAGAGAGGATATAACGATGAGTTTCATCAACAACAGTAGGTGTATCAAAGGAGAGTCATGCTCCGGTGTCCATAAATGGAGAAAAAGAAAGGGGATAAAGGGATTATATAAGCAGTATTTTATTAAATTAATTGAAAAATAAAAGAGAGAGGTGGCCAAGGGCGATGGACTCGGCATTTAAAATGGGGTTTGGACTAAGACCAAATGTGAAAGGAGTGAGGGGATCACATTTTCTCAAAGCATGAAAACAGATTTTCAATGGGGAAGAGTGAGGTAAGATGGTGCGTCAAGTGGACACTTGTCTCAACCTCATACCCATAGCTAGCTATGGTTAATTTCACCGAGAAATTTATGAGAAAGAGTCTTCAAAAAATATATAAATATTTTAAATATTAAATATAGAGGGAAAATGACTCGCGCAAAGCTCTTAACTACTGACCCCTTTTCCCCTTGGTTTAACAATCATGCAACATATTTGCCCACATCACTATTTTCGTATAAAATTTGTGAAATTTTCTTTTGTTTTATAAAACGCAATAAGATTTTAATACTCCTTTTTTTCAATCTCAGACTAAACTAGAATAAATAAATAAAATTCACTATGAATAAACCACATTTAATTTATGCAAACTATTTAAACTTACGTAAACCTCAAATATTATGAAACTTACATCAAGATTTTATTACCGCATCACAGAAAAAATATATATAATGTAATATGTATGATTAATAACCCCATTTTTTAATGTCATTATGGTTTTTTTTTTATCAAGGAGAGAAAAATAATAAAGTTTAAAATAATTTCATTAAATAATTATTCACAATTTCAAATTTCAAATATGTCAATAATGTTTTATTTTTCTACCAATGAGATTAGACAATTAGCATATAACTTGTTAAAGTAAAATAAATAATTTCTAGTGATGTGCCGAGGAAGAGGAAAAAAAAAATCGAATGATGTACTACCAAACCTTTGATTATGAATCTTTGAAGAATTGGTAATAAGCCTTCATAATTGGAATTCATAGTTTATTTTAATGTTATTATAAAATTATTTTCGAGTGTTTTGAAAACTTTTAAAAGTTTTAGTTAATCATATCCTTTAGAGAGAAAATGAATGTGAATAGACTAACAAGCTTTTAATAATAATACCAATTATTATTATTATTATTATTATTATATTTATATAAAGATTCCTATCCATTGTATGTAACAAAGGAAAGGTAAAAACAGTAATAGTGATGTAATAATTTATGCCTCAACAATGTGAACTAATAAAAAATTTTAAAATAAAGCTTTTTGTCTCATATTACAGAATTTAATTTCGTCGTTATAGTTATTTTTACATTAATTATAGTTAAACGCACTGTCCATTCAAACCCGCCTTAATAAATTAATGAATACCTTATGTAAATTACTTAGTAGATTCAATTTTGTTTAATATATTGTTTAAAAGAATATACCATAATCCTATAAGTTAGCATTTCTAAACGAATTTTCTTAAATAAAAGCTAGACAGAGAAAACTATGGACTACTTATTTCTTTTAAAATTAAATTATTATTTTTTGTGAAAAAAATTCAAGATATATAGTTGCAATTTGCCCTCAAAATAGAGAAATAATTTACCAAAAAAAAAAAACAGTACTAGTTCAATGGTGCCTTAACGATTATTTATTTATTATTTTTTAAAATAAAATAAATTATATTATAATATAATTTTGTATTTTAAATAGATCTAACTCTGAATTTTTTTCCTTATTTTATGAAAATCGATAAGTTAATCCCTATACCTTAATTTGTTAAATTTTGATCTGTATACTTTATGAAAATTAAAAATTGAAAAGTTAAATTAGTTGTTAATAACCCATAAACTTTAAAATTGTTTATTTTTGCTAATATTTTAAATACAAATTATTATCAATAATGTTTAATATTTAACTCAATTAGACTAAATTCTCAATTTTCTTAAAACACGAAAATTAATTCAAATATATTAGAATAGATGAATTAACTTTTTTTGATAAATTATAAAAAAAAAATCAAATCTTAATAACAACATAATTAACGTAACTCGAATCCAAACCATACCTAATACAAGGTTGGATGAACTTTAACTTATTAATTTTTTTGAAAAAATACACCTTTTAGAAATCACTTTACTTACTAATACAATTTCCATTTAAAAGTGGTACTATCTTGGACTGGTTCTAAAAAGGCACCGCTGTGATTGGCCAGAATTGGATTCCACGTGAGGGTAAAAAGGTCCATAGTCAACGATATCGACGGACAGGATTCTCTACAAGAGATGTGAGTCCCACATTTTATTTGACCAATCCACGTTAAATAATCGTGCCTGCAGCATCTGTTTCTATGACGGCGGCCCCGCTCTCTTTTCTGTTTTTCACGATAATTTTTTTTATTACAGGAAGTCATCAACAAAATGCTAATAATTTATGGAAGCGTTAATTTGAAGTTCAGTAAATAAGAAAAGAAAAACATATTGTTTTTTTTAATATTAAATATAAAACATTATTACTTGAGTGTTCGACTTGATGACATTAAAGTCATAAAATCAATTTTCACGAATTTTGATTTTGGAAAATGAAAGATTAAACACGAAATTCTAGTCTTACACGAAACTTTTCCCTTTATTCCTTCTTAATGCCTTTTCCACAAAGTCCACATTCTGGATAATTAACTATAATTGTGAACATTTCTATATAATTTTTTTTCATTTTTATTAATTAGCTTTAAATAAGTGATAAATCAGGCTACCTATGCAGCCAGATTTCAATAAGATTTTTTCAAAATTTTTTTATAGTGAAAACTAATCTTATTCAAATAACTATGAAAACTACGATATTTATTTAATATATAAATTTTAACTTATAAAAGAAGTTAAAAAATCATCATAAGTTTCATTCATATATATATATTTGAAATATCAATAAAAGATACTTGTCAATCTTACTTATTGAATTAAAAAATTTCTAATACTCGTGTATCAATAAATTATCTGTAAAAATATTATTTAAATTTAATAACAAAAATATTAGCATTAATGAAAATTTTAAAAATAATAACACAAATTTTTGAGCACATATAACTCATAGAGTAATACAGTCCTTAATATAGTTATTAACAAATATTAAATAAATCTAAGTTATTCATTTCTAAGATGTGTTTTATAATATGTATATATATATATATATATATATGACCATTTTGCATAAATTAATTTTAGTGATATTATAGTCAAAACTAAAGAAAAAGTGTCTTTTTTTTTATGGGGCTGCTTCAGTTGGTCACATTTATTCTTTGATTTTTATTTTCTTCATAATTCATGAACTTCACACCTTCTATTTCCTTTGCTTTGTCTAAAATGTTCCAATATCACGTAAAGGAGAGAGTGTGCTTGTAATGACAAATTCAGAAACCTTTTTCCTTCTTGTTTTGTCTAGGACACGTGAGCTGAAACTTGGACTTCTAATGTACAATTTTTTTATAATTCCCTCAATATTTGGACATCAACAGTCCCCTAATTTTGTTTCATTTTTTATATTTATCACCAATCATTACTGTTTTGGGGTTCTTATGAAAAATTCACTCTACCATTTTCTACTGCTATTGAGGTAACCTTTGCGGCATGTTAAATATCTAACTTATTTAAAAAATATTTTCTTTTTTTTCAATATTAAATTATTTCTTTTTTTTCCTTGCACATTTTTTCTATTTCTTTTTTTTTTTCCCTATTTTTCTCTCTTCTTCTTCAGCAAACCCTAGCTATCGTCGATTCCACCACCATCAATGGCTTTCCTCGAACACTAGACCCACTGAAATGACCCTCTTATTTCTCTCCTTCAACCTCTCTAATCAAATCTCCGACAAACTTCCCCAAAAACCACCAAAATTGGAACCCCGAACCCAAAAAAGAACCACTTTGGTTTGTTGGTTTCTTCATTCAATCTTCACACCACTTTGACCATAGCTTCCTCGTGATCGAACAGATCTCCTTATCTTTGAGATTGTCAATGTGAAACCTCTTAGCATTAGATACCCATTGAATGTTTACTTTTGGTTTCACCGAAACTGACTTTTTTTTTTTTTAGGATTTTTGAAAGGTTTTATTTTCTCCTTTTTCTCTTTGTTTATTTTTTGTATTTGAAAATCTCTAATTCTTTTCATTGGATATGTTTATATATATATATATATATATATATATATGAGGATATTGTACTTTGTTTTCTCTTTGATCTGATTTCTCGTTAGTTTGTGTAAATTTTAAAATTTTGAATTTAAAAGAATTAGCTGAAAACAACTCAGAAAAAAAAAATGAACTTACCCAAATTTCTTGATCTCTGTGTAAGCTCAAAGCAAAAAATTAGAGGGTTGTATCAGTGGATGAAAACATACCAAATTTTATAAGTATTATTATAGATAATCTCAATAAGAATAAGGTTTGGGAGTAAATGTAAAGCTCTCTATCCGACCTAAATCACCAAGTCTAGATTTCGAATGTTACGATATATAAATACTTAGCATAAATTTTAAATTATATGTGGATAACCCCTTTTCAACTTACTTCATATTATTTTAATAAAGGTTTTCTGAACAAAAGATAAAGAAAACATTCAAGAATACATCAAAACTCTTTAAAATAATATAATACATTACAACATAAAAGTTTGTTGAAAACTGACTCTCTTTGGGTAGAGAACTATATGTCATACTCCTAAGATGTTCTTTGTATGCATAATATTCTATCTTGCCATTTCCCTAGCACATTCCTGACTTGGTCTCTCCTAGAGAACTCATTCATGCAGCAACACCTGAAACATGAACAAAACATTTATAAGTTCGCACGAACTTAGTGAGTTTTAGTACAAATACCTTGGAGCCTTTCTAGTTGAATTCTTCATCCTAGAGATATTGGATTACCACTATGTCTTTGTCAGGTACATTCATAATATCGGATATATGCTTATACGCCAACTACCATACTTAACATATCAACTCTCACTTCACTACTTGGTTGACTCCAAATCTTACCAGACGATATTTATATCTTCTTTCTCTTAGAACAATGAAGGTACTTCTTAAAAGAATATCTATATCGAGCTCACTTTTTATAGATTTCCTCTTAAAACAACATTTAACATATTTGGCGAATTCCCATACTGAGTTGGATAACTATCAGACTACCAATCAGATCATACCTTGATTCAAACCAAAAACAAGTTCATACTGATCATGAAACATTCCAGATCATTCAAAGGACTTCCAAACGCCTATGTCACATAGCACAAGAACGTCCAAATTAACAAACAACTTAGATTCCAATTAACCCCAGAACAAGACGTAATACTACTCATATATGGCGAATACCTGATGTAACACTCCTAACCCGTATCCGTCGCAGGATTAGGGTTACGGGGTATTACCAGTTATGTCATATCTTTCAATCAATCACTCAAGTCATAAATAAACTTACTTATATTAAAATTACAATTAATTTAAAACGATCACATAAGCATGTAAATGTGTAGAACATTCGATTTCTTAAAACATACTTACCATACTAAACTTAAATCATATACGGCATAGTAATCAAAGAACATAGATCGAACATGCAATGAACTTTTATTCACACCACATAACATTGTAATTAACATAAGCCCCAATTACTGTATCTTTAATCATTTACTACGTACTCAAATAACTATTCTAACAAATTACTATTCCAACATCACCTGTAAAATAAGATTTAAAACAAACCTCATTCCATTGACCAACTATTATAAATTTGTTCACATATATACCATAGATGAGTCATTGCAACGATTGACAAAATGGTTCTATTCATTGAGTAATTTAAATCACCTTAACCGAAAGTACATTTGTTCATAAATAGTTCTTAACTATGTAATAATCATAGCATTTAATTAACATATATGAGATCACATGTATATTGCTCATACCAAATTCAAATAGATCCAACACACAATCGTACTAATGCACACTTTAATTCTTTGCTTGCGCATAATTGAGCCACCTATACTTATACAACTTATTCATTATTAGTGCATTCACCAACGTTACCTAAATTTGCAAATCATTTAATGCATATATTCGTGCATACATTTTCCTTACAAATGAATCTAGACGACCAACACAAATTCAAATATATTTATATACCTTACATCCTATTACTAAGTGAGTTTATAACCATACTCCAAGCCAAATCATACCAAGCATCAAGATTATCAAATACGAGCTAATTATAAGCCATTCGCAATCATTCCCCAATCAAGCCATAAACCCCAAAGCTTTATACACCTATGCCATATAATATAGTTACCAAAAGAGCTTATAACATGACCGATTATATATATATATATTAAACTAGCATCATATTCAAGCCAATTTCGCATGGCTATATTATATATATAAACAAAACATCATTCACACATTTAGCTAGCCTATACATGCCTTTGATTCTAAATAACTAACTTGAAAATACCAAAAGGGGTGATAGTATGGTTGACTTCTTCAATGATCCTCCGAGCCCGTAGCTTGACTCAAAATCTATAAAGCAGAACAATGTAAACACACAAAGTAAGCACACTGGCTTAGTAAGCCTCAAGCAAATACAAATTAATACTCGAACATTTAACCTTTAATCAAACAATTCATGGAAATGAATATAAACATTATATTTAAATTATGACATGGCCGAATACCATCAATAACCTTAGCTTGAGGATTTACACTTGTCTTCCATGAACATATACATGTCATCCGTCCTTTCCAGAATATGCCATGGCCATGGTCTTTCCTCAGAATTGTCATATCGAATTTTGTGTTTACTGTCTCGGCAGACTTCGTTGTATACCACCGCAGTGTCAAAACTCATATCACATAATCTCCCAACACTCCATTAAACCCCCATTTCTCTAATATTTTCAATCATGCATCGTATATCTAACATAAGTACACATTTATGTAGACTATACTCATTTTCCTAATCGAGTCATACTTCGTTACATGTTTCACCCACATCAACACTATCATGTATCATAGTATATATTGCATGTACACACATAAATTTGCTTAACAGAATCTTATACACCCATACATACAATATATCACACATTTAAACTCACATGGATACTATTTGAAGATCATATATACACACTCAACATTCATTTAAGGACTCATGCATCTTTATTAAAACATCAACATAATAAGAATCGAAATCTAAAGGTTTCAAAATTTCAACCAATTGATCTTATTCGCTATTCTCAAACTTACGATTATTTAGACAGTGGGCTCTAACTTAAAGAACCGAACACATAACAAAATCGATATTATTCTTGGAAAAGAGCCTTGCACAATCCTCTATATTCAAACCGAAAATTTTCTACTCTCTAGATCCAAATTATAATGACTAGATGATTGCAATTATGATTACTCCTAATCTAGAATCCAAAATTAAGAAAAATAAATTTTATTTTAGTACATGAAAAAGGGTATCCAAAATCAAATTTTGGCAGAATATTCATCTCAATGCTTCACGTGCCTATATTTTGAGTGAAGCGAAGAAAAAGGGGATCCTTATGTAATATCCTAGATTAGGGGTTATGCATTTGGAGCATAACTCAAGTGTTAGTAGGCTTTAAGTGTGTTTGGAAGTGTTTTAAGGGTTTTTAGAACCCAAGGATGAAGGGGAAAGTTTTGGGAAAATGTTGGATTTTAAGTTTAAAAGAGGGAGCTGGGTGAAGGAGCCCTTAAGAAAAGTTTTAGGAAGTTTAGGACACAAGTAACCGTGTGGTAGAGTGGCTTGGGACGCCACCTAAGGTGCAAGGGGAAGAGGTTCGAGCAACGTGGGAAGCGTGGGAGACTTTTATTTTTGCGCCAAAAGGGGGAACTGGGCTAAGGAGGCTTTAAGAGGAATTGTGGGGAGTTTATGACACAAGGGTTGGCCTGGTAAAGTGGCAGCAAGGCGCTACTTAAGGCTTGGGCAAGTGACGCCTCAAGCAATGGGTAGAGGGCCCAGGTTCGAGTTGCGAAGGAGGCAGGAAGGAGCTTTTATTTTTCCGTTAAGAAGGCGCCTGGCGAAAGAGGGTTTAAAAGAAATTCTGGGGAGTTTATATCACAAACAGCGCCTTGGCAAAGTGGCTGGGGACGTTACCTGCAGCTTGTGTCAAGGGCTCCAACAGGTCTCGGGTTCGAGGCTTGTGAGCAGCAAGGGGAATGTTTTATTTTGCTTTTGCGTCAAGGTAGAGTTGGAAGAAATTGGACGGCACATGGAATTTCAATTGGATAAGGATTTGGCTTAATTCTCCTATTGATTTTCGACTAAGGTAGGATAAAAGTTATTTTATTTGTTTATTTTATTTATTTTAGATAGGTAGATAAGAGATAAATGAGGTGATAAATTAGTGTTTTATTTTATTTTTAATAAGTGATTAAGAGATAAAATAGGAACTTGGTGAAGGATAATTGTTGTGTTGATTTTTTTTAATTATTAAATGAAGTGATAATAGGAGATTATTATAGGAATTTGATAAGGGATAGTGTGATGGATTTTATTTTATTTGTTAAGGGGATAATAGAGGAGATTATCAAGGAATTTGATAAGAGCAGGGATGTAGTAGCCGAATTCTTTATAAGGGGGAGTAATCATCTGTGATATTCTTTTTCTTCTTTAATTTCTTAGTGCCGAAAATCCCCTACTCCTCTTCTCTTCTTTTCTTTTTATTTTCTTTCAACCCCAAATCCTTTCTTTTTATTTCTTGAATAGCTGAATACCCCATCTTCTTTTGAGAGCCATAGCCGAATGTATAGTCATCATTTAGAGCATAAGCCGAATCTCTAGTAAGCCTCATCAACATCTCTTTTTCTTTTCTTCTCTTGTGGTCTCAAAAGCCGAATCATCAAGGAAAGTGTCGTCGACTACTTTCTTGTAGTCTCTCTAAACAAACGTTGGGAGCATTAAAGGAGTCTTTCGGGATTTGCAGAGATTAAGGGATCTCGACAATTCTATAAGACAAGTGCAGGTTTCGGGATTTAAATAAGCTAGGTAAGTAAGCGCTAATATTCGGCCATAGGCCATTTTGGTTATTAAGTGTTGACCGATTATGTACTATGATTCTTAGGGGCAAATCGACAGAAGTACATAGGAGCCTTCGATCATTTCGGTAAGTAAGTTAAATTGTAGTTTATTCGCCTAAGATCTTGTATTATGACGTTTAACCAAAGGATTCTGATTAAGTGATTTGCGATGGACGTGGATGCTAGTCAAGGAGGACAAGGGATAGTCCCTATCCCTAAGTTCAAGAAGAGATCTGTTTCTGCAGTTCGGGATTGGCCACCGGGGTGTGGACCAGCGTCGGAGCAGCAGAATAGGCAGATAGCCGTAGTATCAATTAGTGATAGCGTCGATTTCGAAAGCGTAGTTCTACAAGTAATCAGGTGTGTAGTTAGCCTACTGTTTTCTGAGTTTATGTTATGTATGTGATATTGTGTATGTGCTATGAATGTGCTAACTAGTGCAGTGGAAATTGTGATGTGGATACCCTCAAGGGGTATGTCAATAATCCGGTAAGTACCGAATCTGATGAAATGTGATTGTTGATGAGAATATGTGATAATATGCTAAATAACATGTACATGCATTACCATGGCATTATTTTATGTTGCATGTGCATGGGTGGGATATGAAAGAAGGGCAGGGTGTACTTCGAGTACGTGGTTTGATGAATGGCTCTGTGCCTCATCGCTGTCGATATAGGCTATGTGTCATATCGTGGTTATTGATGGCTTTATGCTTATCGTGGTTTTGATGTTAGCTTCGGCTACATCGTGGATTGACGCTGACTGAGGTCGCGTTGTGGATTATTTGCGATTAAGTTCGCGTGGATGGCATTTGTTGCCTTATTGGAGTAAAAAGGAGAGGGTGAATTAATAATCCCCTGGTGTGTGGTAGGTTGGATAAGGGGGTGTGTAGAGGATGGACCTTAGGCTGGGTTGGGCTTCATAATTGCATAATTTTGTATGTGAATATATGTGAAATTGGGCCAAGCCCAACATGTGATATGAATAAATGTGGAAATGGGCCAAGCCCAGAATGTGATGTGGATTAATGTGAAAATGGGCCAAGCCCAGTATGATATGTGGATTAATGTGGTAATGGGCCAAGCCCAGTATGTGGAAACATGTGGTTAATACACTATTATAAGAATGTGATATGGTTATGGGCCAAGCCCAATATGTGGACTCTATATGTGAATGAATTGCATTATTATATGTCATAAGATGTGAATATGGGCCAAGCCCAATAAGTGAAAGCATGTGAATAAGTTACATTAATACCTGTTATATGGGTTAATATATGGTTGATATGTGGGTGGAATTCAGTGGTCTAATTGCACACTGAGTCTGTATGACTCACCCAAATTTTATTAACATCGCAGGTGATGCTTGGACTGGGTTTGGAGTGGATACAAGGTGGCCCATGCAGAAGAAGTTTTGCTTGATTTAAGTATTTTATATTTCTAAGATTTATGAATTATTATTTATTGTAATAAGGGCCACTTAAAGTATTTGAATTTTGCTATGTTTCCGTTGGATTTGTAATTAAGTTAATATTTTGTAAGTGTAATTTTAAAAGCTATTAAATCTCAAAAGTCATATTAAAGTTTTGAATCCGGTATTTTTATAACAACTTAATTTTTACTTAGAATGTTTTAAATTACGGAAATGATTTATCGAAGGCAACAAATTTTTAACGGTTTTTACTCTTAAGTAAGAATATTTTCAAACGTTTTCCGCAGTGGCATTTCAAATTCGGTCGTAGTGAATGGGCCGGGTTTGGGGTGTTACACCTTAAGTCCTCACCATTGATGTGGATAAACCCTTAAAGAAGGCAATCTTCAACAAAGTGCAAGCCTCATAGAGACATTAGGTAGAAAAAGGAGGACAATGTCTATTTAAAAGATGTAATTGAAGTGGTTGTTAGATGAGGGCGACTTACATAGTTTATTAGATAACATACTCGGTGCTCACCAACAAGAGCAAAATGTGTTTAGGACTTGACAATAAGACAAACAAGCTAAAGCACTTGGAAAAAGGTCCTTCAGGGGGACAATAAATATGATAGTCGATAACACCAATGAGCGACTAACTTCCAAATCAAAGAGAAATACTCATTTGAGAAATTTAATGTCAATAACTTCCTCAGTAAAAAAATTCTATACAAGAGAAAGATGGCGAATGAATTTTAATGAGAAAAACTTGGAGATGGTATTCAATGATAATGGCAATGACCCTTTGGTGGTCACGACGACATTGAGGATCATGGGGTGAAAATAATTCTTTTAGATTTTGGAAGGGCAGAAGAAGTTTTGCATTATGATGCCCGTGAAAAATTGAACGTCGATAATGACAATGAATCGCAAAGAAAAAGAGAAAAAAACACACAAAATTTACCATGGGTAGAGGAGAAGAAAATTCACTATGTCGAATTCAAATGATACAAGAGAAGAGATGATTACGTCTATTTATATGTTTAAAAACCTTATTCTAATCAAAGTCAAATAGAAGTAATGCAGTAAGATTAAAACACCTTAGTCTAATCAACATCAAATAAAGTAAGTAAGCCTCTATACAGATTTTACTTATGCAGCTTGTAACGTACTTATTTTTGCTTATTGGGGATCTACGATGGGTTGCGGCCTTCACCCTCATAGATCCCCTTATCTTGGCACTTGTATTTTATTTTTATCAGGAATTTGGATCACACAACTTCTAACAGTGCCTTATTTGGCTTACCATTTATAAGAAAATTCAAGTTTATTTTAGCTGACTTCTGTATAAGGTTGAAATTTCATACTTTAACAAGAGTAGAATATATGAAATCAAATCAGTATATAGTGAGAAAGTGTCAAATTATGCAGAGGCAAAGCCAAGGGACAAGCAGAGGCCCTGGCCTTCCTTGGTCAAATGAGAAAATATTAATAGTAGTTTCTCTCAAGTATTAATCATTTATTTTAAGTCTTTCAATCATTCAATAAAATAAAAAAAATTATAAATTTGGCCCCTCCTAAAAATTAATTATATAATCTAAATCCTTTAAGAATAAAATTTTTAACTTTGACCCTTTAAAATTTTAAATTTTTATCTCTACCCCTAAACAAAATTTTTAACTTTGTCTTTGAGATTATGTCTCTCTAATTGACACAACATCCTATCAAAACGATATTATTTATTAGTGATAGTACCTAATAAACTTATTTAAATGATATTATCTCAGATTTATATTATAATATATCATTAATTATTAATTTTAAGCTAAGTGTTTATGACTAAAAGATAAAATTTTTAAAAAGGTCAAAAAATAAGGTACATACAATTTTTGACTCGAGGACAAAATGCCTAGTTTTTTTTAATAAGAATACAAACTCAATCGATAAATAAAAGAGTTTAAAACATGCACGTTGGTTAACGTTTTCATTTACCAACTTAAAATCATCTACGTTGAAAGTGTGGCTTCGAATATGTCATGAAAATAGACTTTTTAGCTTTACTTTGTCTCAATGTATGCTTTTGACATTAAAATAATGATATACATGCCTTTACTAATTTTTTTTTGGTAAACTTCATTTGATATCACTAAACTATTATTAAATTTATATTTTAGTCATTTAACTTCAAAAAATTACAAAATATTCATTGAACTATTTGAATATTTTCATTTAAGTCACTGGGATTGTTAGGGATTTTTTTAAAAAAAAAATATTCGACTAGTGAGTTCCAAGTGATGATTCAATGATCATAGGGTGGATCAGCATCCATTGATGAGTACAAGCACATACATTAGATCCAAATCGATCTGACGGTCAGTGTTGGAAATCGGTGAAGAAAGCCGTTTGGATTTTGGTTCACAGATTCATAATGTTTAAAGCTATTTTATGTAAAGAAAACTAAACTATAGAAGATAAGGGGAATGAGAGGTCATACAATAACGATTTTAACAGCTTAATGAATTAAATGAAAACTTTTGAATAGTTTAATAATTATTTTATAACTTTTTTAAAATTGAATAATCAAAATGTAAATTTTTAAAATACAAATCCTTTATTGATTCTAAATGGAATTAGCTGAGAGGACTCAAAAATCATTGCAAATATCAAGGAAAGCCAAAATAACCATCCCCCAATTACAACCTGAAAAAAAAATAATAAAAATGGCTATCAATTGCACATAGACACTCTATTAACAAACATTTAAGACAAGATGAGACAATATTTTTTAACGTAACAGCAACTGTATCATGATAACGAAGCCAATTCACCGCATTTTCAGTCGCTCTCAATAATAATATCAACACTTGCAGCCCATTTCTAAGCTTGATTTTAAAAAAGAAAAAAATTATATGAACCATATGATACTTTTTTTAATCGATCATAGAGTTTAAAAAATAAATTAGTATATGTATATCAAATAAAAGACATTTCCATAAATAATTAGACATAGCTATTAAAGTTTTAGTAGCATATACTATATATGGATTTTTATTAGGTAAATTGATAGCGAAATTTAATTACTTTGTTAATAAAGTTAGAAAACTGTGATGACCTTTTACCATACTTGTCCTATATATGTATTAATGTGATTTTTGTTTCTTTCTTCCTCTACCTCTATCTCCAATTTTCTATGCATTAAGAATGGGGTAGTTCAAAAAATCATGAATGTTTTTGCTTCTTTTCTTTTAATTTCTTTGATCGTAGCATAGGAAATTAAGGCTTAAATTACTTTCATAGGGATAGGCTTGGGCATGGCTAAACAACCAATGAGTGCTAAGTCAAAACGTGCCAACTTTCAACTTTGCTTATTACCAATTTGAAAAGGTTAAATTCTACTCTACTGAATTTATTTTTTTGTATAATTTCATCTGATATTTTTAGTTTTAACAATAGTTGTTAAATTCATTAAGTTCTGCTATTTCTAAAATTTGACGCAACAAATATATTAATATATGTGTAATGTCATGTCTGCTTATTTTTTCCACTTATTATTCATTAAAAACCAATTAATGCATAGAATAATGTTTGTCATTTGTGTCAAAACTGAACTTTCAAATTTTGAAAAGTATAAAGATTTTGAATGATTCAAGGGTAAACTACAATAGTAGCAACTCAACTATGAAAAGTTACAAAATAATTGCTCAACTATTCAATTTTACCTTCTTTTTTTATCATCAACCGGCTAACAACAGTTAGCTTTGAAATTTGGCATAATAGCAACTTTAACCCTCAACATTTATACATTGTGTCAATTTAGTCTCGATTTTGAAAAATTTAACCCTCAACATTTACACATTATGTAATTTGGTCTCTTTTCTTCTTCTTCTTCTTCTTCTTCTTCTTCTTCTTCTTCTTCTTCTTTTTTGCAGTTTTGCTTTTCTTTGTGGCCCTTTCACCTAAAAATCTAAAAGAAACAAACTTAGTAGCTAAATTTGATTGCAAAAATCCAAGATAATATTTATTTTTGTATTTTCTCATTCTCTTTTAAAATTAACCCTTAATGTCACAAAGAAAAACAAAACTGCAAAAAAGAGAGAGACCAAATTACGCAATGTGTAAATATTGAGGGTTGAATTTTTCTAAAATCAAGACTAAATTGACATAATTTATAAATATTGAGGGAATGTTGTTATTATGTCAATTTTAAAAGTTGTCACCATTAGTTAGTTGATGACAAAAAAAAAAAAACAAATTGAATAGTTGGATGATCATTTTGTAACTTTTCATAGTTGGGTGACCGAAAAAGAAAGTTTTAATATTTGGGTGACTACTAGTGTAGTTTACCCATGATTCATTTGGATAAAAGGGAAAAGGGTAAATATGGATGGGATGTGAGATAGAGTTCGGTGAGATTAAAAACAATGGTGGTTGTGGTGGTGATATTAGACTTGTCCAAGGGCTAGGCTTGAACAAGAATTTTTGTACATCGGGCAGGAATTCAATTTAAATAATAAAATGTATTTTTAGACTTAAATTTAATTATAAAATATATAAAATAGAAATTAAAAAATATTTTTTGAATAATTTATTAATTTTTGAGCAGTAAAATAGACTTTTTGAACAGGACGACCCATTTATGGGCCTGGGGATGAATATTTTTTTTGGAACCGGGCCTTAGCCTAGCCCATGGAAGCTCTAGGTGATATTAGTTAATGTAACAATGAGATTAAAATTAGCAGTGAAATATGTGTTTGGATACAAATGCAATAGCGGTTGTGAGACAAAAATGAAAATGACTATTAAATACATTAATATAAGTAAATATTATTAAATTATTTTTGTATATTTTTAATAGTATTTAAATATTTTAAATATATTTTATTTATCTCATATAAATATTTAAATAAATTAACTAATTATATAAATTAAAAATTTTATTATATTAAATAAATGAAAAATTAAAACGACGTAAAAAGTTAACCACAATTAATTTAAAACATTTGAAATAATATAATAAAATTAAAATAATTAAAAGCTAACAACTAATAAAAAGAGAGAAAACATTCAAAGTAAGGATAAAAATGAAATTTTCAGCTTTCTCTAATGGTTCAGTTCGCAACTGGACCCTCCCCCTCCAATCGAAAATTAAAAGATCAGTGGAGAAAAGTCCCATTGCAGTGGGTTTCCAAACACTTTCTCCAGTGCGTTTACTCTTACCAAGAACGTAAATAATACTAATGTTGGATTTGGATGACGGTGCGTTTAGCTGTGGTTAGTGTAAAAAAAATAGTGGCGGTGAGATTAGATATTGTATCAATACTGTAACATGAGACAAAAAGTAAGCTAAATGTATTGTATCGCACCCAACCGCCATCCAAACCTCACCCTAAAAATTCAATAAATAGAGAGTTAAACGTGCATATGTGTGAAAACTAAGAAAAAATTGAAAAGTATAAAGATTAAAATTAATTAAATTAATATACATGGATTAAATTTATAATTTCCATAAACAATAAAAAACTGTTGATTTTAGATATAATATTTTGAATACATTACTTATTAATTGTTATTATGAATGTGCCATGTAACATCTTAAAAATCAGGTTAGAAAAAATTGGGTTTTGAAATTAAGAGTGGTCATCCTTCGATTTTGAGTTTAAATTTTGGAAATTTATGATAAGTAAATTAATTTGGTTCAGTAGTTACGTGTTTGGGATATGTGTGTGAGGTTCTAGGTTTGAATCCAGTTTTTGGAAATTTTATTATTTTGTTTAAACACTTACCTTTGAACATTGGGTTTATAAATTAAATTCTATCAATTGATGTTAAAAATAAGCTTGTTGGTTTAATTGCTAAGCTTTTGTATACTCCTTTGTCCTGTGTTCAAATCTTAGCGAAAGCAATAGGAAATATTTTATTTTGAATTTCATTGTATGGTAGTTAGTTTCGGTTGGTTACTTAAAACTTTCCAGAAACCTTTGGCAGTTTTTTTTTTCTTTCTTTTTTTGCTATGTTTCTTCTATCAATCGCTCTCGATATTTAGTTATTCGTTTTGGTTTCTTCCTTTCAAAGTGTTCTTTTCTTTTGTTATGTTACGTTGCACTGATTCTGTACGGGATTTGACTTATCTTTCTAGTTCAACTCGTTGGCCGGTAAGATTAATTTAAAGTTTTGGTGTCGAAAGTTCTTCGATGTAACTTCGAATTTGGAATGTTAGTTTTTAGCGATTTGACTGTGAGTTAACCATTTGTTAGGCAATTGCTTGTCGTTTAGGGATGAGACCTTATCCTTGTTGTTTCTACTTTGAATATGTATCAGGTGCATATTGAAAACCTCTGTTTTTGCAAATTTTAGACGCCGAAAAGCATGGCTGTCGATGCCACACGACCAAGGACATGGGCGTGTGCCCATGTCGTGTAAGCACACGGGCAAGGACATAGGCGCGTGCCCAAGTCGTGTGACCTGCACGTGCAAGGACATGGGCGTGTGCCCAGTCCGTGTGAGACACACGGGTAAGGACATGAGCGTGTGGCCAGGCCGTGTGAGCCACCTGGGCAAGGACATGGGTGTGTGTCCAGGCCGTGTTACTCACTATTTGCGAATTAGGACCACACGGGCAAGTGACACGGGCATGTGTTAGGCCGTGTGGGACACACGGGTAAGCACACAGGCGTGTGAAGCTATATTTGGAATTTATCCCTAGGGCTACAAGCGTCGTCCGAAACAGGCGCAAACCTACTGTAAGATCTGTACAATCTGAATTAGACTATATAACTTGATATATGATGATCTAATAATGAACAACTTGTGATCTATACGTATATCTGTTATGTTTGAACCTAAGTGAGTAGGATCTGTTAGAACGTGTGCAAATTATCCAGGTACGATCTATATTTCGTTAAGTTGTTGGTATGCCTTTGCGTTACTTTGTTGATGAGAAATATACGATATTCGAACATCTTAAACTGATTGTTGTTGATTATGATTTATAACCGTGCACGTGACTTCATGGAAAATCTGATATGATCTGTTGATGGTTGATAAGTCTATTTTACAAAACATGGACTCCCATATTTACTGATTCTGTTATTGAGAGATAGCATGACTTACATGCTCATTACTCTGATTCTGTAATAGCATGCCATGACACATTGCATGAGACTTGGGTTGATGTAAAGGAGGAAGTTTTTGACAGTTTAATGATCTGCATTATCTGGTGGTTTATCCACACTTTTGTTCTGGCAGCTCGACTGTACTATATTGGCTTGACCACATGTATTTGATCTGACAGTTTTAACTACAAAATACTAGTGGCATTGTCCACAGTTATCTGTTGGTGTGATCTGGCTGGACAAGTTCTGGAGAACTCTATTTCGGTGTGTAGCGGAGTTGGGTAAGATGTTTTTGATAAATATGCATTCTGATCTGTTTGAAAAATATTGCATTTGCATAAAACATACATGCTCTGTTCTGCTCTATCCCGTTCTGTTCGTTTCATTCTGTTCTGTTCTGCTCAAATTGCGTTGTTCTACTCTGTTCTGTTGTACTACCTTTGTTGAAATCTCTATGATACTCTAAATCTGTTCCGTACTGGTTATAAAACTGTTATCAAATGCTTGCGTTACTACGAATTATATAATACGCTCTGTTTATTTGTATTTGAGTTTGGTTATACGCGGTGCTTGGCGACTCACCTTTTGTCTTACTTTTATCTGTCAAGAAAACATAGCTCGGATTGTTTTGCACTGAGATAACTACAATTTAATCCTTTGGATTTGTGATCTATTTTGGACTTGTCTTATTTTTCTTTTTATAACTCGTCAGTATCTGCCAAGTCTAAAACGAAACTACAAAATCATCTAAATCGACTAAAATGAATTTCTGGTTTTCAAAGTTAAAACTCTGAAAAGAAGTACGTTTTTACTATGTTGGTGTAACTCGTCCAGACTCAGCTTAAATTTCTAAGCCCGGTTTGCGATGTTACGTGCCATTTCTTTTAAAAAAAAAACATGAAATTTAAAGAAAAATGCAAACTAAAAAAAATCAAAATCTAAAACAGCTTGAACCCACTCAATTTGTCCGTTTACCACCTAGCTACTTATTAGGGACTAGTTGTTTAAATAAACTTAATTGAAAGCAATTAATTATTAATTACTTACTGCTAGTTCAACTTGAAAAGACATCTCTAATTACCTAATTAGAAAAAATTAATGCATTGAGATTAAACCTAATTCCCACGCCCAAAAGCAATCCCATGTCCATGCCCTAAATTGACCATAATTTACTCATATACTAATCTTTTTCTCCTTTTAACTCTATCGGATATTTCGACCCTCATTTTTTATGTTCCTAATTTAGTTTATATTTTTTTAGGGAGAATGAAATTAAATTATAACTTTTTTATGAGTGTTAAAATGTAATTTTTTATTGTAAACCTATAATTTTACAATTTTAGATAGTCTAAATCACAATTTTATCATTTTAAGAAGGCTAAAATAAATTTGACTATATATTAATTTATAATTATTCAAAATTTAAAGGGTTAAATACATAAAAATTCCATTATAGGTTCGCTCCTGTATTTTTTGTCCTTAATTATATGGGTTACTTTGACCGCAATTTACTCATATTTTATGTTGATAATTTACTTATGATACAAAAATATTGATTAATTATAAAAAATAATTTAAATTAGCATTACCTAATCTTCAATTAATATTTTATATTTTAACTTTATGATTATTGAGTAGAAGCATGGGTTTAGAGTAGAGCTGGCAATATTAAAACATTATTGTAATGTACAAATGTCTCAAAATTTGTATAAAATAAAGATACAATAAATATAAGAATACAAGATAAATTACTATATCTAATTTAGAAATGTTACTCTGAAAAAAAACTTACAAATGTTGTTATCGTTAGTATAGATATATAATAGATTTATACGAAATTAACAAATGTTTAAGTGTAATGATAAGACATATTATACTCTTAAAATTGCGGGTTCAAACTATTAGGAGGGATAACCACAAATCCGAATATGAATCAAAAAATAGATTATAAAAGAAAAAAATGGAAAATGAAATGACTTTGCTGATTGGTATACGAAAGTTATTAATTTGTAGTTAAGTATGGTAATGAGTTGAAAAACTGAGGGAAGTTACATCCAAAGTCCAAGTTCAAATGACGTTTGCAAGCCAAGATTTTGGTTGCTATGCATGGCTGTATGGAAGATTTAATTGACAAAGACTTGTTTTTACTTTTGTTCCATGTTATTAAAATACCCCATCACTTTTACCATCTTAATATAAAAGATCTTAACTTCAGAAATAAAATCATAGATTCCAGTCATTTTTATTTTTGGCTAAATTATTGATTTGAGTCTTTAAAAATATTAAAAGATAAACCAAAATCCAGACAAAATCTGAACATGTATTATCTTAAGAAATATTGAGATTATAAATATTAATGTGACATGGTTTCTACCAAATTGAAATACATACTTTAAAGTTTCAACCATCTTATACCCAAGAATTATTAATGAAAGAAATATTGATAGAATAACAACTTCAAAATGATAAATCATATTGGGGATCATCTTATGATCTGACTTTGACTACTTCACCAACCCATCCTTTATGTGCTGTGTTTACATATAAAATCAAGCTTCTAATTTTTGCTTTAAAAATTATGTTTATAGTTTAATTTAGTCAACGTTGTAAAAATTGATGATAGAAGATGAAATTATAATTAAACCTTGACTGAAAATTATTGATGTTCAACGTGGCAATCTTTGTAACCGACCTACAACGTGGAAAACTTATGGTTAAAGAATTATATGTTTAAAGAAGAAAGATAGCAGACTTTGAAAATATATAAATTAGTGGGGAAAATGTTAGGTTGGAATTTTGGGTATTTAAGATCAACATTGGACAATGAATGAAAATGACAAGAAAATATCCCATATTTCTTATTACTTTGATTCAGAAAATGGATTCGGAGGCTCAATTACAAAGCTAAATTATTGGGGACTCCCAATTTTGTTTTATTGGTTATTGACTACTATTAATTTTATGCTAAAATTGGATATAGTATAGTATGTTTGCTTTTCAAACCCTCTCCAAAAATCTAAATTTTCAACTTTTTAGTAAGAAATAAACAACTGCTAACAATTTTAAATCTATTAGTGAATAATCCCTTAACCTAGTTTTGATGAGCTTAATCTCAATAACTTCACCTCTATTTCAATTATCAATATATAATTTAATCTTCGTTATCTCACCATTAAAATTTTATGTAAAATAATTGTGACAACAAATTGCAATTCTTCTCCCAAACTGTGGCAAATAAAATAAACCAAATTCAATTAAAAACCTAAACCTACCTAGTAATTTACATTCCTAAGATCATAGCTTTGCCAAATTTCTCAGGCTATTTGTGAAAAACTGAAAAACAAGTGAAATTCTTCCCACGTTTGTGGTAGATTAAATTTTTTTAAAAATCAATTATAAAACCATAGCCTAGGGACTTTAAATTCCTAAGGTCATAGCTTGCCGAATTTCTGAGACTATTGGTGAAAAATATGTGATTATATATGTGTGTGCGCATATGTCTTGGCTTTACAGCTAAGCCATTTGGTAGCAAAACAACTATTCCATTTTTTTCAAACTCAAATTCAAATCCAATTCCATTTGACGCATTCTTTGTGATACAACAAAACAAAACAAAAAATTATTGTCATAAATTAATAGAAACTTGTTGCTTCAAATCCCTATTTTCTTCCATCTCCACCTTACTTCCCAAGTTAGCTTCTCATTTTCCGCACTACTGATTTTTAATAATTATTATTATCGAAACTATTTTTTTTTGAAAAAAACGAGGTCGACTTTGTGATTTTGAAAAAAAAAATGGGAGTCGCCACCAATCCTTTTTGATGAGGTGTGATCCTGTTACCTCGTAATTCAATTATTTTAATAAAAAATTTAATTTACTAAAACGTCGATTTTTGGTCTACAAAATCCAAAAAACGGGTTCGGGAGTCGGTTACGCACGAGAAAGGGTTGACACCCTCGATACGCCCAAAATTGGTACCTAGTTGATTAATTAGTGTCTTAGTGTCGAAAATTGGAAATTTGAGGAAATTTTAAAATACGATCCTTTGTTATAAAATTAAAAAAAAATCGAGAACAGGGCATGTTTCACGTTAATCGAGAAAAAAAATTACGTCCTGTAAGTTAGGACACAATGTCTTAAATTTCTGATACGAGAATAAATGCCAAAAAACTTATTTATTTTGAAAGGTATTCGATTATCTCGGTTTTTAAAAAGAAATCATATTCCGTAAGTTAGAACACGATCTTTTCGTAATTCCCGAGGTTATTTTGAAAATTTTAAAACGTTTGTTTGTTTGGATTTATCGAGAGAGTTGAAACCCCGTAAGTTAGAGTACGACCTTTCGAATCTCAAAATACGATATATTGCTCTCTTTTTTTTTAAAAAAAAATTATGTATCGGATAAAGATTAAATTAACATAAATTGGTAGTAAAATGAAAAAATAGTTGTACAAATATGCCTCACGAAAGAATAATAAATGTATTAATGTGAATAACAATAATAAGGACGAAAATAAAATAAAATAAACAAGTCAAAAACGAAAAGAAAAAAAAGTAATAAATACAAAGAGAAAATATAATTATAATAGTAATAATAATAAAAATAGCAATAATAATAGTAAAGAAAATAATAATAATAATAATAGTAATAAAAAAAAAATAAAAATAAAAAATAAAATTAATTAATTTTAATAATAAAATAGCAAATAACTAAGAAAGGACTAAATTAAATTTAAAACAGAAGTTCGGGGAAAATCTAAAAATAAATAAAAAGGAAAAGGGCCCCATTGAACGCGCGAATAATAAGGAGGGACTAAAAGGGAAAATTTCCTTTCTCCTCCAAAACGTACAGCATCAGGGGGGACCAAATTGAAAACCGAAGTAAATTATTGGGAAAAATTAAAAATAAAATAAACTTAATTGCAAAACCATAAAAAAGCGGAAGGGCTAAATGCGTAAATATTGCATGCGCCAAAAACAAGCAGATCCTAGGCGGTCCTGGGTCGGGTCATGCGAAACAACGCAGTTTTGGGCATCTGAGGCCAGTCCCAAAACGACGTCGTTTTGGAGGCCTATATAAGTCAGTTTTTTAAAAAAAATCTCATTCTTTTCCCCTTTTCAAAAAAAAAAAAAAAAGAAAAACAAAAATTCTCTCCAAAAAATCCTCTCCTCCCCTCTTTCGCCTGCAGGCTCCGGCAAGAGTTCCGGCGCCGCCGTGCATGGCGGCCGGAGCCCCAAAAAGGTAAATTTTTTTTTTCTACATTTGCTACATTTGTATATATATAAACTATTTTTTACAGAAAAATAAAGAAAATATATGTGTATATAATAGATTCAAAAAAGGGAAAATATGAGTAAAATAAAAATACCCTTGATGCGTTTTTCGGATCTTTTTGCTTGCTGTTTTTTTGTGAATTTTTTTATTCGATTGATTGTAAAAAAAATCTCCCCTTACATTTGATTTGTAATAGCTTTTATAGCCATTTTACAATTATTTTTTTTATTTCTATTGTTTCTCTACTTTGCCTATCTTTTCTTCTTTTGTTTTGCAGGTGCAAGTGGGGGTGCCATGACAGAGGTGGTGGTAGCAGACGGTGCGGAGGCTACTGGTCAGAAGGCGGCTGGTCAAAAGGCCCTGGGTGCGGCGCACCTAGGGTTTGAAAATTTTGTTTAAGGGCTTTAGGTCTAGTTGGGCTTAGGGTTAAGGAATTTGGATTTGTTTGGGTTTTTGAATTGAGTTGGTAAGTTGGGTGTTTAGGTTTTTGGATTGGGTCTGTTTTAATGGGATTGGTTTAGTTTTTATGGGCCTGGGCAAATTGGGTTGTTCACAGCTGCCCTTCTTTACTCATTGTCGTGTAACGGGAATGGAGTAAAGACTTTTAAGAAAGACCAATTTTGCCTGGTCTTGCTGAGTCTTGACTTGTTTTGGTGCCTCTCTTCTTCAAGTAGCTTCATTCTAGTCCACCGCATCTTGTTGCTTTGCTCCACTCCACTGCGACTTCAGAGAGATGAGATTTGTGGTTTCACTGTACTCCGCTACAACTTCAAGGAGATATGGTTTATGGCTTTGACCTGCTCTACTGTAACTTCAGAGAGATAAGATCCGTAACTTGTAGCTTCAATCTGCTCCACTGCAACTTTAGGGAAATAAAATTCGCTATCTTCAGTCTGCTCCTACTGCAACTTCATGGAGATAAGGTTGATGGCTTCAATCTGCGCCACTGCAACTTCAGGAAGATAAGATTCGCCATAATTTGTAGCTTTAATATGTTCCACTGCAACGCCAGTAAAATAAGATTCGCTTTCTTCAGTCTGCTCCGCTGCAACTTCAGGGAGATAAGGCTAGTCGCTTCAATCTGCTCCACTGCAACTTCAGGAAGATAAGATCTGCTATAGTTTGTAGCTTTAATCTGTTCCACTACAACACCAGGGAAATAAGATTTGCTGTCTTAAGTCTATTCTGCTACAACTTCAGGGAGATAAGGCTGGTGGCTTCAATCTGCTCCACTGCAACTTCAGGAAGATAAGATCCGCCATAATTTGTAGCTTTAATCTGTTCCACTGCAACTTCAGGGAAATAAGATTTGTAACTTGTAGCTTCAATCTGCTCCACTACAACTTCAGGGAGATAAGATTTGCTAACTTCAGTCTACTCCACTGCAACTTCAGGGAGATAAGACTTGCTATGGTAAATCCAATCCGACCTATTGTAACTTTAGAGGTATAGGATTCGTCATTTTAATCCGCTTCATTGCAACTTCAGAGAGATAAGGTTAACTATCTTCAATCTGCTCCACTGCAACTTCAGGGAGATAAGACTTGCTATGGTAAATTCAATTTGACCTACTGCAACTTTAGAGGTATAGGATTCATCGTTTCAATCCGCTCCACTGTAACTTCAGAGAGATAGGATTAACTATCTTCAATCTGCTCCACTGCAACTTCAGGGAAATAAGACTTGTGACTTCAACCTGCTCCACTGCAACTTCAGGGAGATAAGGTTTATTTTGATCTGCTCTACTGCAACTTTAGAGAGATAAGATCTGTGATTTATAGCTTCAATCTGTTTCGCTGCAACTTTAGGGAAATAAGATTTGCTATAATGACTTTAATCCATCCCACTGCAACTTCAAGGGTATGGGATTTATGGATTCACTGATCTTGTTACACCATCCTCTGGGGAACATGACCTGTTGAATCGATTTCATGGGCATATGTTTATGCCAAATGATTAGGATGTCATAATCAGAATGAATCAAATGCTCCTAACTAGATGTGTATGCATGATATTTGCATGAATGCAGAATGTCATTTTGCGAGAATGATCCCTTTTTTATGCTTAGGTTGTCACTGCTTGTTGTTTATAAAGGTTCTATCATTGACACAGTATCCTGCCTTCTTACTCAGCTGGTATCTTTGACAGAAAACCTGAAGAAATAGCCGTAATTTAGACTATTATTTCTCAAATGTTTCTAACCCTTAGGTTTGATAAGTTCTAAATAATAGTCTTGTTTCAGGTCCTTGTACTATTTAGAAGCTTCTAGAGTAATATGCAGAACTCCTTCTATGAAAGTATATTAGTCCATTAAATGTTATTTCATTGCAAAATGCTTGAAAAGATCATAATGATGGACAAAACTAAAATTAACCAGGAACAGAATCTGAAAAGAATAGATTAATCAAAGAAAGCAAACATTGCTGGAATACAAAATAGGTGAAAGGAAAAAAAGGTGCCCCAGATATCGCAGCCTGAGCTTATCTGTACGAACTTCTTGAGGACCATTTTGAGCTCAACATGTGTTTAGGAGATCAAGAGTACTTTGTCGATGCCCTAAGATGTAGCATATCTCTTCTTTGTTAATTCAGGCATATCAAGACTATCGCATGCCCCTCCTTTGATCAAAATTTGAATTGCCCTTTCACGGGTTTTCAATTCAAAACTCATTCGGTCTCAAAGTGCCCTTTGCGGGTTTTCGCCTTGGCCTCTCCTTTTTTCCCCTTTTTTAAGTTAAGTATTTCTTGACTGAGTCTGAATTCACTAGATTAGGCAAAGTCTTTCCATCCATTTCAGTTAATATCAACGCTCCTCCAGAAAAGGCCTTCTTTACCACATAAGGTTCTTCCCAGTTTGGCATCTATTTTCCTCTGAAATCCTTTTGTATGGGAAGGATCTTCTTCAATACCAAGTCCCCATCACGAAATTCTCTGAGACGAACCTTTTTGTTGTAAGCTCGCATCATTCGTTTTTGGTGCATCTAGCCATGACGGATGGCTTTCAACCTTTTCTCTTCAATCAAGTTTAGCTGATCATATCGGGATTGGATCCATTCTGCTTCATCCAACTTTAGCTCTAACATGACTCGAAAGGAAGGAATCTCAACTTCGACGGGTAAAACTGCCTCCATTCCATAGACCAATGAGAAAGGAGTTGCCCCAGTAGAGGTCCTGACTGATGTTCGATAAGCATAGAGAGCAAATGGTAACTTCTCATGCCAATCTCTATAAGTCTCAGTCATTTTCCCCACAATCCTCTTGATATCCTTATTAGCCGCCTCAACTGCACCATTCATTTTTGGGCGATATGGTGACGAGCTGTGGTGTTTAATTTTAAATTATCTGCAAACATCTGGTATTGTGCTGTTGTTCAAATGCATTGTCTGATATAATCCTTTCTGGCATTCCATCCGACATATGATTTCTTTCTTTAAGAACCTACTGACTGCTGCCTTTGTGACATTGGCATATGAAGCAGCTTCTACCCACTTGGTGAAGTAGTCAATGGCAATAAAGATGAACCGATGTCCATTTGAAGCTTTTGGCGAGATCGGTCTAATGACATCCATGCCCCACATAGAGAAAGGTATTGGAGAAGTCATAACATGAATATGTGAAGAAGGCACGTGAATCTTGTCCCGATAAATTTGACACTTATGACACTTCTTGGCATAATTGATGCAATCATCTTCCATGGTGGACCAATAATACTCGAATATCATGATTTGCCTAGCCATTGTAAAACCATTAGCATGTGTTCCGCAGACGCCTTCATGGATTCTTATTGCTTCTAGGCTTAAAGCAATAAGCGTGTTTTGAGCATTACTCTGAATCAGCTCTAAAGACTATAGGAATCTCTTCCGCAGTCCAATTGTTCAGAACACTTCTAAGTTTATAAGGGCTAATGCCTGATAAATTTTCTCTTCTAATTCCTTCTTCGGATATGGCATTGATGTTCAGATTTCCCATCATTCCTGCTAGGCTTTTGACATCTTCAATGCATTTCAATTCTTTTAATTAACTAGGGTCCTCTTTTTTTTATGTGGAATGTAATGCATATGATGTAATGCAATGCAAATGCAATGTAATGCAGATGCATGAATACATGAAATTAATGCAACAAAAAGGCATTGATTCTAATTCAATTATATTAGAACAACTTTTCTAGAAAACAAATTTCTTTACATAAAACGGATTACATATAAAGCATTGCCCTAATACTTAAGGCCTTGACCTTCCTAAGAAGCCAAGCTAACTCCTAACCCTGCTCTGATTCTGATTCACTTCAAACTTAGCATGTCATCTTGAACTGCTATTGTTTGCCAATGATTGGCCACCTCTTGTATTTGAGCAACTAATTCTTTCAATGGAGAGTAGTTCTCAGAGAATACTCAATAAGAAACCCTCTCTACCCTCCAAAAATGACTATGGAACCACTCCAACAAGAGTTGCGCACATCCAATGAATCTTCCTTCACCCGCTCTTCGACATGCATTCAAAGATCGGAATGTTTCGGCCAAAATTACAGGGACGGGCGTGACCCTCTTGTCAAGTCTATCAAACAAATCTGAAACTACCTCGTCCACGTGTCCCAGTGCTTTAGTGAAAACAACCAGCCTGTAAATGCTCAAAGCGAAGACATGGACCCTTTTCTTCATATCTGGGTGTGCTAAAATCAAATCTCGTAAACTATTCCAAAGGATACATTTTCCATCTCTCTCTTGTTTGATCCGGGCTGTAACCCATTGTTCACTCATCCCTATGATGCTCGTTACCTTCTTTAAGAAAATCGGGACGTTAACAGCTCTCGAATATTCTTTGTTGGCTTGAATCTTCTGGTAATGAAGCAAAGTCGTGTACTCTTCCATCAGGTTATTGCCCTTCTCTCATTATGTTTACTCGGACCATATTCAGACGGCCGCCTTATCCTCCAGTTTATCATGAAATTTATTTTCCATGACAAGCTCTCTATTTAGCAATTGAACATGAATCAACATGTAACACCCCTAACCCGTATCCGTCGCCGGATTAGGGTTATGAGGCATTACCGAACTAAACTCAAGCATCGCAGGCATTTATCGCAATTCATACATTTATCAAAACCAAAAACGTATATTTAATCTACCAATATCCAACTAATAGTTCATACCAAAATTCAGAATAAACCAAATAGTCCATCATCTCAAGCTTACATGAACTTATTTGCATGCATGTAAATGAATCTAAGATGCCTATGCGGTACATACATTGCACACCTATATGATTATATAATACATTTATGAATATCAAGAATAATTCATATCTTACCAAACTCGTTTACCTTATAATCAATCCAAGAACATATACCAAACTTATCATATACTTTATCATTTTAAAACATTTCAAGGTTATGCATATATATATATATATGCACCATGGTGATTCTAAGCATCTTGTACACATGTACCATTAATAATACATTTATTACAAACAACCAAACATCATAGATAACATATACGTATTCAACAAATAAATCTATTATCTATTCGAATATATAAAGTTTGTATTAAAATACATCTACGAAATTATACAATCCATCATATCACATCTGTTAACAACCAATTACACCTGTGAACTTTGAAACCAAAACAATTGATAAAATGCTTAACCAAAACATAGATTGTTTGCATTCTTTTCTTTCCATTTAAATGAAATTCCACCATTAATTTAAAGGCCAAAATACATGACTAAACTAACTCAAACATTAGCATTATAATCAAGTAATCACATCAAATGCACAATACATATACTCGGCCAAAAAGATCAGACCATAGCCGAATATAACCAAATACAATCCATATCATCCATGCATCATAATAACATATCCATATGCACTATTTGATGACTTAGATAAACTGAATATTTCCACTCCAACTAACATAGAATATAAGCCATATTTGTATGGCTATATTACATATTATGACAAAGTTTTCAACTCAAACAAAGACATTTACCATCCTATACATGCCTTTATCCAAAGTAAGACAAAATAAAGGTGTACCAAAAAGATGATAGTGTGGTTGACTTTGCTGACGATTTTCCCGAGCCCGTAGCTTGACCAAAATCTATAAACAAAATATTAAACATAAACGGAGTAGCTTACTAGCTTAGTAAGTCTTAAGCATATACAAAATAATATTCATACATTTAAACTTTTAATCAATCAATTCATGGCAAAGATTATAAACATTATATTAAATAGATTAGCCATAGTCGAATATCATTAATACCCTTAATCTAAGTATTGACATTTCTCTACCATGAATGTATACACCATTAGATCACATATTAATCATAAGTATCTGTATATTTCAAGTCGAATGAAAATATCGTGCATATCAATCACATATATGCAAACACATACAAATTCACTTTCCATTAACAATGCCATTTATAACTGATTTATCAAAGTAATGTGTACATTAAGCTCAATTACACATAATAAAATTCTATTTAAATTATCAACTTGATCTCATAATACTTAACTCAATTGGCATTATACTTACTCACTTCATTCCTTACTACACTAGTAGAATAGCACTTACCCGAGCTAATGGTACATTGCATTAAATATGTGCCCCACCTCGTTTAATTCTCGGATTCTCCGTTTATAGCTTATCACCGACATTAAGCCTGCTAGGCATTTAAGCCCGAATTACACACCGGCATTGAGCCTGTTAGACCAAAGGTCTGAAATTTGAACACCGGCATTAAGCCTGCTAGGCATTTAAGCCCGATATAAATCACCGGCACGAGGCCTGCTAGGCTCGAAGCCCGAATATCACTCATTTAACATTTCAACACACGTTACTTAATAATGAAATCACAAACATCTCATATACTTCATATTACTTTCACATATCAAACCAAACATACTTATTCATCTTACATTAACAAAATAAATTCACTTCAATAACATACCCTCATATTCGGCCATCTCCTATATTTACGCTTTAAATATCCAAATTTCATCATTTACTAAGTTCATAATTTAATTCTTTGACATTTATTTGCTTAAGGACTTACCTCGACTGTCGACGGACAACGTAGACCGGCTATTTGGTAACCTTTGCCTTCCCCCGATCCAAATCCGTTTTTCTTTGTTCTTGATCTAAACACATTAAAATTCAGCTCATTCAAGTACATTTCATTTCAATTTAGTCCCAAAACACATAAACAATCAAATTACCATTTTACCCATATTGTTTCACATTTTTGCAATTTAGTCCTATTTGCACAAAATACAAAATACACAAAATTTCTCAATACCACTTAAGGGTCGAATATGCATAGGGACTATACAAGTCCATTTCTTCCATTTATTTTGCAAATAAGCCCCTCTAAAAATTTATTTTTATAAATTAGCCCTAAATACTCAATTTCACCAAAACTTCTAATACAAAACATACTAATCTTTAACATATCTTTAATTTAACATCATCAAACATCAAAAATCACATGAACATATCAATGGCAGAACATTAAGCATGCTAAGATTTAAAAATTCTAACATGGGTCAGCTACGGTTCGAAGCAACGATCTCAAAAACGTAATAATTTACAAAAACCGACTAAAGACTTACCTTGAATTTGGCTTGGAAAGTAACCGAAAAACAAATAACTTAGCTCCCTTTTCTTTCTTCAATATTCGGCCAAGAGAAAGATGGAGTAAACATGTTTATTTTTTTGTTTTAATTAACATATATTATGTAATTGTTGGATTACTAAATTAGCCTTTTTACTTTAATATATAAACAAATAATACTAAGGTTATTCTTGGTATATGCCACCCACTACACATAAAAGTGGGTTAATTTCCCTTTTGATACTCCATATTAAAAAGCCATAATCAATTTAGCACATTTCACTATAGTTTGCAACATTTTCACTTTATGCGATTAAGTCCTTTTATTTAATTAAGCACACAAACGATTAAATTTTTCTACGAAACTTTCACACACATTAATTCACATATAATAAGCACAAAATATAATATTAAAAATATTTCAGGTTCGGATTCGTGGTCCCGAAACCACCGTTCCGATTAGGGTCAAATTCGGATTGTTACAACTCTCCCCCTTTAGGGATTTTTGTCCCCGAAAATCTTACCGTTAAACAAAGTCGGGTATTGTTGCCTCATTGAATCCTCAGGCTCCCACGTAGCCTCTTCAACTCCGTGCCTATTCCATAGAACTTTCAGTAATGGAATACTCTTGTTTCTCAACTTTTTCATTTCCCAAACTAAAATTCGAATCGGTTCCTCCTCGTACATCATATCGGATTGGATTTCAATTTCAGACGGGGAAATCACAAGTGATGGATCTGCTCTGTATCTACGGAGCATCGAAACATGAAATAATTGTGTATCTTTTCTAATTCAGAAGGCAGCTTCAGTCTATAAATAACAGGCCCGATACGTTCGATGATTTCATACGGTACGATGAATCTCGGACTTAGTTTACCTTTTCGACCAAACCGAAGTACTTTCTTCCACGGGGAAACTTTCAGAAACACTTGATCTCCGACTTGAAACTCAATGTCTTTACGTTTCAAATCAGCGTAAGACTTTTAATGATCCGAAGCAGCTTTCAAAGTATCTTTGATCACAGTCACTTTCTGTTCAGTCTCTTTAATCAAATCAACCCCGTGTATTTTGTTTTCACTGAGCTCAGTCCAATACAACGGTGTACAAAACTTGCGACCATAAAGAGCCTCGTATGGTGCCATTTTGATACTAGATTGAAAGCTATTGTTATAAGCAAATGCAATCAAAGGTAAGTATCTTTCCCACGTACCTACAAACTCGAGGACGCAACATCTCAACACGTCCTCAAGTGTTTGAATGGTTCGTTCAGACTGACCATCAGTTTGCGGATGAAAGGCTGTACTAAAGTGGAGTTTAGTACCTAAAGCATCTTGTAACTTCTTCCAAAACCGCGATGTGAATCTCGAGTCTCTGTCTGAAACAATGGAACTCGGCACACCATGTAATCTCACAATTTGAGATACATACAATTCAACAAGTTTGTCAAGTGAATAGTCTGTACGAACTGGCACAAAGTGAGCTGATTTGGTCAATCTATCCACTATAACCCAGACTGCATCTTTCTTGCTCGGTGTCATAGGCAAACCAGATACAAAATCTATCGTGATTCTATCCCATTTCCATTCAGGTATCATAATCGGTTGAAGTAGCCCAGAAGGCACTTGATGCTCGGCTTTTACTTGCTGACAAATTAAACATTTTGAAACAAATTCAGATATATCCCGTTTCATGCCAGGCCACCAGTAGAACTGTTTAACATCATTATACATTTTCGTGCTACTCGGATGTACCGATAGTCGACTATTATGAGCCTCGTTTAAAATCATCTGAATCAAATCCACATTCTTCGGAACATATATTCGGCCTTTGAAATTCAAACAATCATTTGCATCAATTTGAAACTCTGACTCAGTATCATTTTCACACTGAACTCGTCTAGCAATCAAGTCTTTGTCAATTCTTTGTGCATCATAAACTTGCTGAATAAACAACGGCCTTGCCTTCAACTCAGCTATGATCGAACCATCACCAGACATAACCATATGTGCATTCAACGCACGAAGAGCAAACAGTGATTTTCGACTTAAGGCATCCGCAACAACATTGGCTTTCCCCAGATGGTAATCAATCACTAATTCATAGTCTTTCAACAGTTCTAACCATCTGCGTTGCCTCAAGTTCAAATCTTTTTGAGTCATTAAGTACTTCAGGCTTTTGTGATCTGAGTAAACATGACATTTTTCGACGAACAAGTAATGACGCCATATTTTCAAAGCGAAAACAATGGCTGCTAGTTCCAAATCATGAGTCGGATAATTTCTTTCGTGAGGCTTCAATTGTCTCGAAGCGTAGGCTATGACTTTGCCTTCCTGCATCAAAACGCAACCCAACCCATTCAAAGAAGCATCACTGAAAACAATAAATTCTTTACCCGGTTCAGGTTGAGCTAGCACTGGAGCTTCGGTTAAAAGGGCTTTCAACTGATCGAAACTTTTCTGACACTTTTTCGACCATTCGAATTTGACATCTTTCTGTAGTAGCTTTGTCAAAGGTGTAGCTATCATGGAAAAACCTTTGATGAATCGTCTGTAGTATCTCGCAAGTCCAAGAAAGCTTCGAATTTCAGTAACACTCTTTGGTAGCTTCCAATCAAGTATAGCCGATATTTTGTTCGGATCAACCTGAATACCTGACGTTGAAACAACATGACCCAAGAAGCTGACTTCCTTCATCCAGAACTCACACTTACTAAACTTTGAATACAACTATTGATCTCGCAAAGTTTGTAGCACCAATCTCAAATGCTCGGCATGCTCGATTTCATCTCTAAAGTAGATCAGGATATCATCTATAAACACTACCACAAACCGATCCAAATACTGTCTAAACACCCGATTCATCAAATCCATAAAAACAGCAGGTGCATTAGTAAGTCCAAAAGGCATGACTAAGAACTCAAAATGTTCGTACCTCGTTCGGAATGCAGTCTTTGGCACATCAGAATCTCTGACTCGCAACTGATAATGACCCGATCTCAAATCTATCTTCGAAAACACTGAAGCCCCTTTCAACTGATCAAACAAGTCATCAATCCGAGGCAACGGGTATTTATTCTTTATAGTCACCTTATTCAGCTGCCGATAATCAATACACATTCGCATAGTTCCATCTTTCTTTTTCACAAATAGAACTGGTGCACCCCAAGGAGAAAAGCTATGTCGTGCAAAGCCTCCATCTGTCAACTCTTGCAACTGTGCTTTCAACTCTTTCAACTCAGTAGGTGCCATCCGATATGGAGCTATCGAAATCGGAGTCGTTCCCGGTACTACTTCAATACCAAACTCAATCTCTCGTACTGGTGGTAAACCCGGTAATTCTTCAGGAAACACATCTAGGTATTCACACACAACCGGTACAGATTCAATCTGTTTTTCAGACACTTTATTATCCAATACATAAGCCAAATAAGCTTCGAATCCTTTTCTCACATACTTTCGGGATAGCATCGAGGATATTACGGTAGGTAGCCCATTTAAATCACTAGATTCAACTCGGATGGTCTCACTATTCTGACATCTCAAATCAATGATCTTTCTTTTACAATTCACCACTGCATCATGCAAAGTTAACTAATCCATTCCCAAAATTATATCGAACTCGTCAAAAGGCAACATCATTAAATCAGCTGGAAAGCAGGAATCCTGAATCATCAACGGGCAACCTTTGCACACTTTATCCATAAGTACACATCGACCCAAGGGGTTGGACACACGGATCACAAACTCAGTAGACTCAACAGGTAGAGTCTTACTGGATACTAAAGTTTCACACACATATGAATGAGTCGAACCAGGATCAATCAATGCAATCATAGTAGTATCATAAAGTGTGAAAGTACCGGTAATAACATCTCGGGAAGAAGCATCCTCTCTGGCTCGTATAGCATAAGCTCTAGCTGGAGCTCTAGCCTCTGATTGAACTGCAGTGTCTTTCGTCCCTCTCTGACTGCCACCTACATATCCTGAATGTCTGGGTGGTCTGCCCCGTGCTGGCGCGCTGCTCGGTTTAGTATTCTGAGCCGTATTTTGCTCGGCTATCATAGGGCACTCTCGAATAAAATGGTCCGACGATCTACATTTAAAGCAAGACCGATCACGAAATCTACAACTCCCAGAATGCCATTTCCCACAATGTTTGCACTCAGCCCGGTTCTGCGGAAAATTACCAACACTAGCGATCGAAGTGGCTCGGGAACTCACTGGAGGTCGATCACGTCTAGACAAGTCTGAAGTAGCTTTACGTCAGCTGAAGTTATCTCTGAACTTCTTAGACACTGAATGGAAAGTCTTACTTGATGATCTTTTACGAGTGTCTCTAGCTACTATTTCAGCCTTTCTTTTCTCTTTTTTGAGCTCTTCAGCTTTACAAGCTCGCTCGACTAGCACCACGAACTCTTTGATTTCAAGAATGCCAACAAGTAACTTTATGTCTTCATTCAGACCGTCTTCAAATCTTTTGCACATAATGGCTTTAGTTGATATACACTCTCGGGCATAACGGCTCAATCTAACAAACTTCCGCTTGTATTCCGTCACAGTCATACAACCCTGTTTTAATTCCAGAAATTCTTTTCGTTTCTGATCGATGAATCTCTGACTGATATATTTCTTGCGGAATTCGATCTGGAAGAAGTCCCAAGTCACATTTTCTTCCGGAACCACTGATACTAGTGTGTTCCACCAGTGATATGCAGTGTCCCGAAGTAGCGATATAACACACTTTAGGCATTCATCAAGAGTACAGGATAGTTCATCAATTACCCAAATAGTGTTATCAAACCACATTTCAGATTGCTCTGCATCATCATCATCATTAGCTTTGAATTCTTCGGCCCCATATTTCCTGATTTTATCAACGGGTGGCCTACTAGATCTCATCGGATCTATCATCGAAGGTGCTGAAGGTACCGGAGTTGGATTATTCGGGGGTGGAGGTTGTTGTACAACCGGGTTATTCTGAACAAACTGGGTAAACCATTCATTCATCATCTGGTAGAAGGCTTGTTTAGCCTCCCCCTCATGGCTACCCGAAACTGGTCGAGAGTCTACTAGCACTGATCCGCGTACACGATCAGGCGCTACACTCTCTACATCATCTGCTACGGCTCTGTCAGGATCGGAATCCATTTACTATATAAAACACAGTTAGAAATGTCAGAAGTCACCACACTATCGTATATACAATAAAGGCATATATAGCTAGACTCTCACGGGCTACGGTAGTCCTAGAATCGACTAAACCGTAGCTCTGATACCAATCAAATGTAACACCCTTAACCCGTATCCGTCGCCGGATTAGGGTTATGAGGCATTACCGAACTAAACTCAAGCATCACAGGCATTTATCGCAATTCATACATTTATCAAAACCAAAAACGTATATTTAATCTACCAATATCAAACTAATAGTTCATACCAAAATTCAGAATAAACCAAATAGTCCATCATCTCAAGCTTACATGAACTTATTTGCATGCATGTAAATGAATCTAAGATGCCTATGCGGTACATACATTGCACACCTATATGATTATATAATACATTTATGAATATCAAGAATAATTCATATCTTACCAAACTCGTTTACCTTATAATCAATCCAAGAACATATACCAAACTTATCATATACTTTATCATTTTAAAACATTTCAAGGTTATGCATATATATATATATATGCACCATGGTGATTCTAAGCATCTTGTACACATGTACCATTAATAATACATTTATTACAAACAACCAAACATCATAGATAACATATACGTATTCAACAAATAAATCTATTATCTATTCGAATATATATAAAGTTTGTATTAAAATACATCTACGAAATTATACAATCCATCATATCACATCTGTTAACAACCAATTACACCTGTGAACTTTGAAACCAAAACAATTGATAAAAATGCTTAACCAAAACATAGATTGTTTGCATTCTTTTCTTTCCATTTAAATGAAATTCCACCATTAATTTAAAGGCCAAAATACATGACTAAACTAACTCAAACATTAGCATTATAATCAAGTAATCACATCAAATGCACAATACATATATTCGGCCAAAAAGATCAGACCATAGCCGAATATAACCAAATACAATCCATATCATCCATGCATCATAATAACATATCCATATGCACTATTTGATGACTTAGATAAACTGAATATTTCCACTCCAACTAACATAGAATATAAGCCATATTTGTATGGCTATATTACATATTATGACAAAGTTTTCAACTCAAACAAAGACATTTACCATCCTATACATGCCTTTATCCAAAGTAAGACAAAATAAAGGTGTACCAAAAAAATGATAGTGTGGTTGACTTTGCTGACGATTTTCCCGAGCCCGTAGCTTGACCAAAATCTATAAACAAAATATTAAACATAAACTGAGTAGCTTACTAGCTTAGTAAGTCTTAAGCATATACAAAATAATATTCATACATTTAAACTTTTAATCAATCAATTCCTGGCAAAGATTATAAACATTATATTAAATAGATTAGCCATAGTCGAATATCATTAATACCCTTAATCTAAGTATTGACATTTCTCTACCATGAATGTATACACCATTAGATCACATATTAATCATAAGTATCTGCATATTTCAAGTCGAATGAAAATATCGTGCATATCAATCACATATATGCAAACACATACAAATTCACTTTCCATTAACAATGCCATTTATAACCGATTTATCAAAGTAATGTGTACATTAAGCTCATTACACATAATAAAATTCTATTTAAATTATCAACTTGATCTCATAATACTTAACTCAATTGACATTATACTTACTCACTTCATTCCTTACTACACTAGTAGAATTGCACTTACCCGAGCTAATGGTACATTGCATTAAATATGTGCCCCACCTCGTTTAATTCTCAGATTCTCCGTTTATAGCTTATCACCAACATTAAGCCTGCTAGGCATTTAAGCCCGAATTACACACCGGCATTGAGCCTGCTAGACCAAAGGTCTGAAATTTGAACACCGGCATTAAGCCTGCTAGGCATTTAAGCCCGATATAAATCACCGGCACGATGCCTGCTAGGCTCGAAGCCCAAATATCACTCATTTAACATTTCAACACACGTTACTTAATAATGAATTCACTTATTACTTTCACATATCAAACCAAACATACTTATTCATCTTACACTAACAAAATAAATTCACTTCAATAACATACCCTCATATTCGGCCATCTCCTATATTTATGCTTTAAATATCCAAATTTCATCATTTACTAAGTTCATAATTTAATTCTTTGACATTTATTTGCTTAAGGACTTACCTCGACTGTCGACGGACAACGTAGACCGACTATTCGGTAACCTTTGCCTTCCCCCGATCCAAATCCGTTTTTCTTTGTTCTTGATCTAAACACATTAAAATTCAGCTCATTCAAGTACGTTTCATTTCAATTTAGTCCCAAAACACATAAACAATCAAATTACCATTTTACCCCTATTGTTTCACTTTTTTGCAATTTAGTCCTATTTGCACAAAATACAAAATACACAAAATTTCTCAATACCACTCAAGGGCCGAATATGCATAGGGACTACACAAGTCCATTTCTTCCATTTATTTTGCAAATAAGTCCCTCTAAAAATTTATTTTTACAAATTAGCACTAAATACTCAATTTCACCAAAACTTCTAATACAAAGCATACTAATCTTTAACATATCTTTAATTTAACATCATCAAACATCAAAAATCACATGAACATATCAATGGCCGAACATTAAGCATGCTTAGATTTAAAAATTCTAACATGGGTCAGCTACGGTTCGAAGCAACGATCTCAAAAACGTAATAATTTACAAAAACCGACTAAAGACTTACCTTGAATTTGGCTTGGAAAGTAACCGAAAATCAAAGAAATTAGCTCCCTTTTCTTTCTTCAATATTCGGCCAAGAGAAAGATGGAGTAAACATGTTTATTTTTTTGTTTTAATTAACATATATTATGTAATTGTTGGATTACTAAATTAGCCTTTTTACTTTAATATATAAACAAATAATACTAAGGTTATTCTTGGTATATGCCGCCCACTACACATAAAAATGGGTTAATTTCCCTTTTGATACTCCCTATTAAAAAGCCATAATCAACTTAGCACATTTCACTATAGTTTGCAACTTTTTCACTTTACGCGATTAAGTCTTTTTATTTAATTAAGCACACAAACGATTAAATTTTTCTACGAAACTTTCACACACATTAATTCACATATAATAAGCACAAAATATAATATTAAAAAATATTTCAGGCTCAGATTCATGGTCCCGAAACCACCGTTCCGATTAGGGTCAAATTCGGACTGTTACACCACCTCTTTTCTATAATGAAAATGCAATGCAATCGTAACCAGAACATAACAAAACAGGTTAGTACAAAGCAAAATCAAGCAAGAAAGAAATAAATAGAACACCTATTCGGGTAACGACTAGGGTTTGGTATGGCTCTTCCTAGGGTAGGCTCTTAGGGCTCATTATATGCGGTTCAGTTCTAAAGTAAGGGTACCTGAACCGGCAGATTCCTCGATCCTTACCCATTATAGGCTCATATGGACCGAGTTCAGTTTAGGGAAATGCATTTCCCTATGACTGCAAGGAGATGAAAATCTCACGAAGACATAGGTATGGATGTATCCCGAAAGAGATCCACTATCCTGCACGGAGGTGAAGACCTCATGAAGGAATAGTTTCTCACTCCCACTTAAAAGGGTATAATGGAGCGGCCATGTAATGCAATGTGCAGAAACATATCAAAAATTCAAACCGGTAAAGCGATTATAAACCAAAATGATTGTAATAAAACGGATGGAATGCAACAAAAGGATCGTAAATTTAAGTCGAGTTTTCATTTTCGACAAAAAGACAATAAGTAATCAACTCGTGGCTTGACGCTCTTATTTTGCAGTCCCCAGTGGATCGCCAATCTGTCGAAACCATTTTTTTGAAAAAAACAAGGTCGACTTTGTGATTTTGAAAACGAAAAAAAATGGGAGTCGCCACAATCTTTTTTGATGAGGTGTGATCCTGTTACCTCGTAATTCAATTATTTTAATAAAAAAATTTATTTACTAAAACGACGATTTTTGGTCTACGAAATCCAGAAAACGGGTTAGGGAGTTGGTTACGCACGAGAAAGGGTTAGCACCCTCGATACGCCCAAAATTGGTACCTAGTTGATTAATTAGTGTCTTAGTGTCGAAAGTTGGAAATTTGAGGAAATTTTAAAATACGATCCTTTGTTATAAAATTAAAAAAAATCGAGAATAGGGCATGTTTCACGTTAATTGAGAAAAAGAATTACGTCCCGTAAGTTAAGACACAATGTCTTAAATTCCCGATACGAGAATAAACACCGAAAAACTTATTTATTTTGAAAGGTATTCGATTATCTCGGTTTTTAAAAAGAAATCATATTCCGTAAGTTAGAACACGATTTTTTCGTAATTCCCAAGGTTATTTTGAAAATTTTAAAACGTTCGTTTGTTTGGATTTATCGAGAGAGTCGAAACCCCGTAAGTTAGAGTACGACCTTTCGAATCTCAAAATACGATATATTGCTCTCTTTTTAAAAAAACATTATGTATCGGATAAAGATTAAATTAACATAAATTGGTAGTAAAATGAAAAAATAATTGTACAAATATACCTGACGAAAGAATAATAAATGTATTAATGTGAATAACAATAATAAGGACCAAAATAAAATAAAATAAACAAGTCAAAAATGAATAGAAAAAAAGTAATAAATACAAAGAGAAAATATAATTATAATAGTAATAATAATAAAAATAATAGCAATAATAATAGTAAAGAAAATAATAATAATAGTAACAAAAATAATAATAATAATAATAATAATATAAAATAATTAGTTTTAATAATAAAATAGAAAAATAACTAAGAAGGACTAAATTGAATTTAAAACAGAAGTTTGGGAAAAATCTGAAAATAAATAAAAAAGAAAAGGACCCTATTGAACGCGCAAATAACAAGGAGGGACAAAAAGGAAAATTTTCCTTTCTCCTCCAAAACGCACAGCATCAGGGGGACCAAATTGAAAACCAAAGTAAATTATTAGGCAAAATTAAAAAATAAAATAAACTTAATTGCAAAATCATAAAAAAGCGAAAGGGCTAAATGCGTAAATATCGCATGCACCAAAAACAAGCGGATCCTAGGCAGTCCTGGGTCGGGTCGATCGGGTCATGTGAAACGACGCCGTTTTGGGCGTTTGAGGCCAGTCCCAAAATGAATTCGTTTTGGGGGCCTATATAAGTCAGATTTTTTTTAAAAAAAATCTCATTCTTCTCCCCCTTTTTTAAAAAAAAAACAAAAATTCTCTCCAAAAAATCCTCTCCTCCCCCCTTTCGTCTGCGGGCTCCGAAGAGAGCTCCAGCGCCGATCGCCGCTGTCAGCGCCGCTGTGCACGGCGGCCGGAGCCCCAAAAAGTTAATTTTTTTTTATTTTGTTTTGCTATATTTGATATATTTGTATATATATAAATTGCTTTTTATAGAAAAATAAAGAAAATATATGTGTATATAATAGATTCAAAAAAGGGAAAATATGAATAAAATAAAAAATACCCTTGATGTGTTTTTCGAATCTTTTTGCTTGCTTTTTTGTGACTTTTTTTATTCGATTGATTGTAAAAAAAAAAAAAAAAAAAACCTCCCCTTACATTTGATTTGTAATGGCTTTTATAGCCATTATCGAAACCATTTTTTTATTTGGAAAACGGGGATCGACTTTAAAATGAAATATGGAGTCGCCACCAACCTTTTTTGTTTAGGTATGATTGGATCTCCTTGTAAAAAATAATTTTGGTCTACGAAATAGAAAAACAAGTTCAGGAGTCGGTTACGTACGAGGAAGGATTAGCACCCTCACAACGCCCAAAATTGGTACCTAACTGATTAATTGATGTACTAATGTCGAAAATTTGAAAAATTTTAGAATACAATCTCTTTTAAAAATATTTGAATATACTCGAATTGGATATTAAGATTCTCTTGCTCCGAAGGAATAAAATATCACACTCAGTACGTTAGGATACCACAATTTAAATCCTCGAATCTCAGATTATCTCATGATTCCCAAAACTCATGCATTGAAAAAAATCAAAAGGATATTCGATTATTTGGCCAAACGAAAAACCGAAACCCAGCACGTTAGGGCACAATTTCTCGGATTTCCAAGCACGGAACATTGCCTTATTTTGAAATCTTTTACTGAGCGATTGTAAAACCGGCCTCTCAAAAATATTTATTTAGTTTGTTTGGAACAAGAATGAAACGACCAATATCAATTAAAATGTTAAAATTTGAATCACGATGCGATAATGTGAAAAAGCAAAGTTACAAACATGGAATAATATACATGGATAAAATATTATGCAAATGAATGACCATAATATGAAATTCGAAAGGAACGAATTTGGGTACATACAATGACAAGCAAATTAACACAAATAACATATAGCAAATTTTAAAGTAGATAAGCAAATGATATATATAAAATAATATGTGTCAATCTAAATAATACACGTGTAATAAAAAAACTTGATATAAAATAATGTCTATTTATATATATAAAATAATGATATAGAAAAGTGTTTGGAATATATAATTTAAAATAGGGTCCTTTAAAGAAACAAATTATATACATAATAGATTTAAAAGAAAATATATACATAATATAATATGAAATCAATAGTATATACATAGAATAGAATAATAACAAAAATAGAAGCTACTAGTAAATTAATAAATGAATAAATACTATATACAATAGTTTGAAAATAGTAAAATAATAATAATAGTAATAACAGAAAATACAATGATAAAAATGAATTATAATAAAAATATGTTAATAAATAATAATAATAGGGAAAATAATATTAATAATAACAATAATAATACTAATAAATATAATAATAATGATGATGGTAACAATAATAAATATAATTATAGTAACACCAATATCAAAAATAATAATAATAAAAATAGGAATAATAATAATAATAATAATAATAATAATAATAATAATAATAATAATAATAATAATAATAATGAAAATAATATTAAAATTAATTAATTCAATAATAAAAATAACAAAGGGTTAATTTTAACTTAAAACAGTAACTGAGGGCAAATCCGCAAATAAATAAAAGAAAAAGGACCATATTGAACGCGCGGATAACAAAGAAGGACCAAAAGAGAAATTAATCCATGTCTTCCAAAACGACGTCGTTCGAATAAGGGCCCAATTAGAATTGCAATAAATTATGGGCCTAAATTAAAAAAACAAAAAGGACTTGATTGCAGAACAATAAATTGCAATAAAGCCCTTGCATTACAAAACACGCGGATCCTTCCCCGGGTCGAGTCAACCCGCGGGTCTGGAGGGGTAAAACGACATCGTTTTAGGCTTAGAAGATGGGTTCCTAAACGATGTCGTATTAGTCTGCTATATAAACTCAAATTTTCAGAAAAAAAATCATTTAGCCTCATCTGTTTTAAAAAAAAAACGAAAGAATAGAAAAAAAAATTCAGTGGCTTCCTCTCTTGCGATTTTCGGTGACCGGACCACCGTCGGTCTGTCACCGATGACCACCGCGCACTGCGGTTAGAGCCCCAAAAATGGCATTTTCATACGAATCAAGGTACGAGTACCTTTCTTCTTTTCTTTTATTGACGTATGTAAAGCTAAATAAAAAAAAACAGATTAGAAAACAAAAAAATAACCTTTCTTAATTTGATTTCTCTTTTTTTGATTCGTATCTCGTAAAACATGAAGAAGAAAAAACAATGGTTTGTTTCGGTCCTTTTAAAGCCGAAATAGGAAATAAAAATAAAAATAAAATGAAAAATACAACTGTTTTCTTTTTTTGTTTTCTTTGCTGCTATTTGTTTTCTTGTGCAAGTACGGGCGTGTGTGGCACTGTACGGAGGTAGGCCGACATAGAGGAGCGGGCGCATGGCGCTGGAACGGTGGAAATGTGCAAGTGTACACAATCGTAACAAGTAATAAAGTGACAAGTAATTGTCGAGTTATCGTACCCACAGGGACTGTAAAATGATTATTTATGAAATTGGTTCAAACACTTTGGTGACAGAAAAATATTTGGTTTTAAGGAATATTTAAAAACTAAAAGAAAAACAAAGAAAAATAAAATAAAACAAAGTTCTAATGCACGATTTCAAAAACTGATTTTAATCAAGATGACATAATTGTGTTGGATTAATCACATTTCTTACCTTAGAATTATTAAGCTCGTGTTTATACTTGTTAAAACATGGCAACTCAGTAATTTGCTAACTTATGAACATACTTACAAATAAAAATTCATTCATCTCTTGTACATATTTCTATGCAAATTCGAACGATTAAACAGACTTCTACAAGTAAGCATGTTATTGCACATACATACTGATTAAATTAAACAATCTCTCGGATGTTCCTATGTTGATTCAAACAATTAATTCAACCTAATAAGTATATAAAAGATCATGTGAAGTAACAACGTATTTTTACCTTGAAACAATTTAATCACAAAATCCTGCAAGTTATGCAAGGCATATGTATCGTCAAATACAATGCTAATTTAATCTTCAGCTACCTTAGAAGAATTAAACATGCACAGATTAAGTATTGTGTCCATTAATTACAATTTCAGTGCGTTTAAATAATTAATTTATTAGCTATCTAAACAATTATAACACCAGATAACTTAGCATCATTTTACTTAACCAAACATTTTACTGAGGCCTTTAACAGCATAAACACAATTTTAATAACTTAAGAAATCGAAATGCAATCAACCCAACACTAATTAAATTCAAGCTAAATTGATTAAATTAATCATTCCAACATCATAAATATTCATAAACATGTTCGTCAAAACAACAACGAAATTAAAAGAGATAGGGAACAAGAAGCAAATCCGGTGTTTCTCCGTGGCTTGACTGATTGCTCCGTTCTTCGTTCTTCGTTGGCCTTGGCTATCAAGGTGGCTTATGAACACTCCAATTGCTTCTCTGAATGGCTGGGAAAACACCTCTTTTCCAATAGGAGAAATCGGCACAAGAACACACCAAAAAAAGAATGGAACAAAGGGAATTGAGAGAAAATGAGAGAGGAAAATGTTGGATGCTTGAGGTGTATTTTGAATGAGCAGCTAGGGGCTGTATTTATAGGTGATCAAGGCTGCTAAAAATAGTAAATACCAGCAGCAAAAGAGGCTCCCTTGGCCGGCCATCCCATGTGGCAAAGTTGAAAGATTCAACTTTGCTAAATATAGCATGGGCAAATCTTTAAAGCCATGAATTTTGGAGGGGTTTGAATGAGGTTTTGAAAGATCTTCAAGGACTCCTTTGCAAGATGAATTAATCAGATAATAAGCTGATTTGGGCCATCATTGTGGATGGTTTGGGCTGCCCAATTGGTGGCTGGTTCGGTTCAATCGGTTCGGTTCAACCAGTGCGGTTCAACTAGCCCTTTTTTTCCCATAATTAATTAATAATAATTTATTTAGCCCAAATTAAATTGGGGATAAATTAAAATTAATTATATTATGATTAAATCTTCATAATTGGACCGCCTTGGGCTGGAAATATGTAACATCCCGAAATTGGGCCTAGTAGGATTGGGCCCATTGGGCCTTGGGCGTAGGAGTGTCTAAAATTTTTGAGAACAAGAGAATGACATTATTTCAAGTTGGACTTATTAAGAAGATGATTTTAGAAAGTTACGGGGTTCTATGAAGTTTCGGGTTCAAGTTGGGCCTTAGTGAAAGTTTGTGTTTAAGCCTATTAATGAGAGATAGTAAGAGGCATCAAAGCTTATGGAAATAAGTGAGTAAATTGTTAACATAAATGAACTATTGGTAAGAGGTTATGGCATCAAGTGGAGAGCATGGAGGGAAGGGGTTCAAATCCCATCTTTTGCAAATTTTAGATTTATTTTTGTGTGCTCTTCCAAGTGTCAACCATGACATTATTAAAGGAAAGAAATAAAAGAAAAAAAATGAAATGATGACTAAAAAGATAAGGTAAGGAGGAAAACAAGGAAAAAGAAAGGAAAAAGAAATAAAAGAAAAATATAATGATGGGATTTGAATAATAATGGAGTAGGTGAAAAAAAATGCATGGAGGGTGTAATAGCCGATTTAGGGGATAGTCGGAACAGTGATCTCGAAATTACTAAACCGAGGATAGAGAAAATTATTTTCATGTTATTCTATGTGTTATAACATGTTTATAAACATGCATGAAAATTTTTGGTGTCTCAATTTTAGCGATTGAGGGCTTAATTTCGAAAAAGGACTAAATCGCATAAAGTGCTAAAGTTTAATTTTATTTGCTAGAAGTTCCAAATAGCTATGGATTAGAAATTGGAGGTCCCAAATGTACAATTTGGCCTTGTCTAAATGAGTAGGCCGGCCATAAAAAAAATATAGGGACAAGAGTATTTATTTTGGTCAAAAGTTGGTGATGTTAGGTGTTTTTAATGAATAAAATAAGAGGAATAAAGATGTTATCATCTTTTCACTATTCCTCTACCTTCATCCACCAAAAATTGAAGAGAAATAAGGGTTATGGAGCTCAAAATTTTCAGCAAACATTTCTCCTCACAAGTAAGTGATCTTGGTGATCTTTCTTGATAAAAATTGTATTTTTGGAGTCCTCAAAGCTTAAGCTAGCTAATGAGGGGACTAATTTGTAACATGGTTGAGAGTCTAGGGACTTTCCATGAGAGAGTTTATGCTGGTTGCAAGGTCTAGAAGTACTTTATCAAAGGTTCAATCGAAACCTATCCCTCGTAAGAAGTGACTCAAATTTTTGGTGCCGCGGAGAGCATCGCGTTACAGATTCCGAATAAGGTGTGTAATCTCATACCCTTCCGAATACATGTTTGAAATGGTGTGTAATCTCACACTTCTCTAAATATTTGTATGAAATATGCTGTTAATCGGTCGAAATACCGAAGAAAACTAAAAACCGGCATCCGTGATCACTCGGGCATGCGTATGATCGTAGTGGTAATCGTATTTTGTAATAAAACAGTTTCGGTTAGAAGCAGTGATGTATTTTTGAAAAATCATGAAAAATCATAGAAATGGAATTAGAAGGTGAATGAGATATCAATTAAATCTTACTGTGTCTATTTTAATATGAAAGAAATGGAGAAGGAAAAAGAATTTTATATTCTGAGATATCTTAATTTTAGTGAGACTGGTTCTGATTAACTTTGAGGTTCAATGATCTATTTTGGAAAAATTATATAAAATTGTACAAAGTGAATTATGGGTTATAATTTATATGTATGGATTCCTTAGTTAGCCTATTTTCATTAGAAACAAGTGGGATCAATATATGAAAACCGTACAGCGAGATATTTGAAATTAAGATAAGAGAGGCAGAATCGTTGGACAGTGAAACAAGGGAAACTTTAGGGAATAAACTATACTAAATGACTAGGCCAAAAATTCTGGAAACATTACAATAAGAAGATATATGAGTCTAGTTTTAAGGAAATTTTACGGATCTAGATTTCGAGTTTTCTAACTCAAGTTATGGTCAATTTAGTCAGCATGACGCAGATGGACAGTTTAAATTTGTATGCCCCAAATTACTAGTTAAGTTTTAGTTACGAGATTACCGAATTACCCTTAGAGGGTAAATTACCGAATTACCCTTGGTGGGTAAAATTTCTGAAATTACCCTTGGAGGGTAAATTATCGAATTACCCTTGGGGGGTAAATTACCGAATTACCCTTGGGGGGTAAATTACCGAATTACCCTTGGGGGTAAATTACCAAATTACCCTTGGGGGATAAATTACTGAATTACCCTTGGGGGTTAAATTACCGAATTACCCTTGGTTGGTAAAACTACCGAATTACCCTTAGAGGGCAAATTACTGAAAACCCTAGGAGGGTAAATTACCGAAATACCCCTGGGATGCAAAATTACTGAAATACCCTTGGAGAGTAAATTACTGAAATACCCTTAGGTTGCAAAATTACCGAAATGCCCTTGGAGGGTAAATTACTAAAATACCCCTGGGTTGCGAAATTACCAAAATACCCTTGGGTTACGAAATTTTCGAATTACCCTTGGTGAGAAAAATTACCGTTATACCCCTATGGGTTGACTAGCATGATTGTGTGTATTTTGTTTATCTGGTTATGACGGTAATCTATTTCATACATCATTATGAAATGTGCTTTGCATACATGACATACAGCATGGGTTGGGTTATGTAATTGGAGGAAGTGATTGATTTGTTAGGGTCGCACGAGTCACCCGAGATGACTGTGGACTCACCGATTTGATTTTTAGGGTCGCACAAGTCGCTCGAGACGACTGTGGACTCACCGATTAGATTTTTAGGGTCGCACGAGTCGCCCGAGACGACTGTGGACTCACTGATTTGATTTTTAGGGTCGCACGAGTCGCCCAAGATGACTGTGGACTCGCCGATTTGATTTTCACTCATCGAATTGAGTTTTAGGGTCGCACGAGTCACCCGGGATGACTGTGGACTCACCGATTTGATTTTCATTCACCGATTTGATTTTCACTCATCGAATTGATTTTTAGAGTCGCACGAGTCGCCCGAGATGACTGTGGACCCACCGATTTGATTTTCACTCATCGATTTGATTTTTAGGGTCGCACGAGTCACCCGAGATGACTGTGGACTCACTGATTGATTTTTAGGGTCGCACGAGTCGCCCAAGACGACTGTGGACCTAACAAAGGCTCTAAGCCGCTTATAATCTGGCAGCTCGGCTGCATTCTTGGTGTGTTTGGCGGGGTGGGTTGACTGATGATCACCCACAGGTGTGTTGGTTGGTACGGGGGTGTGATTGGCTGGATTGGGTTGGGTTGCATTACATTATCTGCATTATCATGTTTATATGGGCTTTAGCCCAGTTTGTTTCTGTATGGATCTCGGCCCAGTTAACGACCGATTAGGGGATTACACACTGAGTTCTCGTAACTCACCCCCTTTCCTTTAACCTTGCAGGTAAACCCTAGTATTAGAGGATTTGGAGCTGCGGAGGACTCGGTGGTGGCCATACATCAGAATACTTCTCCAAAATATTTAGTAAAATTTTGTTTAGCTTTATTTTGAAGTTTATTTTAATTTGGATTTGGTTTTTATAATAAGGCCATTGGAAATTATTTTTTGAATTACCATTTCAGTTATATTCAAACTATAAATGATTAAACTCTGGATTTTTATAAAATGACAATAACTACTTCTCAAAATATCACTTTCCGCAATTCATTGAATCTGATTACTGTTATAAACAAAGTTTTTGGAAATGGTAGTAAAAATGTTTTTGCAAGGGAATGATTTTTAATAAAATACATTTTGAAAATAAGCAAACGAAATTTTAGGTTTTGAATAGCAAAAAGTTTTTAAATTCTTTAAGAAGAGTTTCTAATGAAAACATGGTTTTCAAAAAACTCTTCAATGTGACATGCCAGATTCGGGCCTAACTTCTAGGCCGGGTTTGGGGTGTTACAAAATAAATTTGCCTTGAACTTCAAATTGCTTCTCGGTTTTGTTCTTCGAGTAGTGTCTGTCGAGCCGATTTTCGCCCTTTGTGCGAATCTGTCGAAAATAGTCAAAATAAGCAAAATTTACTATAAAATTAATTAAAATTCATCATGTTCATATTTTTAGCACAATTTATTTATTTTATAATATTTAATTATTTTCCGACAAGAATTTACTCGAAACCACATGAATTTGGGTCAAAAAGGGCATGAAAAAGTATATAAATTTTCGTGTTTCCAGGAGCACACATGCGTGGGAGGCTGCTTGCGGCGCTGAGCCAGTTTGGAAGCCTCTAGGGTTTCATCTGGTTTTTGATTTGCTTTGGGCTGGGGTTGGTTAGGCTGTATTGGGCTAGGGCAAGTGGGCCTGTTTATTATTTTTTGTAATGGACTGATGGACTGATATTTTTTGGACTTGTAATTATTGGGTTTTTATATTTTTTATTTTTTTGGTTTTGGTTAATAATTGATTAATGGGCCCAGGCAAATTGGGCCTATTACAGCCATTTTACAATAATTTTTTTATTTCTATTTTTTCTCTGCTTTGCCTGTCTTTTCTTCTTTTATTTTGCAGGTGCAAATGGGGGTGCCATGACAGTGGCGATGGCAGCAGAAAGCGCGGAGGCCACTTGTCTGAAGGCGGCTGGTCAAAAGGCCCCAGGTGCAGCGCACCTAGGGTTTGAAAATTTTGTTTAGGGGATTTAGGTCTAGTTGGGCATAGGGTTAAGTAATTTGGGTTTATTTGGATTTTTGGATTGGGTTGGTAAGTTGGGTGTTTAGGTTTTTGGATTGGGTCTGATTTAATGGGTTTGGCTTAGTTTTTATGGGCCCGGACAAATTGGACTGTTCACAATTATTATTATTATTATTATTATTATTATTATTATTATTATTATTATTATTATTATTATTATTATTATTATTATTATTATAAATTAAGTTTTCTCTTCTAGGGTGGTTCAATTCTATCATGAAAAATGGAAAAAAAATAAAGGTTTTCTAAAGTCAATCCCATTTCCAAAATAATCAGGAAATGATGTTTTAATAATAAAAAATTAATTAAAAAATCTCTTTTTTTAAATAAAAAATGTAAATATTGAGGATTTTTTTCTTCAGCTAATAGTTGAAGAGTTGTTTTTTTTTTTTGTCAAGTTGAATTCAAAATAAAATTTTGAAAGAAAGTGTTTTCTAAAATTGCTCAAAAAGGGAATTAGGTTCAACAAAAAATGAGAATATAATATTCGATTATATTTAGCAAAAAATGAAATTGTAGTTCCAATGTAAAATATTATGAGATAATGTGTGTTTATTTTATATTTTGAAAGAGCCTAAGTTCTAAGTATTTCAATGTAAAATAAAAATAAAATTGTACTTCCCATGTAAAATGACATGAGATTTACAAATGACATGAATTCGATTGGAGAGCTAGAAAGAGCAAATTTATAGTAAGAACATTAACTCGTCTAATTAAGATCTTATTACAAGGTCCTCAACGTAGTTTAAAGTTTGGCTCTTAAATCATTGGAAATTGTTAATACCGTCACTTGCATCCTAATTTGGAGTTCACTATACAATTGGGCATTGTGTAATCAATTTGTGTGTCCATTTATGATTTATACTCTTTCAGTTATTCCTTTAGCTGTAATTTAGCAAACAACTTGAAGCTTTTGAGGTTTATCTCTAACCAAGATTTTGCTTTTAGTTAGAAGTATTCGAATGCCAAGTTGACCTGGAAGGTTTTAAGGTTTCTCCCAGAACGTTTTGCGATCAAGGTGATTGTTATAGAAAAGGCCAAAGATATTGACACAATGATCATTGGACCATTGCAAACCTTCAAAATGAATCTGAAAGAAATTAAAAAGAGTAAGGGCAAGTAAGAAAAGAACATTACTATATATGTTGCATCCTCAGTTGCGACTGTATAAGAAACTACCTTTGAGGATAGTTAGCCCTTCTCACCAAAATTTTAATAGGGAATCATAAAGAATGCCAAGGAAGAAAAAAGTGTTTGAATGGGATCACAACTCCAACAAAAACAAAAGGATGGTTGTTGTTATGAATGATGATGGGTATAAGGAGAAATAGAAAGACATCCAATTCTATAAGAGCTGAGGGTATGGACACATCCAAGCTGAGTGTGCCAGTACACTCAAGAGAAGAAGAAATCCCTTTTTATGACTTGTAGTGATGATGATTTTTCAAGTGAGCTAGAAAAAGATGAGAAACATTTAAATAATTATGTAGCTTTCACCTTGAAATTGTGATTGCAGTAGCAACTGATTTAGACAACTGCAATGACTGTGAGGCTAAGTCTATTGAAGATTTCATGGAGACCAACACGCATCTATTAAATAAGTGGGATTAGGCATGCAAGATAAATAAAAGGCTTAATAAAAGAACTAGAAGCTGAAGTAGGAGAATAAAAAACTATTAAAGAAACTCCAAGAGAAGTACTCACTATTAAATGTTAAAACAACAGAGAATGATTTAATAGCTACTCTGTCCATTTTGGAAAGGCTAATATCAAGAAGTGAAATGTTGAACGACATTCTTGCAATTAGAAGAAAAGAACAAAGCAAATGTGGACTAGGATATGTTGACAAAGGTGACAAGATAGTGAATCCTATAGTTTTTTTTGTCAAAACCAAGTTATAAATCAAGTTGCATGCTCCAAAAAGCTGAACATTATTCATACTAAAAGGGGTCATAAACACAATAGAATTATGTGTCATTATTGCATTAACTCGGGTCATATAAGTCACAAATGTTATGAGCTTCTAAAAAAATATTAGGAAAAGCAACCTATTGTAGCTATAGTTGCAACTCGAGTTGCAACTAATTGGAGCTAGAAGAAGAAACTTGTTTGGAAGAGGAAAGATCAAAGGTGTTTCATTGTTGCACACGAATCTTTGAAGGTTGCCATTAAGCATACGTAGTACTTTAACAATAGGTGGTCTAGACACATAAAGACTACCTCAAAGGATTCCAAGAAAATTATGAAGGCAAAGTGATATTTGGCAATGACAAAAAAGGAAAAACTCTTAGCAATGGGATTCTCAATGTAGAAGCAATGTCACAATTTTGGAATGTGTTTCTTGTGGAAGGTCTGAAAGCTAACTTAATCAGTCATTTTTATTATCAATGCATGCTCGTGAATTTCACAAAGGAGAAATGCAAGGTGACTGATAAAGTAGATGAACTAATAATAGATTGTGATAATGTCATGGGGTTAGAACTTAAGTTTGGTAAACGGCGCGACCTTAGGTGATTTATTTACTTCAAATTTGCCCAAGTCAGTCTAATTCTCGAAATATGAGGATTCTCATGGAAATTCTCTAAGGTACTGAAATAAAGCGAAAGCAAACCCAAAGTGAATGAGTAATGAAAGAACTGAAAAAGCCACAAGAAAGAAATGCACACAAGATGTTTGAGTAAAGCCATGTGCTTGGTCGTGTGGTAGGCCGTGTGTGAGACATGGTCTGTGACGGGTGTGTGTGAGGCCGTGTGTCACACATGGTCTAGGCCATTTTAGGCCATGTGGGCCACACAAGAGTGTAGGTCGTGAGCCAAGCCGTGTGGGCCACACGAGCAAGGCCATTCTGGGCGTGTGGGCCCAAATTTTAAAATTTTTCCCTAGGGTCGTACATGTCGTCTTGACCGACTGTGAGCCTTCCATAGGGTCTATATGTGTGGTATAAGCATTAAAGCATGAAATCTGCCATTCTGTTAGATTGAAATTGAATTAAATCACATTATTATGAGTATTATGAAATACGTATGTATGATCTGTTCGGTTATGTATAAGCATGTGTACTATATGTTATACAAGCATGCATGATATGATAATTCTAATATCTGTTAAGTTGTTTTATCTGATATTTTGTTTGTATCTGGCTATGGGGCGAGATTTGTATTATGAAGAGAAAGTGTTTTGTGTGAGGCGATATCTCGCCATTATACTAGCAGCATTGCTGCGATTATTCTGAAAAGTGTCGTATAGACACTATACGGTGTGTAGGGCTGTGTGGGTGTTTTATACCCCACATGGTGTGATGGGATGGTCGGAGTTGGTGTGTAGAAGATGGGGGTAGGATTTTGCATATTTGTATATGTATAATTCTGATTCTGTACAAGGTTTACATATGTATTTGTTCTACATAAAATTGAATATGAATTTCTATTTATATATGCGTTACACACTAAGTTTCAAAACTCACTCTCTGTTTGTTTGTTTGTTCTATTCAGGTAACCCTCAGATTTAGGCGGGTTGGTGCGACGGAAGCTCAGTGGTGACCACATTTCCGTCAAATTTCATTCTTTTAAAATTAGTTTAAACTTTTCTGGTTTTGAGAGTTTTGTACTTTTGGGACTCTCCGGACTTTTTGGGACTTTTTTTGGTTTGGGATTTTATTTTGGTTTTCTAAGCGTAACAACTGATAAAATAGTTCTTCTGAAAACGACTACTTTTCTAAAATAATTGTTTTCAAGAAAAAATTTGAGTTGTCAAAATATGGCATTTTTAAAGAAACTCTGTTGCAAAACATTCAATTTAATAGAAAGGGGTAAATGAGCAACAATTTTAAATAAAATAAGTATATCAATAAGTTTTCCAAACAAATCGGACATACTAAGTAACAACGGTTACAATGATTTGCCAAAAACAAGGAAGTCGTTTTATAAACTTTCTTCGTAACACATCCAGATTCGGCCATAACGTCTAGGTCGAGTTTGGGGTGTTACAACACCCATTTACCCACAACAACTCTGCACACAGCAAGCTCTCCCTTGAGCTCCTTAATTTTCATGTTCAAAGTCATTATTTTAGCTTTATTTTCTTCTTTCATAACTATCATCTCAGGTTTGAGAGCCTTATTCATTTTCTTCAACTTACCTACAGTGTTATTGATGAGCGCTTACAATGCGTCCATATTGGAACTAAAGGCCTCCACCACATATTCCTTGAGCTACTCTTTCATCGAGTTCAACTCATCAGTGCGTCCCTCGACTACTTGGAGTGTTTCCTTCACTTCACCCATGGATTCCTCGAGATTGAATACTGGACTTTCCAAAGATGACATGATATCCCTCGATCTTCTATTTTTCTTGCCCCTCTCACGAGTCTTTCTAGGCTCAATCTGCTCGTCTACTCCTTTCGTTATTTCAACTGGTGCTTTCGAACTTTAGCTCAAATACCAACTATCATGGGGCTAAAACTTAAGTTTGGAAATCATGCTATCTTAGGTGATTACATTGCTTTAAATCCGCATAAGTCAACTTAACTCTCAAAAGACGAGATTTCTCACAAAAATTCTCTAAGGCACTAAAATAAAGCGGAAGCAAACTTAAAGGGAATGAGTAACAAAAAGAATTGAAAAAGCTACAAGAAAGTAATGCACACAAAGTGTTTAAGTAAATTCTCTCAAATATACTCAACCACTATGAATGAAATTATTGCAAATGAAGAGGGAGAGCTCTATTTATAGTTGTGCTCCCCCATACCCAACGGTACAGATTGAGTGACATCAATGGGTAAAATTAGTACCTATCTAAAAGATGAAAGTTCTAAGGGATTTAAACTCTATACAATCTTATCCCTTAGGATTTATAATATTCACTGAAGTGTTTCACTAGGCCACCAAGGTTTCAAGTAGATGGGCTTATTCACATGTTCTACAAATCGGGTCAGTTCAAGTGGGTCCAATAAACCCTATTTAATGAATTGACCTTCATGGGATATTCTGCATGCATTCTTCACGGGCTTTGATCTATGTCTCATGACACTAGAATGTTTGACAATTGCTATAGGATAATAGAACCAATCACTTGTAATAAGTCTAGCTCTTCAAATCTTGAACTATCGCATGAGAGGTTTAGCCATGTACATTTTAGAAGACGGCAAAGGCTTGTGAGATACAATCCTATAAGAGGATTGTTAAAGCTGGAAAAAACAATTCCCAAAGCCTATAAATAATATTTAAAGGAAAGAAGCATCGTGAGTCGTATCCCTAATTGCAACTGGTTTAAATAATTAGACTACTTGAACTACTGCATATGGATTGAGACTATGCAAATAGAAAGCTTGGGTGTAAACGTTATGTTCTAGTTTGCATAAATAATTATTTCAAGTTCACTTGGGTGAAATTCTTATGAGAGAAATTAGACACATTCGCTGCCTTCAAGAAGTTATGTAAGAAGCTAATAAATGAGAAAAGTCAACTCATTAGAAAGATAGTTCGAATACGAAGTGACCATAAAAAAGAATTATCTTAATTTTATGAAAATACAGGCATCCAACATGAGTTTTTTTTCTCTAAAGACTTCATAGCAAAATAGGGTTATTGGAGAGATAATCCAAGACATGGCTAAGACCATGCTGAATACTAAGAGTCTCCACCTAGATTCTGGGTAAAGTTTGTTAACACATCATGCCATGTGATCAGTTTATTATATATATATATATATATATATATTCTTGCTTAAGTGCATGTTGTTATCCTTATTAGACAACAAACGTTTCACGTGCTTCTATAGGGTAAACTAACAAAAGCCCTTACAAATTGACATGGTTTAGGGCACCAATTTTAGGTTCTTAAAGTAATTCGTCATTGTAGGTTCAACTCTTTTAGAAAATTCTAAAAAGAAGTCTACTAAATTTCACTAGGATATGCCAAACAATTGGGTAAAATCAATATTGAAATCCTCTAAGGCATGCACAAAAATTTAATGTTGGGGAAAATGAATTGTTGCCTTAAATACATAAAAGGGGTATACAAATTCCCTTCCATTCTTCTCCACATCACTTAGATGATGGAAACCTTTCAAAACTAAAAATTCATAGTGATAATAAGGCAAAGCAATAACCCTTCTCAGCAACACCAAGATCATCTCCTCAAGCTTAGTTGTAAACCTAAAACTATCGTTCTCAATCTCACTATCAAAAATCCTAACCTTACTTCCATTAGCCATTTATCACACTATCAAGAAGCTTAGTATTATTGTTGGTGTGTGGGGATAAAAATAAACTTATGAGAAAGTAGCGAAGGATTTAATGTGTGCATCACTATCACTTTCTTTAAGGTTCTATTCACCTCCACCTATATTTTGGTGTGCAAAAGAGTTACTAGTAAATGAACCTTGACGATACAATGAAGCCCAATGATTATCGACATTTTGCACTAACAGAAGCAGTCTACTGAGCATTGAGTGGAGTGTAGCAAGAATATCAATTTCTAAAAAGAATTTTCGTTGTAATTCTTTATAGAACAATTTAGGAATATTAGAAGATAAATGAGGATAGAAAAGAAGATTTTATGTGTTTTTTATGTGTCAAACAAATAAAATTTGACTCCTATTTATTTGAGTTCTTATGTCTCTTCATAAAGATATAACTATTCAAATTGATAGTCACGTCTATTAGCAATAAACACAATTATTCAAATAAATATCTATTTGAATAATTACGACTCTTTGTTAATAATTAAGTAACATAACTTTTGATAACAAGAGATATAACTCATCACTATGGATAGTGACAACTTTTGATTAATAACAACGTGACATAACTTTTTATTACTTATAACTTTTAATTTGCAATTATCATAACACCATATCACACAAGTTGAGTCTGTATAAAACTATACTTCTACTATTTGACTTTGATTAGAACAATATTTTTCAACACTTAAATAGATGTAGTTGAAACTCCTCTTGGATCATTCATTTTTCAACATTAGTGAATTTCTTCTTCCATACCCGTGATTTTTTTCTCAAAAGGATTTCCATATAAAATCTGTGTGTTCTTTTTCTTTTGTTATTGATTTGCGATCATTCTAACGCTATTATCGACATTTATTATAACAAATTATGTACCAATCATAACTATGCATCTAAAATATCATGTATATAATAAACTAGCATTTGACTTTATAAAAAATGAAACACTTATATTTTTGTCATAATATAATTAATCTCAATAAAACATAACCATGAAATTCAATTCATGCAACAATAGTATACTAAAAATTTGATGTACCTTTTATTGCTTCAATATTTTTTTTCCTAAATCAATAGTTAGATCACTAACCTCAATGTTGTCCCATTACTGAATTTTATCTCATAGTACCATGATTATAATGGCATGTGAATGCATGATGAATAGACTTATTTAATCTCATAAATTGTGAAAATAGAACTTTATAATTGTTGGTGTGGGGTGATAAAAATAAACTTATAAGAAATTAATGAAGGCTTCAAGTTGTGTATCAATGTCATTTTTTTTAAGGTTCTATTTGCCCTCACCTATATTTTGGTGTGCAAAAGAGTCACTAGCAAATAAATCGTGAGGATACAATGAAGCCTAATGACTGTTAATGTTTTGTACTAACGGGAGCAGTCCACTAAGCATTAAGCGAAGCATAGCAAGAAAATCAATTTTTATAAAGAACTTCTGTAGTAATTCTTTATAGAAAAATTCAGGAATATTAGAAAATGGAGGAGAATAGAAAAAAACTTTTGGTGTGTTTTTGGTGTGTCAAACAAATTAAATTTGACTTCTATTTATAAGAATTCTCATGTCTCTTCATAAAGATATAATTATCCAAATTGAAAGTCACATCTTTTAACAATAAACACAATTATTCAATAAATATTTATTTGAATAATAATGACTCTTTGTTAATAATTAACATAAATTTTGGTAACAGGAGATGATCGTTGTTTTATGCGATGTCAAAGTCTTAAAATTTATATGAAGAATGATCGAACCTGGAAACTAACTATGAGAACGATTTGAGGCAAGCGCACCTATCGAACAGTAGTATAGTTAAGACAAGACCGGATTGTCGAACCCAAAGGAACTAAAATTACTAATACTAACTTTCTTTTTTATTGTCTAGCCTAAAATAAAGGGAATTTGTTATTTAATTTAAATTAACTAACTACTAAGCTAAAGACTCTAAGACAAAGAAGAATGAAATTGAGGAAAATACTTGTGAGAGAAAACCAATTGACTAAGACAATACCCGAGGAAGAATCCACCTAGACTTCACTTGTTATCTAACTCTGAACCAAACGATTTATTCACTTGACTTGAACCGTAGGATTCCCTAACGTATATTAATCCCTCTCTCGAGGCGACTAACGTCTAACCCTAGGTTGATTAATTGAAATCTCTTTCTAATTAAAACCCTAGAATTGCATTAACTCGATCTATGAACTCCCATATTAGGTTTGACACTAATCCGACAGATTTTTGTCACCCTATCTCTAGGCACGCGAGCAACTCCGCTTAACTATGCTAGATCTACTCTTAGGCAGGGACTTTTGCTCCTCCACCTAAGCACATCACACTTGAATTAATATCCTGGAAATATCAACAAAAGAATTAAGAACACATAATTAAGAACAAGTCAAATATTTATCACATAGTTCAGGAAACGATAACAAGATTCATCTTAGGTTTCATCCCCCTCAGGTATCTGAGGGTTTAGTTCATAATCATAAAAGAATACATCTCAAAAGAAAAGATAAAACAAAACATAAGAAAGCCCTAAAACTCCCTGAAGAAATTGAAGAGAGATCCTCCGTCTTGAGTATGACTCTGGCTTCTTGAGATGAATCAACTGGCTTTCTTCGAGTAAATTCCACAATTCTGACACCTCTGGCTCGGCTCTTTGGCCACGCTGGACGCCTAGCTGGCCTCCCCTTGAAGGTTGGCCTCTAGGGTGTTTATATAGGCTTGTAGAATGGCTTTCTTTGCCTCTAAGTACCCTAATCTGACTGAAACTCTTCTTTCTCACGTCAGGGACACGCCCATGGCACACGCCCGTGTGAATCGTGGCCAGGCTATGTTCGAGTCTATTTGATGAGGCACGACCGTGTGGCTTGGGCCCAGGCCGTGTCAATTTCTTGTTATGGCCCATTTACTCCGTTTTGAGCCCGTTTCTCGTTCTTTTCATCCTCCTATACTCTCCTGAGTATAAAACATGAAATTAAAGGATTAAGAGCACCAATTTACACAATTCAAGGCTTAAATCATCCAAAAGCATGCTAAATGTGGGCTTAAAATGTGTTAGTATTACGGTTTATCAGGAGACAACCCATCACTATGAATAATGACAACTTTTGATTACAAACCAAGTGACGTAACTTTTGTTACTTACAACCTTTCATTTGCAATTATTGGAACACTATATATATATATATATATATATATATATTGAAAATGCTACAACAATTAATTTCTTACAAACTAGGAAAATTTAGCAATCATAGAAACTATAATGCAGTAAAGGAACTCATAATCAACAATCAAATTGAACAATTAGTATTACAAATCAAGAAAGAGAGATTCAAAGGTGCTTACCCAAAGAATGTTTTTGATGATTACATAGTAAATTGCTTGAAGTAATTTTGATGAGTTTTCCCCAAATTTTGAAAAAAAAATAGTTTTTTTTTTCAAAATAAATTATATTTATAAAACGTCAAAAGAAATATCTCAACAAGCCTCAAATTACGGAGATCCACCCTTCAATCAATGGCAGACACATGACAACCTCATTATTAACACTTTGCTTCATTTACCATTCATGCGATGACACACATTATTCACATTAACACAAAGCTCCAAAACCTCAAGAGACAGGCCATTAAAATTTTGAAGTGGTACATTGTTAAATAAAATTCTCCTTAAAGATCATAAAGTCATTTTATATGTAACTACCTCACACAAGTTTTCGAGAAAGGATTGTATGAAACTATGATTCCATGTCATCACTATCCCTTTTGAATAGGAGCATGACAGGTAAGATTTTTACTCCTGATTTTCAACTTTTTCCTCCTAAAAAAAATTCAAATCCAACTAAAAATGCTAAAAACCGGGAGGAAAAATTTGATTTGTCATGCTCCTATTAGAAAGGGATAGGGATGACGTGGAATCACAGTTTCATATAATTTCTTCCCAAGTTTTCTTAACCAAAAAAGTGGACAAGGAAAGATTCACCAAACATACAATCAAGGATTTACCTAACTAATATCTTACCGAGCAACATATAATCACCACACCTACAAGGTTTAGGTCAAGTCTCCTGTAAACACTTGTCTCCTGCATATTCCATAGATGTACAAACACCAAGTCTTATTGACTTTTACTTGGGGGCTCCTTAACAGGACAAAAAAGTCTTCTAGTCTCATCCTAATACACATGTGGGGAACTCACTATGACTTAGTTGAGAACTTTCCTTGACATGTCAACTACCTCAGAAGACCCATGTCATATCATATAAACCTAATTCCTTACTGGATCGACACTTAGCCAAATTCACCAAACAACCTTCTATTATTCTCCTTGAACAACCGTAGATGACCTTCAATATCTCCATGAAAACCGCCATTAACCTTCATCATCAAATCTTATATCAACAAAAAATAGTGAAACATTTACATTAATTAAATATGATGCGTCGTTGAAAGCACCAAAAATATCATATTCTTTACAAAATAATGAAAAAGAACAGTAAAGGGGAAGTAGGATCGAATCCTCAGGGACTGGATTATATGAATGCTTGTTTCTCGAAATCCTGGGCAGAATCGTGCCCAAGAAAACCTGCGTTCCTGAAAAAATAAAAATAACAGAATTAAAAGTTTTGATCTAGAAACGAAAATAAAATAAAAATAGAATTAAGAAGTCGAATTGAAATTGCGAAAATTAAAAATAGGAAATAGAGTTGAGATAAGGAAATTCTTATGGGGAGATTCCAGCCTCCAGTTGCCTCGATCCACCTTGGGTTCAATCCTTGGCTTTTAGATGGTCCTTCTCAAACTGAATAAGCCAGTTATAGTGGAAGAGGACGCCTACGACCACCAGCTCCAATGATTTAGACTTCGATTTAGTGGAACCTAACTCTAGCCAACAATCGCTCTTGTGGGATCATCTTATGCTAGATCAAAGTTTCTCAATGGCGAATCCCACGCCATTTTGTCTCTTGGGCTCGCCAACCTCTAACGCAGTAAGCTAACGAACCGACTGTGCAACCTTCTCAAAATATACAAAGCGGTCGCTCCTTGCACACGTTGAAAAGATGACTTTTTAAGGGACATAGACGGAAGCGTCAGCCCCGTAATGCGGAGAAATGATGAATACCCTGTTGAGAAGGCTAAGTACAGATTCTAAACCTCAAGAACCCTTTTCGGGGATTTTCGACAACCTTTGGCTAGATGGGTTTTAGTGGCTCATGGTTGTGGTGGAAAAGATATAATAAAAATGGAGATTTTATTAAAAGGAAATATGGAAAGAACAAAAGACTTTTGGGGAGAAAGTGTTTTTCCAGAAAAAGAAGAAGCCTCCATTTGAGTCACTTCATCCCCTATTTATAGTGCTAAGACAGATAGACTAGTCCTACTTAAATTCCTAAAGATAATTACAGATAATCAAAGATAAATAAAAATAATTAAATAATCCTTAATAATTATCTTAATATTAAATATCCTAATATAATCAAAATAGAGTCTAATAGAATAAAAACTCTTCTTTTTGCATTTCAACCCTTATTTCCTCCGTGCTTGCACTTTTAGCACCAACTTTTCCCCATGTTGCACATTGACCCATTTTATCTTTTAATTTCACGCTTTTGGCCCTTAATTTCGCTCTTGCCTCCAATTTAGTCCCTATAAGATAAAATAGCATAAATAGCTCAAATTAGCAGGATCATACTCAAAATAAACACATAATTAATACATTAAAATACGTTATTCTAGAGTATTATCAAACTCCCCCTACTTAGCCCATGCTTGCCCTCAAGTATGGTTCTTATCTACTGTGAAAGTTAGATTCTGCCATAAAAGAAATACCACTCCAAAGTTTCATAAAAATTAGTTAAAAATGCATATGAAAAATAAAGAGAACCCCAAGATTGCTTTAAGTAAAACATAAAAAGTTTTCCGATTAATACAGACATTAACATCAACTTGAATTATTTCATGAAAATTAGGTAAATTACTAAACCTACCAAGACACCCTTTTTGTTTCCTTTAGTCCCAAATTTTATTTATTTACACATATTTTTTCTTTTTCTTTTTCTTTTCTCTCTCTCTCTTTTTTTTATTTGTTTAGAAATATATTGCTATTTCCGGTTAGCGGAGATTTACCCATCACGTCACACAACCTTTTGACGCGAAGTAGAATGACAACCCAAGCACCCTATCCCGGTTACTCAGTCAGTCATGTTCTAGGCTACACTCATAACCTCGGCTAGCGGAGTTTTACTTGTCACGTCACACAACCTTTTAACGCAAAGTAGAATGACAACCCAAGCACCCTACCTCGGTTACTCAGTCAGTCACGTTCTAAGCTTTACTCATAACCACGGAAAAATTTATTAACAATTAAACGAAATTTAAATTTTTGAGAACTTAGGAAAAACAATTTAAGTGTCAAGAATAAGTTTCAATAATCACCTAATATCCATGAACATAAATTAAGCATGCAATCATTTTAAATGTTCACTTTATATTAAACTTGATCAATTTCATGAAAAGTAAGATAGAGTTAACTCTATTGATCACAATTATTTTTAGCCTAATAAAAATAAAGTAGTGGAGATGGCATCAATTTTGGGAAAAATCATAATTAACTCAGTAGCCAAGAATCATGCATGTAGGTCAAACAGTGGCAAGTCGTGGTCAAATTCTTAGGCATGAAAAGAGGTAGGATATTCTAAAAAAAATGGACAAAATGGGGCCTCAAACAGCAAACACAAATCACATCAGAAGACGACAGTAATATGAAGAGTACCTCTCCCCTACTTAAAATGCATTGTCCTCAATATGGACGCAAAAGAAATAAATAGGTAGAAAAGTGTAGAAAAACTCCCAATGTAATTACTGTCGTAAAGGACGGCACACGCGGAGAGGAGGGCGATGGAGCTGGTGGCGACGACGCGAGTTGATGGTGAAGGGAGGCTCGGCGGCAGCGCGGCTTCGGGTACGGAACATGGCCGGCAGCAAAACAGCGGGTGGTGGAGGAGAAAGGAGTCGACGGCTATGGAGAAGGGAAAGGAAATTTGGGAAAAAATGTAAGGTTTGGGGGTTTTATTTGCTGAAAATGGGTGTTTGGCTGCAGGTTTTGGGGATTCTAGAGCTGGAATAGGACTATTTGGCTGCAGGGATATGGCATTCTAGGCTGGAATAGGCCTGTTTGGTTGTAGGGATATGGCATTCTGGGCTCACTTTTTGTCTCTTTTTCTTCATATTTTCGCTCCGTTTTACCTAGATGGAAGAAGAGAAATTTATTAATATTTAAATGAAATAAAAATAAAATAAAATAAAAAGAAAATAAAATAAAATAAGAAATAATAATAAAAATGAAAATAAAAAAATGGGTTGCCTCCTAACAAGCGCTTGTTTAATGTCATTAGCTCGAGGACTTAAATGGTTCTACGGTGGCTCAAAATAAATCTTTTCAATCGTGTGAGCTTGGAAATTCTCATTGTTTATCACATCCACCATATTTGGGTTTAATCCTCCTTGCGCCTCTTTCATTGGTTTCATATTTTCCTCTAAGGGGTTGATCCCTTTTAAGTCGGTAATGGTCTCATCATTCTCCAAAAATGTGAATTTGAGATGCTCGAGAAGTGGTTTTAATTTCAGATCTGATGCCTGCACAATAGAAGGTAGAAGTTTAGTATCCATAGGAGCCAATAATTTATTAACAGATTCAAAATCATCAAACATCATTTTAGATTTATCTCCATAAATTGACTCAAAATTTTCTTCCACTAAAGAGTCAATTATGTCGACACAATTTACGCTCAAGATTTTGCTGGGATGGCTAATGGCATCGTAGGCATTAAACTTCACGATCTCCCTATCAAACTCCATCGTGAGAGTTTCACTTCGAACGTTGATTTTAGTACTAGCCGTACTAAGGAAGGGTCGTTCCAACAAGAGATTCGAAGATCCGGGAGTACTATCCTCCTCCATTTTTATTACATAAAAATCTGCAGGGAAAATAAGTTCGTTAACTTTTACCAACACGTCCTCGAGGACTCCTTCGTGATGCACAACGGACCTGTCTGCCAATTGAATGATAACACCTGTTTTTGTCAAAAAACTTGTGTTAAGTGATTCATAAATAGAATATAGCATTACATTTATGGAGGCTCCTAAATCACACATAGCCTTCTTAATTCCTAAATGGCCTATTTTACATGGTATTGCAAACATGCCACTATCCTTACATTTTGCTGGCATTTTTTGCTGCAACACTGTGGATACATTCTCACCGACATTTACCCTTTCGTTACCTGTTAATTTTCGTTTGTTGGTGCAAAGCTCTTTAAGAAATTTAGCATACCTCGGTATTTGCTTGATGGCATCCAGCAGCGGAATGTTGATCTCAACATTCCTAAATGTTTCGAGGATTTCCTTGTCCTCTTTACCTCTTCGACACTGGTTGAATTGTTTTGGAAATGGAGGTTGAATTATGGGCAATGGGGGTTTTGTTCGGACCTGTTCATCATTCTTGGGCTTTTCTTGGGCGATTTCTTGGCCAAGATTCCTATCAGGAATTGGTTCCAGTACCTTTCCACCTCGCAGCGTCACTGCATTGGCGTTTTGTCTTGGATTCGGTTCGGTTTGTGACGGCAGCTTCCCTTGACAGTTCAATTTCTCAACTGATATGGTCAATTCTCTTATAGACGCCTCAGTTTTCTGTTGAAAATACTTCATTTCTCTTTGGAAATTAAGAGTTTGCTGTTGAAAATCAAGGACATTAGCTGCTAATTTATTGACCATGGTTTCTAAGAAATTACCCGAATCTCGAGGCTGTTGTGGAAGCTGATTTTGGTATGGCTGGTTATACCGTGGGTTGGTCCCATAACTCAAGTTGGGATGGTCCCTCCATCCTGGGTTGTAGGTATTAGCATAGGGATCATATTGCCTCTGTGGTGGGCCAGGAAAATTTCCCACTGCATCTAAATGAGCCATAGAGTCGTCATACAAACTAGGGCATGCATCAGTTGTGTGCTCAGGTGTAGCACATATTCCACATAACCGAGCTGTTTTAGCTTTTTCTGCAACAAGAGAGCTCATAATATTAGTAAGTTTATCTAGTCTATCTTCTATAGTAGAATTACTTAGCTGGTGAACCCTTCTAGGGGGTTCAGGATTGGCTCGAAATTGCTGAGAATTTGCAACCATCGTGGAGATCAAGTCTCTTGCTTGTTAGGGAGTCATATTGATCAACGCTCCTCCACTAGCGGCGTCTACCATATTCATCTCTATTGGTTTCAAACCTTCATAAAAGTACTGGAGGAGAGACTGCTCTGTTATACCATGTTGTGGGCAGCTCGCACATAACTTCTTAAATCGCTCCCAATAATCTTAAAGAGTCTCTGCTTCTTTTTTCCTTATTCCCACGATCTCTCTTCTTAGCTCAGCTGCTCTAGATGCTGGAAAAAACCTGTTGAGAAATAAACGAGATAAATCAGCCCAAGTAGTAATAGATTCATGGGGTAAATAAAATAACCATTCTCTAGCTAAATCTGCTAGGGAAAAAAGGAAAGCGCGAAATTTAATTTGATCTTCAGTTACGCCTTGAGGTTTCATACTCAAACAAACCATATGAAACTCCTTCAAATGTTTATGGGGGTTTTCATTTTGTAACCCTCGGAAAGTTGGCAGCAACTGAATTAACCCTAACTTTAATTCGAAATCAGTATCCACATTAGGATACGCAATGCATAACAGTGGTTGTTTTACCGGAGCTTCGGCCAGTTGCCGAATTGTTTGAGTCATTGGTTGATGTGCTAAATTTGGGTTTTCGTTAACCCTAGTTTCAAGCACTTCTTCAGGTGAATCGACTTCTACCTTATCACTTTCAAATGTTCGAGTAGGGTTTTCGCAAACCCTAGACTCTACTTCGTCGTCGATTCTAATTTCTAGCGGTGGATTGTTTTGAGTCCCAACCACCGCTGACTGCTTTTTCCTTGGCTTTGTTTCCTTGCGATTAGCTTCCGCAGTCTTTTCAATCTCTAAGTCAAACGCAAGAGTGCCTGGAGCAGATCTGGTCATAGAAAACAAAAAACAAGATTAGTATGTTGCCAGTCCCCGGCAACGGCGCCAAAATTTGATGCGTCGTTGAAAACACCAAAAATATCCTATTCCCTACAAAATAATGAAAAAGAACAGTAAAGGGGAAGTAGGGTCAAATCCTTAGGGACCGGATTATACGAATGCTTGTTTCTCGAAATCCTGGGCAGAATCGTGCCCAAGAAAACCTGCGTTCCTGGAAAAATAAAAATAACAGAATTAAAAGTTTTGATCTGGAAACGAAAATAAAATAAAAACAGAATTGAGAAGTCGAATTGGAATTGCGAAAATTAAAAATAGGAAATAGAGTTGAGATAAGGAAATTCTTATGGGGAGATTCCAGCCAGTTGCCTCAATCCGCCTTGGGTTCAATCCTTGGCTTTTAGATGGTCATTCTCAAACCGAATAAGCCAGTTATAGTGGAAGAGGACGCCTACGACCACCAGCTCCAAGGATTTAGACTTCGATTTAGTGGAACCTGACTCTAGCCAACAATCGCTCTTGTGGGATCATCTTATGCTAGATCAACGTTTCTCAATGGCGAATCCCACGTCATTTTGTCCCTTGGGCTCGCCAACCTCTGACGCAGTAAGCTAACGAACTGACTGTGCAACCTTCTCAAAATATACAAAGCGGTCGTTCCTTGCATACGTTGAAAAGATGACTTTTTAAGAGACATGGACGGAAGCGTCAGCCCCGTAATGCGGAGAAACGATGAATACCCTGTTGAGAAGGCTAAGTACAAATTCTAAACCTCAAGAACCCTTTTTGGGGATTTTTGACAACCTTTGGCTAGATGGGTTTTAGTGGCTCATGGTTGTGGTGGAAAAGATATAATAAAAATGAAGATTTTATTAAAAGGAAATATGGAAAGAACAAAAGACTTTTGGGGAGAAAGTGTTTTTCAGAAAAAGAAGAAGCCTCCATTTGAGTCACTTCATCCCCTATTTATAGTGCTACGACAGATAGACTAGTCCTACTTAAATTCCTAAAGATAATTACAAATAATCAAAGATAAATAAAAATAATTAAATAATTCTTAATAATTATCTTAATATTAAATATCCTAATATAATCAAAATAAAGTGTAATAGAATAAAAACTCTTCTTTTTGCATTTCAACCCTTGTTTCCTCCATGCTTGCACTTTTAGCACCAACTTTTCCCCATGTTGCACATTGACCCATTTTATCTTTTAATTTCACGCTTTTGGCCCTTAATTTCGCTTTTGCCTCCAATTTAGTCCCTATAAGATAAAATAGCATAAATAGCTCAAATTAGCATTATCATACTCAGATTAAACACATAATTAATACATAAAAATACGTTATTCTAGAGTATTATCAAAATAGTAAACTATTTTCAAAAAACATAAATAACTTTTATGGTTTTTCACTTTATTGATTACATGACGAGGGAGGAGTAGGCAAGTCAATGTGTTGTTTGCAATTAAGCTTCAACTCCAAGGCATCATTGATAGTTTGAGGAGGAGAGGATTGTTGGTGTCGCCTCTTTCGAGGCATAAGAGGTCCAAAAAGGAGGTGAATATGTTGTATTGATTGATGGAGATAAAGTTCTACTCAATAAGAGTTGTTGAGGAGTTGATGAAAGACAATGTAGCATCATCATTGAAGAGTGAGGAAGAGAATCCTTTTAAAGGATAGAGTCTTTCTCTTACTTTAGCCTAAAACATAATTTGTTAGCTAATGAGGCCTTAATATTGTTGGTAAAAATTGAGGCTTAAGATCCTGTGTATCTGGGTTCGAGTCCCTTTGTACATAACTGAAATATGTAAATATCTAGTCTCACCAATTACTGTTGCCATGTTTGGGCTTTACAATAAGTGATGCTTAGTGCATTTAGATATGTATTTGTAATTGTATAATGATTAAACTATATTTATATTTATGAACTTAAAAAACCTTAATATGTTAATACCTTTGAGTTTAAGGGTTTTTTTCATTTTCTAAAAAAATTAAAAATTTTCTTTACAATTACATTTAAAATTTTATTTCAAAAACAAGAATAAATGTGTAAATATAAAATTTAATAGTACATGATTAAAGATACCATATTCACTTTAATTTTAAAATAAGTATCAAATGACTATGCAATTAAGTACTTACATCAAATCTCAAATTCATATATTGAATAAACCCTTCTCTATTCCTAAAAGAAAATTGCTCACAATCACATTTACAAGTCTACATATTTGTATCCTCTACCTTAAATCTATACTATATATAAAATAACTGACTGAATTGATATCACATATCAACTTTATACCAACTCAGTTGTAAAATTATTAAAATACATTTACTTTAAATGTAATTAATATTATTTTAAGAGTATTTTGTTGTTTCATATTTTTATATAAAATTTCAAATAAAAATCGCACACAAGAGTAACAAATTCAAATGAAAACGAAAATCTCTTACCCCCACTTCAATCTAGTTGTAATAATGGGATACAACTTACATCAAGATAAATGAATGATCTATAAAAAGGACAAAAGGCTTTTCTTTTCAGGAACTGTTTCCAAGCTAACAATCAAGGAATGCAAAGAATATTTCCTGGCCTATTTACCGGTTTTCAATCATGTTACATGGACTCCATGATGAAAATCCAATACAAGTATAATTACTTTTTTTCTATGCTTTTCTACAAACTTATCATACCATCATGTCAATTCATGTGTCCCACATGAATAATTCATAGAAAACGAAGGGTCCGATCCGATCAACATTGTTATTGAAAACCATTTTCATGTGTATCAGATAGCAATAGACGATGAGACAGCTGCAGCAGGCAAGTTCTTGTCCAGAAAACTAATGGTGGAAGTGAGATACTTGTCCTTCGCATTCAAACACAATTTGGCAGTATCAATCAGTTTCGAGCAGACAGACAATACATGTTTGTTTATCTGCATGAACACGTGAAAGACACAAGTTAGTGGTGCCGATGAAATTATACGATATAGGCCCCGCCGGTGAAGGCAACATAAGAATTTCATAAGATTTCTATAAGATCAAGCTAAGATTAAGGAATTCAGGTTAGTTACCTGAAAAAGATAAGAGGAACCTACCTTGAAAGATGATGCTATGCAGTTACAAGCTTCAAGTGACAAGCTTCCACGGGCAGCCTTAAGCCAACATGACAAGTCAGTCATAGAAAAGGTAAAAAACAAAAGGATCTATCAATTAAGTACCAGTAAAGTTTTTGAAATAGATTTACCCGGGAAGGCTCTTGTTCAATAACGTCAACAAGGTTTTGAAGAACAGATTCCGTCAATGAGAGAAGTTCACGCACATAAGATGAATCACCAAAAAATAACAAATCATTGCCCATAATCTGTGAATAAGGGAAAAAAATGTTCAAGTTATTTTAGACCGTAAATATTAAGGTTTCTAGAAATTGGTTTGATGCTGATTTTATTGTTCTGAACAGATCATGCTTGAATATATGAATTTCCTAAAAACTGAAACCCAGTAGAAGATAAGTTTACAGACCTCTGGATGATCTGCATGGTAGGGGAGCCTTTCTTGAGAAAGTGTAGCTGATAAAGAAATTATTGCGCATAATATTCTTGCCTTCAGTCTTGGAGACCTAAAAAAAGCCTACAACATTAGATAACAGACCAAAGGATACTGAATAGAACATATATTTATTGGGAAGCATTTAACACTAAATAGAAGGGCTTACCATGACCGGGAATGAATGATCAATAATATACTCTTCGGAATATGCAAAATTCCTACTTCAGAATTACCTACATGAGTAAAAATAATCAGACACTATTTATTTACTAAAGTGATAATTTAGTAGAAATTAGCATCAGGGAACTTGATAAACTGTAGTAGTTAAATTCATACAAGGATAAAGATGTTGACATTAAGGTATGAAGCTGCAAATGCAGGACATACATGTTTCCTTAACCCATTCCTTTTGTCCTAGATGAAAAATAATTTATAAATTTATCATATTTGTTAGAAGATTTGATTAAGAAACAGTAAAAACTAATCAAATATTCATCTATTAGACAACTTTAAAGACAATATTTCAACAAATAATTCATTTGTAGCCCCCCGCCCCCCAAAGGAAATGCTAACATTAATCAAACTGGTATTGGTATATGAATGAAACAGTCAAACCTAACATAATCTAAGTGGCTCTTTCAACATAGGTTATATATTAATAGAAAGTTCAGATAACATTAAACCAATAAATAACCTGGAACCATAATCAAGAGGCTGCATAATTTTCGAATGGAGGAAAGCATCCCATCAGAATCAAGTGTTTGAGAGCCTGAAATACAACATTACAGATAAATTACATCAACCTGTAAATAATTAAAATAACAAAGTGAAAAGACTTGTAGCAGTGGTCTAACTGAGAAAGAAGACGTCTTAAAGAAAACAGGCACACCAAATGGAATTCAACCTTTGTTTCATTGAAGGAAATTGAAAGTTGGGGGTACTTAAATTTGTTCAGCAGACTCCCCAGGTAGGATCTATTCCAGATGAATTCTGGAAAGCTCATATTACTCTCATCCCAAAAGGAATGAACCCAAGTACTCTAGCCAATTTTCGTTCTATCATGCTATTAAATACTTCTACTGAAATTCTGTCAAAGGTGATTGTTACTAGGATGAGACCTATTCTTCAAAAGATGTGCATTTTCAGATAGATCCTGGCCTGGTAGGAGCACCATAGATAATGTATCGGTCATGCTTAGGTTGTTCATAAAATGAAGCACTAGAAAGGACGAAGGGATCAATGATTTTAAAAATCAACTTGCTTAAAGCTTATGATAACATAAACTAGAATATTTTATAGGATCATTTGGCTCACTTTGATTTCCTAGTACACTTAATCGTATTATGTTTTGTGACCGAGCCTCTTCACTTTCAGTGTTATAGAATGGAAATTTTTGCCTCCTTGTGTTCCTCGGATTTGGAAAGCAAGGAATAAAATGGTTTTTGATGGAATGCACTTAGGCCTTGGATACTAAATTAAGAGGGATGACCATTGCCGTGAAGTTTTCTGGTGTTCAAAAGGTGTCCTCCTCCAAGGGTTACCTAGACCATAACATAGAAGATATGTGACCAAGAAGGTTAGTGGAGAACCAGTGTTATGGTTAACATTGGCACTACAAACAGCCTGCAGGTGGAGCTATGAGGTGCTACAATTAATTTGTTGAAATTGATGCTTCTGTGGCAGTGCAGCCTCTTAATTATGGTGACAGATTCACACCTTTTCATGCTTTAGTGAAGGGCTGTTTAGAGTTGATAAAGGAAAGATGGGTAGTCACATTTTCAGAAAAGGTAACCAGTCTGCATATTGGCTTGCTAACTCAGCTCGTGAGGCTGTTTTGGTGTTACTGGGCATCCTGATCCTCCAACTACTTCTTTTGCTTCTCTTGGACACAAAAGAAAGGGTGTGATTAGGTTTTAGTTTTCAGTTTCATCATTTGTATTAGAAATGAGAACAGGCACAAAATCAGCAAAACAGTTCAAAAGAAGGCTAACCAATTACCTTCCATCCAATCAGAACTCTGTAAACAGTTGATTGCTGAATCTATCAGTCCATCAGAATGAGAAACTAAACCACCTAACAGTGCAACCTAATATATACCCATGTGAATAAGCTCAGATTCATAGTTAAGACACAACGTTACATACTTTATTAGAGAAAGGGAACCTTACCTCAGCCGTTCCAAGATAAAGATTTAATTGCTTAATGTGACCCGGAATAGAAGGAATTGTGATTTCACTAAATGCTATGCAGGTCTTTACAAAAGCAGTATGCTTTTTCCCATCTTTTAGAGCTTTTGTAGCTAAACAATTACTAGAATGAACAAGAATTTCCTGCAGAATTAATGGAAAACAACAGGCCAACATAAGCTTCTGGAAACCAATACAAATATGTTTCACTAATTGAATAATACATTTACAAAATACATGAACTACTAGTAACTGTTGTTACGCATTGAAGGCATGATCATACCCAATGCTACGACTACATTCTGGCCCCACAGAGAAAAACCATTGCAACTGTTATCGTTCTTTAATATTCTCCAATTAAGTTGTGGACTGAGTTTAAAAGCAGCAGATGGTTGCATTTATCAACTATTTCCTAATAATGAGCCATATTCTCCTGATAAGTTTGATTGAACCAAACAGATTCATGAATCCTTCCACCACATTATCTCTATTGCTCAAATGGCTAACAAAATTAAATCAAAGAGAAACAGAAAGATAAATGTATACCTTGAGTTCAATAATGCTACCAAAGGCCCCACGACATTCCATAAGAAATGCTAAATGTCGTTCATACTCTACTCCATGGTCTACCTAAACATAGAGCAATAGCTGTCAACAAGTCGCATTGATAGTCAAAACTAATCACAACCTACAGGAACATAACAGAGAAAAAATACCATTCGGACAAAACGAGAAATCAGCCGTGCTTGCTGTTGGTTATCATCATTTTTCATGTTTACAAGATCAGTATCACTATGTAAAGCCTGTGATATTTCAAAGAGTAACTGTATGGTCGTTGGATCATGTACATAACCATTCCTGCTCAATAGCACAAGCATGAGATAAAACTCTAGCTGGATGTGCTTCAAAAACACAAAATACAAATACCCTTCAACAACAAACCAAAGGAAAAGAATGCAGCATAACCTACAAGAAACTTAACAGATATCCCCAATAACAAGAAGTTTTCAAGTTCCTGTATATTGTTGAAAACTACAACCACACCTATCATGGAATTTCAAAGGTTTTAAACAATTCACATGCGCATGAACTTGTATCAATCCTGAACCAAAGTAGCTAGCAGGTCACATCTAGCCCCCTAGGTATACAGGGTTACCTAATTGTTATAAAGCATATGAATGCCAGTCTCAGTGACTAGGTTTCTAGAATTTTCTGCAGCTGCACTGCTTTGAATGTCACATCACAGAAATAATTGTGTTAATACCTACAAAATATTTGGCATGCATTCCGACAGTATAGAAACCTCAACCTGCTCCATGCATATATGACAAAAAAATTCCAAAGGATGCATAACCTATACCTGAAGCTATCTTTAACACATAATAGGGATATTGTCATAAGAATCTTGAGGTGAATCTTTGGTTTTCACTGAGATATTATGTTACGAGTAAATAGTAGATGAAAACAAGTCCAAGTGTCTCATGCAGCAGTGGCTGGGCAGAGATTATGACAGCACCAAGGCAAGCAAAGTAGCCATGACAGCAATAAACAGAACCAAAAAAAATAAAAACAAAAGGGCAAGGCCTTGGCTGCATGAACTAGGACCATAAGACAAACAAAAATTACCTTGTAGCCATATCAAGTATATGCATATTGACAATGCCCCGAGAGTTCCCATGCATCATATCTAAGATCTGAAAAAAATGATTCTACAAAACAACAAATTGCAGCCACCCACTCATTAGTGATGTGATAACTTAGTTCTATAATTACACCAAGATACGCTAGTACACAAAAACATGAAACGACTAAAGTGTTACTAGGTATTCTCAGCACATCTGTAGGGCAATTTCCATGTAAAATGGTAAGGAAAAGCTGAAGAAGGAAGAGAGAGAGGAACCAACCAAGATTGAAGAATATTCAATCTAGAAAATAGTTTAGAAAATTACCAAAGAAAACACATGTTCCAAGTCCTTAAAATGAGAAAGAAGCTTCACCAAGATGGATTGCAAACTTGCTAGTTCATCTTCAGCTAACACTTCATCAGATGCCAACTTTGAGATCCCTTCCAGAATAGTCTTTAGATGGCCATCCTGCATAACCAATGGATTCGGAGGATTGGATCTATTACAGCAAATGAATACCAAAAATGAAACTACTCAAACAGGGAAAGAAGCACTCTGAGCTAGAACATAAGATACAAGTCAAGTAACAAACCACTTCTATGAATTCTTATTATGGTTCTGCTAGAACTGAAGATTTCCATCTATCATGAAAAGTGAAATTCAAATGTCTGTTTGCCTTTTAATTTTCCTTCCAGAGTCAGAACAATTTTTTGTATGTAATTTGGCAACAGAGAAGTAAAGAAACAAAGATCTGTATTTTCTGAGAATTACAGAATTGAAATTTTAATAACTTGGCAACTTTTTGGCACAAAACTCTTCTAACTTTCTTCATTAGTGCAACTAAGAAAGGAGAGTCCCAATAGGGACAAAGCAAAGAGCACCTCCACACTTACCATCTGATTTTGAAGAACAATATCAATATAAGCATCTACAACCTTCAGGTACTCATCAAGCCCATATTCAGAAACCACCTTACATTGCATTTTATGTTAAAACATAAATACACCAAAAAAATAAACATAATCAGTACTAAAGCTTAAGAAAAATATCTACATAACAAAACTTAAGACTAGTTTATGAAAACAAAGATACAAGAATGGTAATTTTCATCATGGAATTCGAACTTTGTGCGAGTAAACAGAAAGGTGCATACCTGAATAACTTCATTGACAACAGCCTCAACATTGCCAATTTGAGATATCTGTTCAGACAGCCTGAGTCCAACCAACCTAAAATTCAAACACTGTTCCAAGAAAAAGGAATATAAATAAATATTCAACAAGTACACATCTAAAAAAGATAATAATTAAAAAAAGAAAGAGAAAAGTGAGGAGAATGGAAACAAAGAGATCTATCTGCTCTAAACGAATAAAAAGGCACATGGCCTAGGTCTCTTCACCAAATGAAAGTTACCTGATCATAGGAGTTATCATTGCTGCACTTAATAAGATGAAGGATATCCACAGCATGAAAGCTAACAATGTCAATAGGAAGTTCCTTCAGTAAATGATGAAGTACAATTGAGACACATGGGGAACCACCAAACAATTCCTCCTGACTTCTCCCTAGTCCAAGCTCAACAAGTACTTTCCCTGCCCGCCTCTTTCAAAAGATAATGGAAACATTGTAATCTCAGTGTATTACAAAGAAAAATTGATCATGGAATAGCAATAACTCAGAACATTGTCACAAAGCAATGGCAACAATGCAATCAAAGAATCCCTAGACAAGTTAAAAAATTATAGAAACAGCAATCCAATGCTCTGCTTAAGTTTTGACTTGTACTAGTTCAGACCACTTCTATTAGATACAAACGGCACTTCATTGTTGTGGAAATCTTATTGATGAATATGGAACTTAGATATGCAGATGCTTTCAGAAAAGTTATAAGCGCATTACTGACCTGAGATGCATCATTTAATATGCATTTCATAATAAACTCAACAGATGGTTCCATCAGAATGACAAGTGACCTCTTACTGTCAGCGAAACATCCATGTGCAGATTCCTTTGTTGATGATATTCGTGTAAATATGAGTGTGATGTCATTAAGACATGTAATTAGATATCCTGCAACAACAGTATCAAACAAGTTGTGCCAACTAATAAATAGAAACTAGAATGCAGGAAGCAAAAGCAAGTTGAGCCAATCCATACTATTTCCTTGGTCAGATTAACATAAGCTGGCAATTTTAGAATCAATGCGTCAAATATGCATGCACAAACTGATGATTTATAACACTGGCATAAAGTTGTATAAAAAAATTACAAAAGCACCTGTATCATGTGAGGGCAACTTCTGTGCACGATGGGCAATATACAGGCGACAATAGGCAGATGCTAACGGATCTCCTATCCCTCTAGTCATCATGCCCAGGCGCTGAAGAGACTCTGCTGGTTGTTCAATCAGAAAACGCCAACAAGGGAAGATAGCCAGCTCCAAATAACTGAAATACAATACCAAAGTGCCATGTGGTAAAAAAACCTTGTTTACAAGCAAGAAAGAGATAAAGAAGCAAGGGTAACTTCAATTACTGTACAAAAGAAAAGGAAAAGGTTAAAAGTATATATAACATAGCAACGGCAAGCAAATAAAACTAAGCAAATATGAGAAGTACGATATTGCATCAACAGCATCACCTAGAAATACTAAGCCTAAAAGGAAAAAAATCATAATATGAAATGATCCTCACATTCGTGGAAGAAGTTCTCGAATGGAGCCAACCTTGCAAAACCAGTTATAGCAAGTTTCCTTGGCATCAATAGGAACATCACTTGCTCTAAAATTCTCTGCTATAAAACCAGAAAAAGTTTCAAAAAATCAATCCGGTTGCTACATTAAGAAAACACCAAAAATCTACGGCAAATCTAGGTTTAAACCCAACAGTCAACCAAACAGATGAAAACTGAAAGTAAGAGTGTAAGCACTAAAGAAATTCTATGGCGCTTTGTTCTCTAATTTAATTTTATTAAGAAATAAAAACACCATCCAATAGGTTCTTGGTGAAGCGGACACCGAATAGCAACTAAGAAAGATTACAAGAATGTTCAAACAGATTAACGGTATACAAACCTCTCAAGGAGCAAAGTCTGGCTCCATCTTCAGCAAATTCAGCTTTCTGCCTAATGCGTTCCCATACCATGTCCCCAAGCATGTTCAGTACATCCGTAACTAGGACAAACAATGTTGGATAAAAATTTGAAACTGATGTATCCATTAGAAGCCCTGCAACCTGCAAAATGGAGAATTTAATTAATTGAAAGCCATAGTTCCATGAATCCATATGCAAGCAAAATAAAAGAATATATACCCCAAACTCAAATTTTCACATCAGATTGATATTAGTTGCCAAGTAAATCAACTTCATAAAGACAAAAAAGTGCATAACATTATTTAACTATTTCATATAAATGAACAAGAGTAATCGAATCCCCTCATCACCTACATGAAAGTGTTAAAGCTCGGTTTATTAAGTTGATTATATTCAGAATTTAAGACTCTCATATGATGAAACATCAATATAACTAATTGTACGAACTAGAGGATAAAGATAAAAACTTAGCCAACTTAGCCAACCATGCAGACATTCGGTCCTTTCTAGACCTGTATTTTATTAGCTATTAGATGGAGCTAAAAAGCTAAACTTAGGGAATTTTTCACCTTTATAGATAACTTCAAAGATTTTACACGATCTTCACTGTGCCAAGCACGATTTATTTCATCTTTCAGTTCATGTAATCGTGATACATATTCCTGCTGAGTGATAACCTTGGTATCCGTCTCTGAAAGTTTTTGTGGATCATCCAGTTCTTCCAGATGTGTGCTACTTGAAGATTTCTCATGTGCTACAAATTAGTCTCATGAAATAGCTACAATCAGAACATAGCTCAAGTAAATGGAAAATAAACAATTACAGCACCAAGCTGACTACTAAAGCCTAAAGGTACATAACTAAACTAATAACAAAAACAAATTAAAAGGAATAGAAACTTTATACCTTTTCCACTTCTCACTATTGTATTGGACATCTGTGAGAAGAAGAATGTCTCAACGTCATCACCAACAAAAAGAAAAAGAAACAGGAAGTGGTATAGTATCAAAAATCTAATTACTAGGTGGCACATGAAAGAGAAACATATCAGAAACACCAAATATTCTCTACAATCCTCATACAGAAACCAACAGATATTCCCCTAACTCACATTGGAGTTCAAAAGCTCCACAACCGAGATCATATGCTTGTCACATGTCAATTTAACTATAAACAAGAATTTTAATACTGAATTATGACCATCTTGATCTTATATACTAGCTATGGAGCTTAAACTCCACGAGCAGATTATATGCTTGAGTGACACCAAAAGAACTGCTTAAATAGACAAGTCACAAACATATACTCGCTTCTGCCAATTTTAAATTCCACCACAGCATAAAACTTCATCAAATCATTAAGTTGCCATAATTACACAAATTTACACGTTGCAAGTATTTAGTGATCCAAATTTTAACATAATGCCGCCATAACTAAACCTAAAGTCTTAGATTATCAAATTAGAAATATAAATTCGGAAATAAAATCAATTTGCTTACAGAAGAAACTGAAATCATTTTGGAAACAGGAAATCTCTGCATTAAGAATCTCTTAAAAGAGGTCCACTCCTTTGTTTGAACTGGGAAAGAATCGTCGTTTCCATTAGAACTACTCTCAAAATCGTGTCCGTCGACAGTTTCAACCGATGCATTAGAATCAGGTGCTCTAAGCGGATCAAAGAACTCCTCGTTGTTTCTATTTTCCTCGTTATCATCAACCTAAAATCATGGATTCTTAAAATATAATTAAATAACTCAAGAAGTGCTAGAGGTTTTAGTAAAAACCGAAATACAAGAAAAAACGAAAACGAAAAATAAGTAGAGAATTTGAACCTGGCGGAGGATAGACTGAGGAGAGGAAGAGAAAGGGTGGATATCGGTGCGTGATCGAGGAAGCGAGTGGGACTGCTCTTCTGCGACGTAGTTTCGAGGTCTGAACTCCATTGAAATACTTGCTCTCTCAGCAGAGCTAAGCTAAGCTTAGAGAACAACGAGATCAATTTATTTTCTTTTCTCTCTCTTTCTCTCTCTTTTTATGAGACACTAGGACATTAAATTCGGTTTCAGAGTTTTCGATCCACCTGAAACGCATCGTTTTATGTCCTTCCTGGCAATTTTAGTGGGAGGCATTTAGAAGTGTTTTTCAAAAAAAAAAAAATTATTAAAAGCAAAAGTAAAAATTTTTAGTATTTGGTCAAAAAGTATTTTTTAATTTAAAAACATTTTTAAAAAGTATTGCTAAATTAGTTTTAAATATTTATGAGTTTTTTGAATGGTAATTAATTTTTTATCTCGTGCGATACATATTTAAGTATATCTATTAATTAAAAATCGCGCAAGTTTAAATTTATTTATTAATTGAATTATATTATATAATTTGTTCAAATTTTGTGTCAATTACTTTAATATTTCAATATTACTCTAACTATGAAATTAATTCATAAAAGTATAAATAAATAAATTTTAAGTATTTGATGAGGCATCCTCATATGATTATTTTAGACTATATCTTATTTACATTTGCATGGTTTCCTAAGATTTTTTATATGTTTTAAATTCATTTTTGTGATTTGACTTTTTTTTTGTTTATATTGTAAATATTGTGTATTTTTAGTGTTTTTTATGTATTTAGTTTCAATAGAATATTCCATGTGGAATTTACAGGTAAAATAGGTTTGGGAAGAAGATGACAATACATGGAACCATGAGATGAGATTAAATGCACTAAGCCTAAAGTTAATCCAAGATGATGAGTGAAAGTTCAAAGTTCAAAGATTAAAAAATTTGTAATTTGAACACATTTAAAACTTTCAGTCAGAACACTTCTTAGTGTTTCGATTTGGGTTTACATTATATTGTCAGAAAGGGATTTGAATATCTATTCAAATATTGGAACACCAACACCAAAATACATTAGGAAAAGATTCAAAAGTAAAGATAAAGTTACAAGTTTCACATTGATGGACAGTTTTGACGCATTTTCGCGTTTGGCTCATATCTCCTAGCACATTAAAGTTTGGAGTTGAATTTTTACAGCATATAGACAAGATGTAAACCATCAATCAACTCTCTTGAACTTTTCCCATTGAGAGACGTTCACTTGGATAGAAAGAGTCATTTTTCACAAATCTCTATAAATTGTCTTTGGTTTCAACATAAGAGGTATCTTAAAGCTGTGTTCAAGATCATTTGCTTGTTAAGTTTTTGTTTGTTTCATTATTCGTGTAAATTTTCAAGTTTCTTATATCTAATATGTCTATTTCATTTGAGTTGTTTACTTTTGTTATGTTATTTTAAGCTTTCAATGCTGAGGTGAAAGGGTGAAACTCTTGGGAAAGATTAAGGCAAATTCTATACTCATCATTTGAGCTAAAATTAATTATCAATCATTTGTTATAATCATATTTGTAAAGTAAGATATTTTATTTGTTATAGACAATATATGATACAATAAATGCTTGGATAAATTAACCTTGATTTGTTGTAGGCATAAAAATTGACATAATAAATATTTGAATTGTTTTTAATAATTCTTGAAGTTATCAAGTGATTATAATATCATATGTTATATTTTTGGATTGAAATTAAATAGTTGATGTAACACCCCGAACCTGTATCCGTCGCTGGAATGAGTTAAGAGGCATTACCGGACATAACACGGGTTTAGGGTTTAGGGTTTAGGGTTTAGGGTTTAGGGTTTAGGGTAAACTTTCACATAATCATACAAGTCAAATTCATATATAAATACAGAATAAAGCTAATTAAAAATCAAATAGGCTTTATTAATAATATCTCATAAACAAACTATGCTTCGAATTTTAAACATATCAGTATCATTTATTTATTCACATATTCGCACCAATAACATATATCAAATCATATTACAAATGATTTATAAGATTGACTAGCCAAACCATAAGACTTATAATCATGATATTCGAATAATCAAATCATAAAAAAAAATTCAGCCTAATATTCCTTCACATATAAAATATTAATTAACTAAACAACACAACCAAATATGCTTTTTGTGCCATTATAACTTTCACATATCACTACAAAGCCAAAGCCATTTCTAAACACAATTACCAAACCATAACAAAACCAATATACCTTCTATCAAATCACAAGTACATGCGCATGTCACTATACCAATTGGATCATTTTGAATACAAATGCTAACCAAGAATTCAACCAATTCACATGCTATTCATTAAACCCAAAATATTCTTATACATAATCACTCATTTATTTGTATACACATATTCGGTTAACCATTTAAAGCTATAAAAGCTAAACCTAAAACTTTCATTACTCACTTAACTAAATTCGTATGTACTTAATTTATAAATTATAAACCTATTTAAAAGACATTTATATATATCATTTTAAATATCAAAACATGCATATTAATCTATTACAAGTTTGCACATATGAATATACCATTTAGCCATACCCAAAAATTCATACAATTCATATCATTTTACAAATATAAAATCAAATATTAATACCACTTGCATGAGCAAATCGTACGTTTATTAATTACTCCACATTACTAGTTTATTTCATAACAAATCGGCAACCCAAAAATAACTTCATACTTTGCACAAGACTTAGCCATTAAATCATAAACCAAAGTATGCCATTTCCAAATCAAACCATATCGATTCACATAATAACATCATACATATCACTTCACATTTGTTTAGACCTAAATCCATACACCAAATTTTAGCATAAAACACACTTCCAAAACATAACTAGATTAAGACCGAATTCATACATGATTTTCACTCCCTTATAATCGAACACACATATGCAAATTACTAGTTCCTTTCATAACAATTTGTCAATGTAAACACACTCTTACAAACCAACTTTAACTATCATTTCATCTGAGTTATACTTAACATTTTACCTATATGCCATAACCGAATTCACTTATTACCAAATCACTTAACAACACTTTAACAAAGCATATCAAACAAGATTTCCATATATTTACTTATAATTAACCCATAGCCGAATCACCAAGACTAAAACCAAACATGTCACACATACCATATACATATATAAATATATAACACGTAACCATGATTAACTAAGCTTGAATATTATTTCTAGCCATTTTCGCATGGCTTTAATAATTACAAATTCAAAACCAACCAAACTAATACTAGACTATACATGCCATAGATTCAAAATTCAAATTTAGTAAATACCAAAACAATCGGTAGTGTGATAGGCTCCTCCGACGATCCCCGAGCTCATAACCAATCTTCCAAAATCTAAAAAACGAAGAGTAAACATACACACAGTAAGCTTTCACAGCTTAGTAAGTCATAAGCAAACAATGATCATATGAACATCAACACTAAATCAATTAGCTAAGTCAATCCAAACCTTAATTAAATATACATATATTACACTCACAAGTTTATATGTTATCAAATATACATTAGCATTTAACATCATATAGCTAAATGCACAAATACTCATAAACATATATAATTATCACTTTTAAATATCACAACTATATCAATAGGCCGAATCACTTATATTATCACAAATACATCAATAGGCCTAATCACTTATATGTTCAAATATGCTAACACATAATTCATATTTCACATAACTTTAAATCATCAATTCAAGTATACAACTTACCTTAATTTCATAACATAGTATGAATACATACCTGAACCTTTTAATTCGATTTCACATTCGGTCTTTACTTCACATTTCCCGTTGAATCGTTCGGAATTAAAAAAGATACGCGGATAATCGGAAAGCTCGTACAACGCCAATGTCCCAGACGTGGTCTTACATGTAATCACATATCAATGCCACTGTCCCGACAGGGTCTTACATGAATCAGATACGATGCCAATGTCCCAGACATGGTCTTACACTTAAACACAAGTCGATGCCAACGTCCCAGCCGTGGTCTTACCCAAAAACACATATCGGAATCCTATGTCATGACATATGTATCCTAACTATTCCTAGGGTTCGTACGGGACTTTCGGACAACGTATCTCGATCGAATCGAACTCGTAACTTATCTTCCAAACTTAATCACAATCGGCCAATGCACATATATATTATTAAAATTCAATTCAACACATAACAAATATATATTTTCAATTTAACAACATTTATATGCTTATAGACTTACCTCGGATATCGACGGACGAAATAAACGGATATTCGATTATTTTTGTTTTTCCCCGATCCAAACCCGTTTTCTTCGATTCTTGATCTAAACATATTCAGATTAAACTTATTTAAACATAATTCCATTCAATTTAATCCAAAAACACATAAACGGGTTAATTATCATTTTTTCCCTAACATTTTACATTTTTTTGCAATTTAGTCCCTATTCATAAAACACAAAATACACAAAATTTCACATTACCCATGCTTGGCCGAATATTCACATGCTTCATACAAGTCCATATATTTCATATTATTTCACATTTTGGTCCCTCAAAAATTTATTTTTACAATTTAGTCCAAATTACTCAATTTCATCAAAAATCCAAAGACAAAACATGTTAATCACACACATATATTTTATTTTCTACCATCAAACAACAAAAATCACAAGCTTTCAACAACAGCATAACTCAAAATATTCACCAAAATAAAAAATTCAAGCATGGGTCTTGTAGATAACTTAGCAACGATCTCAAAAACGTAAAAATTATCAAAAACCGAGCTAGAACTCACCTTGAATCAAGCTTCAAAAGTGTTGAACCCTAAGCTTCTTTATTTCTTTATTTCTTTTCTTTTTGTTTCGGTCATAAGAAAAAAAAAAAGATGAACATAGCTTTAATTATTTCATGTTTGTTTTATTATAATAATATTATAATATATTATTTATTATTATAACCTTTATAATTAATATGAAAACTATATAATATAAGCCTAGTGCCGTCCACTCATTTATTCAATGGTATAATTACAACATAAAACCTCCATATTAAAAAGACAACAACAATTAGGCACTTTCATATTTAATCATCAATTTTTCATTTTACGCAATTAAGTCCTTTTCTCAAATTAAGCACACAAATAATAAAATTAATTCACAAAACTTTCACACATGTAAATTCACACATAATTAAAACAGAAAATAATATTAAAATATTTTTCGGACTCAGATTTGTGGTCCTGAAACTACCGTTCCGATTAGGGCCAAAATAGGATTGTTACAGTTGAACTGTCATCTTGCACCATCCTTTGCTTATGGATTCATTTGCTATACTCTTAGACTTATTGAACAATCATTTTGAACACTCCATTGATGGACATATCTTTGCTCATAGATTCATATATTTAATTAGTGGACGTACATTGCTAGATCATCCGATTGGGACATCCATTTATGTGTGGATTCTAATTTAGTAAAAACATTGAGTATTAAAATTTAATCTTAATATGACACCAATAGTTGATCCTCTAACCTCAGCATATTTTCTTCCTGGTATTTGCTTTTTATTATTTTTAGTTAATTTCTTGCGTTGACTTTTTATTTCTAGTGTTTCTAGCTATTACTTTCATTATCAATGCTTATTCCAAAGTCAAGTGTTAAATTTTTGTTCTAGCCTAATACTTGTAATCTTGTAAATTCTAATAAGCTTCTCTGTGGATCGACCTCAAACTCCCAATATTTTATTACTTGAATATAATCTGCACTTAGGTTGTAGACCTAGAAAGTCATTGTCTAGTTTTTGGCGCCGTTACCGGAGAAGGTAAGATTTAGATTACAAGTTTATAAGTATTCTTTTTTCTGTATAGATACTTGGCTGGCTGTACATATTCAAAATTTCTTGTAAAATTCAATTGAACCATTTTTCAAACGTTTCAAAGATTTGTTAAAGAGTGTTTAGGAATTAAAATAAGGGGTTTTAAAGGTTAAAATCTGATATAATGAGGTTAACAACTGACGGGTTGCGCAATCAGATCGAGTCAACCCTGCAAAAAATTGCAGTGATGTCACGACACAGAGGTTTCGTGTCACGACACTTCTGGCAGTTTGTCGTTGTCGCAACATCGGGGTTTGATGTCGTGACACACTATGAAATTTTGAAATTCTGGGTATATTGTCTTTGGTGTCGCGACACACGGAGTCCATGTCATGACATCGAGTCAGTTTTCTCAATTTCTTCAATGTTGGCTTTGGTGTTGCGACATGAGACTGCCGTGTTACAACACTAACTCTGTTTTTCTCAAAATTCCAATTTCTAGAATGTCACGGTTCCTATAAAATGTAGATTTGATACAAATTAGAATCTAGACTAAACGGTTAGTTAGATATACAAAAATTTATATAAAATTAAATATTAATCTAAATTGTTAAGTTTTACTGCCGGATTCATCCGACAGTTCCATTAACGTACGCATGGACATGTTTTTGTTTCTTTTTAGTGTTAGTCCATTGCTCGTTGTGCCACTCCACCTTCTTCCGCTTGTCCCTTTCTTTAAGTCTATTCTTTCGACTTGCATTAATTACTAAAAATATTTCCCTTACTTCAGGTTAATCATATTTATAAATAGATATTTCATTACAATATTCTTTTAGCTTTTCTCGATTTTCCCCACTCTGTTGGTGACCACATTTAAAAATTTATGTTTCACCATTAATCTTCATGGTTAATTCATCTTTTTATAAATCAATGGTAGACCTTGATGTAGCTAGGAAAGGTCTGCCTAACAAAATGGGTATCTCTCGATCTTCTTCAAAGTCTAAGACTACAAAATCTGTTGAAATGATAAAGCTGTATTCTTTGACTAACACATCTTCCAACACTCTTTGCGGATGCACTGAGGATCTGTCAGCCAACTGTAGTGTAATTTGTGTTTTCTTAAGGTCCCCTAACCAAAGTTTTTCAAATATAAATAAAGGCATTAAATGATGCTGGCTCTAAATCACATAAGGCTCTATTGAAATGGATGCTCTCTGTCTCTATGGGAATTGTAAATTTCCCGAGTCTTTTAGCTTTTGGGGAACCTATTTAGATACAATAGCATTATAGGAAATGATCATATTAACTTGTTCACCTACTTTAATTTTCCTACACCTAGACATGATTTCTTTTAAAAATTTGACTTACTTAAGGACTTTATCAATTAGTTCAATCAAAGGCAGGTTAACATTTGATGTTTTAAACAAGTTTAAAAATCTTACAAAATCGTCTTCATCCCATTTATTTTCTTTCTTCTAGCCTTGAAGGGAATGGTACCTATGTGATAGTAGGTTCCTTGGTCAACTATTTCTCCGACTTAGCTGCCGGTTAAATTACTTCTTCTGGTTCTAGTTCTGATTCTTAGTCAGCCTCTCAGGGGTCTTCTTGAAGATCTTCTACATTCTCTTTTGTCTCCTCTCATGTCAGAGATTCTGGGCTCCTCAAGACTTTGCCTAAATGGAGTGCGATCGCTTTCACATGCTCATCCCCTTCATTTCGAAAATTATTTTCAGTATTGCTAGGAATGCCAGTACCAATTTGCCTTTTGTTATCTCCCATCATACTCATCAATTGGCTCATCTGATCTTCCAACTTAGTCAATGTTTTTGTCAAGTTAGTGCACTCAAACTGCACTTGCTTCATATCTATATTTATTGACTGCATTTCCCCCTCTATCCAATCCAAGCATTGACCACATACAATATGGTCATTTGGGTTGGCCATTTCATAAAGAGTCTATAAATAATGAGGTTAATAATTAGTGTTTTTGACTTGATTAGAACTATTACCTCCTCTTTAATTTCCTCCCCATCCCAGGTTTGGGAGATCTCTCCATTCGAGATTATAAGTATTTAAATAAGGGTTTCCACCCATGTTCCTTATGTAATTCAAGTCATCGGTTGAATTGTTGATATAATGGAAGAGCGATTTGTCCCATCCATATATGGATGGTTAACTATTTGCGAACTCTATGCGGTTAAGTTTGCCCATTGACTTTTGATATCTGACATCCTCTTGGACAGCCTTCACTGTAGATAGTCTTTGGCCATATATATATCATTCAATTGGCCACTGATAGGAGTTCATTGCCATATTTTCTATTAATTTATATGCATCCTTGTACGTTCGGTTCATTAAGGCTCCTCCTGCAGCTCCATCCAATCTTGACCTTGCGTGTACATCCAACCCATTGTAGAAGATTTTTAGTTGCAACCACTAGGGCAATGATGTGGACATTTTTGAATCAGCGTCTTAAAACGCTCCTAAGCTTCGTGAAAACTTTCTCCCTCTCATTATTTTAATATAGCAATCTCTCTTTTTAGTTGGATCGTTTTGCTAATATGGATGAACTTTGATAGGAACTTTCTTGCAAGTTCGTCCTATGTCATGATGGACCCTAGTGCCTGCAAATCTAACCAAGAAAAGACGTTATCTATTAATGAGAAGGGGAACAACTAAAGATGAATAGCGTCATTTGTGACCCCGTTATATTTAAAAGTGCCACAGAGCTGAAGGAACCATTTTAAATGCTAACTCGGATCTTCTGTCATCGTTCCTCGAAATTGTAATTTTTTGGATCATCTGGATTATTTTAACGCCTCAAAATTTAAATTTTTATTTTTGCGAATGTGTATTACAAATGTGTATCTACTTCAGTGGTTAAGTGTTCTGGGTGTGTGTGTATGAGGTCCCAAGTATAAGCCATGACTTGGGCAAATTTTGGTTTTTTTTTAAATAAAGCCCTATCTTAGGTTAGAAGGCTTCTAAGTAAAAGTTGGTAAATAATTAACAGAATGGGCCTACTGGTCTGGTGGTTGAGTGGAGTGTTGATGTGAAGAAGGTCTTGTGTTCGAGTCTGGGCCAAAGTATTGTTTTTGCTTACTCATCTAGAAGAGTTTGTGTTGGATTAAAAGGCTAAGTAGTTGGATGTAGTGGCAAGTAGTGGAGTGATTTAGGGGATTAGGGAAGACCTGGTAGATTTTCCTTTTTCCAAAAATTCGATTCTTCTTCTTTCTCAAAAACTCTTTGCCGTTTTCTTCACATTTTCCCCTTGCTGTCGATTTTTTCCTTCCCGTTTGCTGAGCGCCTTTTTCTTCCTTTCCCTTGCTGCTATTTTTCTTGTTTTGACATCTCTTTTACTTCCTTCCTGCGCAATGTCCTCGTCATTCTTTCGGTAAGTCTAGTTTTTTATTAAACTTTCATTGTGATTTGGACAAGTGTTAATAAGGATTCGTTTGGTGATTAAGGGCTTATCAAATGGTTGATTATCGTTTATCGACGTTCTAATGGCGTGAAATTCCTGTTATTTGATAGAAGGTAATGGTTTCGTTGTTCAAAATATGTTTATCTCGTTTCGGGATTAGTTTAGTTCAGTTGGTTAAGAAATTAATTGAGTGAAATATTGGTCAATTATAGGTACTGGAGTGCTCAAAAGCGTGTAGGCATAAAAAATGATATAGGTGTGTACTCGATTGCACAGAAAACGGGTTTCAGCGAAAGCTAAAAACCTCACTGTCGACACCACACGAGTGTGTGGGTGCCCGTGTGGTAGGCCGTGTGGCATAACACGAGCGAGTGATCGATGAGGCCAGGCCGTGCGCACAGGGCACGGTCGTGTGATGGCTAGGTAGGCCGTGTGTGATACACGGGCTAGACTGATTTGGGCTGTGTAGGCTACATGGGCATTTAGATCCACAAGGGTAGTCCACACAAGTGTGTGGGAAATTAGGCCAAGCCCTGTGATCCATACGGGCCAAGGCCAATATAGGCGTGTGGGCCAACACAGGCAGGTCACATGGGCTTGTGAACCCATTTTCACTGAATTGATTACTAAGGTTGCACGGGTCGCCCAAGTCGACTGTGAACCTACTGTAGGGTCGGTAAGCATTACTTAAACACATAATTGTGTGAACTGACTGTTTGATTTATATATATTGAGCATGATGATAGTATGCATGTATACTTATATACACTGATATCATGAGATGGCATGTCATGAGTTGTATGTTGCATTGCATGGGGTTAGGTTGATTATATTTGGGGGAAATGTACTGAAAGGCTTTTAAGCCTAATATGCTGGCAACTCAGCTGCAAATTACTGTTTTGTGCCGCATTCGGTACTACCTGGAGTATAGGGATGATGGGTTCATTTAATCCCCACATTGAGTGTAGGGTTGGACGGAGATGGTGTATAGAGGCTGGTTGGGTAGGACTTTGATACTGAATACTGCATGACTGCTACTGATACTGTGATGGGCTAAGGCCCTACTGCATATTTGATACTGTACTGAGATGGGCTAAGGTCCAAACCATTATTGATATTGAAAGGGGCTTAGGCCCAAAACTGTATTTGATTGTACACTGTGTCTACTAATGTTTGTTTTCTATGGGATTACACACTAAGTTTACGTAAACTTACCCCTCTCTGTTTAATGTACACAGGTAATCCCCAGACCTAGACAGATCAGTGCGGCGGATGACTCGACGGTGACCACAGTTTTTGGACTTTACGTTTTTTTAATTTATGTTTTATGGTCTTATTAATATTGGGATGTAAATTGAGACTCTTGGGACTTTTACTTAAATTTGGTTTTTTTATTTATTTTTGTGGAATTATAACTGCTAGTCGTAGGAAGTTCGGTTTTCAAAAAGCTAACACATTTTCTAAACTCACGATTATTTAAACTGTTTTGTTTTAAAAGCTTCCGCAACGAGAAACGTTTTAAAGAAAATATTTTAAATAAGTAAAACGATTCCCTACAGAACTAATAAGAGATAAAGATAGGTAATGACATGGAAATGATTTTATTGTAATAATTTAGTTTTCGAACACACTATCATGTGACATCGCCAAATTCGGCCCATAACGTCTAGGCCGAATTTGGGGTGTTACATTTAGTGGTATCAGAGCTAGGTTGCAAAACTCGGCGGTGGATTATGGGTTTTAAATCTGGTCTTTGAAGAATTAGTTTTCAAATAATTTGAAATGTTTCTACTGAGTATGTGGTACACAGAGTCTCCGGCGTCGATCCTGTAAGATTCCGAAACTGATATATGCTTTAATTGAAAATGCTATGCTATTCTGAAACTACTATAGGTAGTATACTGTGAAAATACTCTAGTTAGTATATATTGAAAACTGTAGTTAAACTGAAACTATAGTAAACTACTAGGAACTGCGACAAACGAAAACAAACTCTGAACTTCTGGTACTGTTTTACATAAAATATTTGTTAGTAAACACTGAAACTATAATTGATTCATAAAACTTTTAATACAGATAAATTCGATTAGACATGAGCACATGAGGTATCCGCGGACGGGGTACTAGAGGCCAAAGTAGAAGCCGTAGAGGGGTTCGAGCTGAGTCCTCGTCATCAGATAGCCTGTCAAATTTGGATACGAGTGAGACACTAGTGTCTCTCACTACTGAGACTAGGTCTCAAGATCGCATGGCCGGGGACGATGCATTGTCTCAAGCTATGCTCAGGATTTTAGAGAGGGTCGTTGGGCCCAATATTGGATCTGAGAGCCGAAGGTCAGTTACGGAGCAGCTTCGGTCCAATAGGGCTGAGTTATTCAGGGGTATCACTAGAGTTGCCCCTACTGTAGCCGAGTACTGGAATGAGGCCATGGAGAGGATCATGGATGATCTAGATTGCAACCCAAAGTAGAAATTAAAGGGTCCAATCTCACTACTGCATGATGAGGCATATCAGTGGTTACTTACTGTTAAGGAGGGCACTTAGCCCAAACGATTGACCTGGGAGTTCTTTAAGACCGCCTTCTAGGGAAAATATGTAGGAGCTAGTTACGTGGATGCCCGTAGGAGGGAATTTCTGAATTTAACTCAAGAAGATCTATCAGTGGCCGAGTATGAGGCCGAGTTTCTGAAACTGAGCTGTTATGCGCTAGGTATGGTGGTGTCTAAGTACGAGCGATGTGTCCGCTTTGAGGATGGCCTCAGAGATAACTTGCGGGTTTTGATAGCTCTACAGAGGGAGCGGGATTTTTCTGCCCTGGTTGAGAAGGCGAAGATCACCGAGGAGGATAAGCACGTTGAGCACCAAAACCGAGATTGAGAGAGGTAGGAATTAGAGGGATTCGGAGCCCTCGGGTGTTGTGCAAAGGCCTAGAAAAAAGGCCAGAGTTGATGGTTAGAATTGGGCCCCCTATTGCTGCTACTAAACTGCAGTCATGTACTGATTGTGGTAAGCGCCATCAGGGCGAGTATTGGAAGAGGACTTGGGCATGCTTGAGATGTGGGTCGTTGGAACATCGTATTAGAGAGTGTCCGCTGAGGGCTGATCAGAGGCAACTCCAAGTACTGGTACTGTACAGCCACCGAGGGGCCGTGGCCAGGCTAGAGGTGGTAATGGTATAAGCCGTAGGCAGAGAGCACTGGACAGATATGCAGGACAAGTGAGGTGAGGCAGCCGGCTCTAGTTTATGCTGCTCATTGCCGAGAGGATGGAGATGCTCCGGACATCATCACGGGTACGTTTCTTATTTTTGATATACCATATACTACATTGATAGATATAGGATCCACTCACTCCTATATAGCCTGTACTGTGTCTGGAAAATTGGGGATCTTGGTTGAGAGCACTACGAGTGAGGTTATTGTACTGAGTCCGTTGGGGCAATCTATAAGGGTTAACAAGCTGTTTAGAGACCTTTCTTTAGAGGTTAAAGGGAAAATCTTTCTGGCTGATCTGATGGAGCTTCCCTTTGAGGACTTCGATTTAATTCTGGGGATGGACTGGTTGGTCAAATATCGTGTTAGCTTGGACTGTGCGACTAAGAGGGTCGTATTGAGGACTGAAGAGAATGATGAGGTAGTCATGATTGGAGAGCGCCAGAATTATTTAACTAATGTGATTTCTGTACTGGTGGCGGAAAAGTTAGTACGTAAGGGATGTGAGGCGTTCTTGGCTTAGGTAAGTGTTTCAGATTCTGGAAATTCCTCTGTTAAGGACATCAGAACGGTAAATGATTTTTCAGATGTTTTTCTTGAGGAGCTACCTGGTTTACCTCCGGATCGTGAAGTGGAGCTTGGTATTGAACTTCTACCTGGTATAGCTCTGGTGTCCATCGCTCCCTATCGAATGGCACCGAAGGAGCTTGTGGAGCTAAAGGCTTAGATTCATGAGTTATTGGATCGTGGGTTCATTCGCCCTAGTGCATCTTTGTGGGGAGCACCAGTACTATTTGTAAAGAAGAAGGATGGATCCATGCGGATGTGTATCGGCTATCGACAACTGAATAAGTTAACCATTAATAATAAGTACCCCCTACCGAGGATAGATGATCTGTTTGACCAGTTTTGAAGAGCTTCGGTGTTCTCTAAGATTGACCCCCGATCTGGGTATCATCAGTTAAGGGTCAAGGAGGCTGACATATATAAGACGGCATTTAGAACTCGTTATGGTCACTATGAGTTCCTAGTAATGCCATTTGGACTGTGATCGTAGTGGAAAAGTTTAAAATTTATATAATGAATGATCGAGCCTAGAAACTAACTATCACCACGATTGAGGCAAACGCACCTATCGAACAGTTGTATAGTTTAGTGGCAAGACTGGAATGTCGAACCCAAGGGAACCAAAAGTACTAATACTAACTTTCTTTTTATTATTTAGCTTAAGAATTAAGGGAATCGTTGTTTAATCTAAAACTAACTAACTACTAAGCTAAGGATGCTAAGACATAGAGAATGAATTGGGGAAAATACTTTTCGGAAAAACCAATTAATTAGGACAATACCTAAGGAAGAATCCACCTAAACTTCACTTGTTATTTCACTCTGAACCAGACGATTTATTCACTTGACTTGATCCGTAGGATTCCCTAATTTATATTAAAACCTCTTTCGAGGCGACTAACGTCTAACCCTAGGTTGATTAATTGAAATCTCTTTCTAATTAAAACCCCTAGAATTGCATTAAATCGATCTATGGAATCCCATATTAGGTTTGACCCTAATCCAGCAGATTTTCGTCATCCTATTTCTAGGGTTGCGATCAACTCCGCTTAACTATGCTAGATCTACTATTAAATAGGGACTTTTGCTCCACTACCTAAGCAGATCAATACTTGAATCAATATCTTGAAATATCAAAGCAAGAATTAAGAACACATAATTAAGAACAAATCAAGTATTTATCATATAGTTTAGAAAACAATAACAAGATCCGTCTTAGGTTTCATCCCCCTCAGGTATTTGAGGGGTTTAGTTCATAATCATAAAAGAATACATCTCAGAAGAAAATATAAAACAAAACATAAGAAAAACCCTAAAACCCCCTGAAGGAAATTGAAGGGAAGATCTTTCGTCTTGAATATGACTCCGACTTCTTAAGATGAATCAACTGGCTTTCTTCTAGTAAATCCCATAAATTCTGACATCTCTGGCTTCGCTCCTAAGCCTACCTGGACGCCCCCTTGAAGGTTGGCCTCTAGGGTGTTTATATAGGCTTTTGAAATGTCTTTCTTTGCCTCTAAGTACCCTATTCTGAATAGAATTAAAACAGGTCACGGCAGGGACACGCTCGTGTGGCACGGCCGTGTGAATCGAATCCAGACCATAGTCGGGTCTGCTAAAGAGGCACGGCCCTGTGGCTTGGGCCCAGGCCATGTGTATTTCGTGTTTTGACCCAATTTTTCCGTTTTTGGCCCGTTTCTCGTTCTTTTCATCCTCCGAGGCTCTCCTAAGTATAAAACAAGAAATTAAAGGATTAGAAGCACCAAATTTCACAATTCAGGGAATAAATCATCCAAAAGTATGCTAAATGTTGGATTAATATATGTTTATATTACGGTTTATCAAATACCCCCACACTTAAGCATTTGCTTGTCCTCAAGCAAAATTCTCAACTCACTATTGAAATGAACTTTTTCAATTCATAATATTCGTCAATAGTGTTTCATCATAATTCAAAGTAATCCATACATTGATAATTTAAGTAGAAGGGTCCTAAAGATTCAAACAATCATAGTTTTTGTAGAATGAAAATATAGGCGTTTCCCCTTACCTAAATAATAACCTTTAAATAAAAATCGACAAGAGTTGACATCCTCACTAAAGATTCACTTAAATCACTCAAAGTGTTTAAGGTTCAAAATTAAGCACTCAAAAGTCGAACATGAAAAGTTAATCCCATAGGCTTGCATGAAAATCAAATCTCCACCACTATAAAATGAAATGATACACAGATCAAAAAGTCTTTAAAAAGGGTTGTAATGGGGCTTAGGTTAAAGGTGTGGATTAAGGCTAAATTAAAGGGCTAGAACCGACATTGAATTGACAATTTACCTAACTAGAAAAATAAACTAATTCTCGAATAATTACATCAATTAAAACTTGTAATACTAATAATACGAGCTTCTTCTTCAAGATGTGGAATTTAAACTTATAAGCTCACTTAATTATAGAACTAATAATGAATATACTTTGATTTTTTTTTAGAACAAATCAATAATAGGAAGGAACTTTAACAACTGAAATATAGAACATAGTTAGGCAACTGCTCAAAATCAAATCTCGACAAAAACGGTAGTCAAGAGAAATGGTGATAACAAATACAAGATGAGTTTTGGGTTAATATTAGTGGGTGAGTCAATAAAAAAGGTTGTTAGGATCAAAGGGGTTCACTAAGGGTTAATTGTGAGGGTAGGCTTTTTAGTAGAGTGAATGGGTTAAATCCTAAGTGTCTTTATCATCTCTTTATATCAAATCAATAATGTGGTCTTGACATGTATAATCGAAGCAAGTTCTAGAATAACAAATCAATGTTGACACACTCATAATCAAAAAGTGAGCACGAAAGAATGTATGCTCTAAAAGGCTCAATATCTCACAAAAATTATGGGTTTTTGATATCAACTTTGTAAATTTCAAACTTCAAGGTATTAATTAGATTTAGGAAGATAACCTAACAAAATTTTAATTTTTTAAAATAGACTTATCATGCTCGATTTAACTAGTCTCCTAAAGTTTAAATCATCACTGCACAATTATCAATGACTTATTCCAAAACATATCAATGAAAATCATGAATCAAAAGGAAATTTCATTCTAATAGTAATATGAGGAAATTTACTTAAGAACAAGACAAAATTCAGGGATTTGAGAATAATACAAAAAGTTAGGAACTTTTCGAAATAAAATTCACCCCCCACACTTAAGATGTACATTGCCCTCAATGTACAAAGATGTTTATGAAATCATAAGAGATAGGAAGAGGTGAAACTTCCTGAATTTTGGACAGATTCCTTGAGTTGTCAGTGGTCGTGGTGTGGTGGCTGCCGATAATCTCTGCGCTAGATGAAGAAATTGGTAATCTCATGAAGAATTAGCCAGGAAATAATAAGAATAATTCAAAATATACTAATTATATATTTAAAGACAAGAAAGATAAGGAGAAAGAAAATAAAAAGTCAAACACAATTAAAAGACAAGATTAATGGACTGAAAAGTCCTTATCGTTAGATGGTTTGCGAAGTGGGTGTGATTTCTAAGGCCGTGGTGTGGTGATTCCCAAGCAGCCTTTAGAACCTAAATCAAAGTAAACAAAATAAAATAGATTAAAGTAAGTAAAAGAGGAATAAAGAAAAGGAAAATAAAGGAGAAGAGAAAAGAAAAAGAAAGATGAAATGGACTCAAAGATCCTTGTCCTGTCGAGTTAATGAAGCGGTCGGCATGAACTTATGTAGATCGGTCTCGCAGAGAGAGACTGTGCTAGGATCCTTCCGTTTCTTCGACATGGAGAAGGTGTAGATCAAGAGCTTGGAGAATGAAAATGAAAAGGGAGGGGACTGTAAAGGGTATGGAAGAAGGGAAATAGGTAGTAGGTGAGAAGGGGAGAGGGGTATTTTAAATAGAAATCTCAGATCTGGTACATCCCCACGCCCGTGTACCATGGGCGTGTTGTGTCACACGGCCGTATCGCACGGCCGTGTTGTGCTTCATTCGTTTCTCCCATGCCTGTATGCAGGTCGCCACGCCCGTGTCGATAAAACAGTGTCAACCACAGCAGTATCACACGACCGTGGTGTTTAGTCAGAGCCCGTGGCTTGAAGATATTTTTCGTCCTGTTTCGTACTATCTCTTCCACATTGGTACAGAAATCTGTGGTGTCTACACGGCCAGGACCACGGCCGTGTGGTATGGAAATCTACACTTTGGTTAGTTTGTAGTTAGGTGCTAAAAAAGTAAAAATAAAAGTAAAAATAAAAATGTAAAAATTAATGGGGTTAGTGCTCGGGTTGCCTCCCGAGAAGCACTCGTTTAAAGTCTTAAGCTAGACTTACCTCTCATTCACATAATCATGGTGGTTTGAGGAGTTGAAAATCCTTTCTCATGCTATCAGTTCTATTATCAGTATATAGTTCGAGTCGAGTAGCGTTTACTTTAAAAGTGCCGAATATAGGATTACTTACCTCGACTGTTCCGTATGGGAAGACATTGAGTACCTTAAAAGAGATTTCTTCTTTTGTATTAAGGTCGGGAGGAGATATTCGAGGGTCTGTCTTATCTAATAATACTTGATCTCCAACCTTAAATTTATTTGTCCCACGGAATGGCGTTGGGTCTGCTTCGTGTATTCCTAATTTCTCCCTGAAATGTGTTTTCCACTCGTTTAGTTCATCGATCTGAAGCCTTCGTTTCTCGTGAGTTATTTCTTTGTTGGCATGAGGTCTAGGATCTGGCTCAGTTGTGTAGTTCCGTGGTGCTTCCTGAAAAGAAGGTTTAACCGAATGGTCATTCATAGAATTTATGTTCTCACCTTGATTACTCGAAGTCCTAGCCGAATCGAGAGCCTGAAGAGTGATTGTCTCGTCACCTACACAAAGTATGAGTTCATCTGCATCGACATCAATTTTAGTCCTGGCAGTTGCTAATAAGGGTCTTCCTAAAATTAAAGGAATATTATTGTCCTCATCCATGTCTAAAACGACAAAGTCTACTGGGAATACGAATTTATCTATTTTCACGAGAACATCTTCGATTATACCCCTAGGAATTCTAATAGTTTTATCAGCTAATTGAATGCTCATCCTAGTTTGTAACACCCCTTACCCGTATCCTATGGAGGAACTGAGTACGAGGCATTACCAGACTTAACAATACATTTTGTCAAATTAATTAACACATATATAAAATGACTTAGTCAAGCCCCTATACATGCCATAGTTTAAATCATTTATAAATAAAGATACCCATAGATAGCTTGATAGTGTGAAGCGATCCCCGACGACCTCCAACTCGAGCTTGTTCAGTAGGACTCTGTAACATGGGAAAGAAAAGGGGGTAAGCTTATAAAGCTTAGTAAGTTCACATGTAAAAATAATAAGCATTAGCAATGAATTTAGCTTACTACTAAGCTTTCATAACTTGCATAAATAATGCTAAGTTCTTACTTTCCCAACTTACTCATTTGTAGCCTTATCAAAGCCTCAACATGACAAATCCTCACAACAAGTTCTCAATTTGATACAAACATTAAACCACATGCTTATACCTTATTACTCTTGTTCACATTAATCTATCTACTTGAATCGCTGTCACTAAATTATTTATTTCTTGAGCTACAGAGCTCCGAATTTAAAACCGCTAATTTTCCCCGAAACTAGACTCATATATCTTCATACCATAAAATTTCCAGAATTTTTGGCTAATCCAATTAGTACAGTTTATTCATTAAAATTTCCCTTGTTTCACTGCTTGACTATTCTGACCACTTTTCACTACGAATCAACTTTCTCCTTGTACAGAATTCAAAAGATGTTATAATTTGTTTCATTTGAAACTAGACTCATTAAGGATTTCAAGAATATAACTTTTATCCCATAATTATTTTTTTACAATTTTTAATGATTTTTCCAAGTCAGAACAGGGGATCACGTAATCATTCTGAACCAATCTCAAAAGAATTTAAATATCTCGAAATATAAAAATCCTTTGTTTTCTATGTTTCTTTTATATAAAAATAGACTCAATAATATTTAAATCAATATCTCATCCAACTTATAATTCAATTTCTACTATTTTTGGCAATTTTTCAAATTCACGTCACTGCTGCTGTCCAAAACAGTTTTATTGTAAATTTTACTCTTTCATGATTGCTTTGTATTAACATCCATTTAATCATACATAACCCCAAAACATATCCTTAACTAGCCATTCAAATAGCTAGCCATTATCGAATATTTACATGCCATTCATTTTCCCCTTTAACCTATACATCAACAACAAAACTTAAACTTATCATATCACAATTTAATTTGGCCTAAAAGCCTCACACATAGTCATAAATCAAATTTATCACCTATTTATACATCATAAGTATAGATCTATCGTCACAAGGTCATCATAAGATCATTTTTATAGGTATGACTTACTCATTTACATTCTTACCAAATGTTCCATATACGTCGAAATTTAGTTCTCATGAATTTTGCGTACATACCTGTACCCTTTCAGCATGATCATACCTTGTCATTTCTTTAATATCATCTTTGGATTTACCCATTGAAACTCTTGGGATACTAAGGATGGATACTCGGGAAAAACTCGTACAAGATGTATCGTACCAATGCCATGTCCTAGACATGGTCTTACGCTAGCTTTCATATCGTGGCCGATGCCATGTCCCAGACATGGTCTTACACTGGCTCTCATATCATGGCCGATGCCATGTCCCAGACATGGTCTTACACTGGCTCTCATATCATGGCCGATGCCGTGTCCCAGACATGGTCTTACACTGGCACACATATTGCCATGGTCCAACCATGGTCTTTACTATCAATTCATCACATGTCGAAATTCGATCATACTCCGCCCTGCATTTCTCTTAATTTGATCTTTCAATACAATCTCGTAATTTTTATATTATTCATGATCCAATAATAACATACGAAATAACACATGGTATCAGTTAAACATTTAAACATATTAAATTTAATGCTTATTAACATACGAACTTACCTCGATACCAAAACGACCATTTTACCAACTTTCCCGATTTTCGATTTTCCTCACGTTCTAGGTCCAAATCTTATTTTCTCTGGGTCTAAAACATCACATTTCACTTATTTAATTAATGTACTATTCAAAACAGTCCCTAACTCAACTTTTTTCAAAATTACAATTTTTCCCCTAAACTTTTACATATTTACACTTTTGCCCCAATACTCGAAAATTAAACTTCAGCCCTTATTCATATGTTTTATAGCATGCTGATCATTTTTCCCTTCTATGGCAACATCAATTTCTCACTCTAACATGTACTTATGAACAATAGGTATTTTTACCGATTATGACGTTTTACTCGTTTTCACTTAAAATCGCTTAGTAAAAGTTGTTTAATATAATTTCAGCCTTCATATTCCATCATAAAACATCTAAATACACATTTTTCACCTATGGGTAATTTTCTAAAGATGAACCTTAGCATGAATTATTAGTAGCATAAGCTAAATCGAGCTACCGGGACTCCAAAACCGTAAATAACTTGAAAAACGGGGCTAGAACAGACTTACCATGAGCTTGGAAAGTTTAGAAGACCCTAGCCATGTCTTCCCCTGGTAAATTTCGTCCATATGAAGAAGATGGACAAATTTGGCATTTTAATTTTGTTTTTAATTCATTTAATTACCAATTTACCAAAATGCCCCTAACTTAAAAACATCCCATTTCACTTATCTAATTTCCATTTTTGTCCAACAATTTAACCAATGGTCTAATTTCCATTTAAGGACCTCCAATTTAAAATTTCATAGAAATTGGACACTTCTAACATGTAGAGCTCAACTTTTGCACTATTTACAATTTAGTCCTTTTCACTAAATTGAGTGCCCAAACGTCGAAATTTTTGAACGAAATTTTTACGAAATCTTTCCATAAAATTTTAGACCATAAAAATATAATAAAAATAGAATTTTACTCGTCGGATTTGTGGTCTCGAAACCATTATTTCGACTAGACCCAAATTTAGGCTGTTACAACTCTCCCCCCTTTTAGGATTTTCGTCCCCGAAAATCTTACCAGAATGAAGTTGAATATCTTTCACACAATTTCCAACATCACAAAATAACCCTTTTTAAGACGATACTTTTAGAAACACTCTGTCATCGATCTAAATCTCAATATAACTCAGTCAATTCTGTCAAATAATGAATCGATACATATTGAAATTATTATACTAATTCCGTCAAACGTTCGAAAATAACTCACTAGCATTTCTCTTGATCTGAAAATTGAGGAAAACCTGATACGAAATTCACAATAGTTCTGCCTTATTATCATTCTAATATTATCACTGATATCGTTAATCCTGAATACACTTAACATTCAACTTAATTCTGTCGACATATCAATATCTAAATACAGAGTCAGAAGTACCAGGTTCATATTCGTATGCCCAAAACATTTACTTTAACTCTTTTGGGCCCTTTTGTCACTTACCATCCTTTATCAAATTAGTGAACGGTTACGGAAAATTGAGTACTTCACTTCCACTTTGCCATAGTATAACTATGGTTTTATGTATGATCACTTATCACTGATCAGATAAGCGTAGCTAAAGCTACCACTTATCACTTGTCACTTGTAGCCGAAGATAGCATTATTCAATGATCAGGTAGTCGGAGCTACCACTTTTCACTGATTAGGTAGCCGGAGCTACCATTTTTCACTTTCACTTGTCACTGATCAGAAGTACTCAAATCCGATGTTCCGCTCGATTTGATCATTTATTTGGTTTTCGCATTGTTGTTTTATTCTCAATTCATCAATACATATATCTCATCATACATTGTATAATTCATGAAATTAACATTTAATCATTTATTTTCAGCCATATGAACTTACTACCACTTATCCAAATAAAATAAAATTCTCTGTTAATGAAATACTTTCAGAAGCACTTGACACACATCTATGTTCAATACTCTTACCCATTAAAAGTTTAGACATCAGGTTCAAAGTCTGGTACATAACATTTCATACTCTTACTAGTGTAACTGCCTCGGAGTATCATCCATCTCTGTACTTCTCAAATAAACAGATAATTATCATTGTGCTAGACATAACAATATTATGTCTTTAACTTGCTGATATATATATATCAAGATCATTTGAAAAGTGAAAATCAATACACAGGTCTAAGTTGAACTTCCTATCATTCACACTTTGCCAGCTTCAATTTCTTCTCAAATCTAGAGAAAGATTAAACTTATAGTAGAATTTACTTCAACTGTTACTTGTCGAAGCACTTAACTATACTAATGCCACAATACTCATACAGCTTAAAAATCATAGTGCCATAATAAGACTAACTTCTCAATTGCTTTAGTAGATAATGTCCCGGCTGAAAACAAAACATCTCGATCATCGGAGAAATTTAAACACAAATTTCTATAACAACCAATACAAAAGCACAATTTTTATACCTCTGGTAACTGTATCAAAGTGCTCTCGCCATCAAGTCAAAACTTATAATCATCCTAAGCATTTTAATAATAAGAAGAAACCATTTTCATCAATAGAACATTTCCTACTGATATCTCATGGCTGATTCTTTGAACATTAATTTATTAAGGAAACAGAAATAACAAAATCTCAAAACATGGAGCTACACAAAATAAAAAAACTCATAAGCACTGAAAATAATCTTAACAAAAGCCACACAATCTTCCTTTATTTTCATTGAGCAATAGCTAGTAAAACAAGACACTAACATCATACGGACCTTACCGTCAACTTTCTATCTGTGTATGATGCAGAAAGCCAGAAAAGAAAGAGCAATTTCGATCACAACTCAAATAGACTACAATGCTTTCATCTACCTGTAAATTTAGTTGACATTCTCGTACTATAGGAATTTCATTTGAAATCTTGCAGAGATATATATATATATACACCTCTGGGAGTAAATAAACACATATAATAGTCGGAAGAGATTGCTGTAATTTCTTAACCATAAACACTGCATTCAGTCACTAATACATCTCGATCATGATTGCACTAACTAATTCTGTCTTTACTAATATGATATTATTCCAATTGCAAACAGAAATAAATTCAGAATAAATTCAGGCAATCACATACTTTAGGTCTCATACTTGGATGAGTTAATTAACTGAGCCTGACCTTTCTTTAACTATAACATTTTGGAATCCGAATGATCTTTATATTAATCTGACATCTTTTCTGCAACTGTGTTCATTTACTAAACCATTCTCAACTCTGATCACGTTGTTAGTTAATCTACAACTCAACTTTTTAGTCTTCCAATTGTAAACCCATTCGATCTGAATTTCATAAAATTTCTTTATAAGATACCTTATTATAAGGGGGTGAAGTTGAAACGCCTCTGACTTGCCTCTTATATATTCATGCATATAACTTAATACTCATCAATATATATTTTGTTTCAAGTAACTTAACATGCATACTCATTTTACACAACCTTACTATCATTTTATACAAACAAGTGCACTTATACTTTCATTCATAAATCTCAAGTAAAATTACTCATAACATTCACTTAATTTCACAAGTTATACTCATAGCATCATACAAATGCCAATCAAACATGGACACTTATCATAATATAGACTTTCCTTTCATCTCATCTTTCATATTTCAAAAGAAATTCCTATCCACAATTTATATATCATCACATAAACATCATAAACTATTATTCTTACTTTTTACGAGTCTCAAATCATCATAAACACACTGTTTGCACTATCAAAGTTAGCTCGGTTGAAGTGCGCATCTGCCTAATAAAATAATTTACATCAGTGCCAGGAATCGTCACACTATCACATCTCATTATGGCATGTATAGCTAGACTCTCACACTCACTATGCTAGTCCGAGAACCGACTAAACCATAGCTCTGATACCACTAAATGTAACACCCCTTACCGTATCCTATGCAGGAACTGAGTACGAGGCATTACCAGACTTAACAATACATTTTGTCAAATTAATTAACACATATATAAAATGACTTAGTCAAGCCCCTATACATGCCATAGTTTAAATCATTTATAAACAAAGATACCCATAGATAGCTTGATAGTGTGAAGCGATCCCCGACGACCTCCAACCCGAGCTTGTTCAGTAGGACTCTGTAACATGGGAAAGAAAAGGGGGTAAGCTTATAAAGCTTAGTAAGTTCACATGTAAAAATAATAAGCATTAGCAATGAATTTAGCTTACTACTAAGCTTTCATAACTTGCATAAATAATGCTAAGTTCTTACTTTCCCAACTTACTCATTTGTATCCTTATCAAAGCCTCAACATGACAAATCCTCACAACAAGTTCTCAATTTGATACAAACATTAAACCACATGCTTATACCTTATTACTCTTGTTCACATTAATCTATCTGCTTGAATCGCTGTCACTAAATTATTTATTTCTTGAGCTACAGAGCTCCGAATTTAAAACCGCTAATTTTCCCCGAAACTAGACTCATATATCTTCATACCATAAAATTTCCAGAATTTTTGGCTAATCCAATTAGTACAGTTTATTCATTAAAATTTCCCCTGTTTCACTGCTTGACTATTCTGACCACTTTTCACTACGAATCAACTTTCTCCTTGTACAGAATTCAAAAGATGTTATAATTTGTTTCATTTGAAACTAGACTCATTAAGGATTTCAAGAATATAACTTTTATCCCATAATTATTTTTTTACAATTTTTAATGATTTTTCCAAGTCAGAACAGGGGATCACGTAATCATTCTGAACCAATCTCAAAAGAATTTAAATATCTCGAAATATAAAAATCCTTTGTTTTCTAGGATTCTTTTATATAAAAATAGACTCAATAATCTTTAAATCAATATCTCATCCAACTTATAATTCAATTTCTACTATTTTTGGCGATTTTTCAAATTCACGTCACTGCTTACGTCAATTTCTACTATTTTGGCGATTTTTCAATTTTTACTTTTGCACTATTTACAATTTAGTCCTTTTCACTAAATTGAGTGCCTAAACGTCGAAATTTTTGAACGAAATTTTTACGAAATCTTTCCATAAAATTGCAGACCATAAAAATATAATAAAAATAGAATTTTACTCGTCGGATTTTGGTCTCGAAACCATTGTTTCGACTAGACCCAAATTTAGGCTGTTACATAGTATGTTTGGGTTTCCCTAGACCAAGTTGTTTAAACATTTTATAAGGCATAACATTTATGCTTGCCCCTAAATCAGCTAAAGCATTATCAACAGATAAACTACCAATTAAGCATGGAATTGTAAAACTCCTTGGATCTTTTAATTTTCGTGGTAGTTTATTTTGCAACATTGCTGAGCACACTGCGTTTAGTTCCACATGTGACTTCCCGTCTAACTTCCGCTTATTTGTCAAGAGCTCTTTTAAAAATTTCCTCGAATCTGGCATCTGCGAGAGAGCTTCAAATTGTTTGCCTGTGTTGTCTTTCTTCATCGCATTGGGGTATGGCACACGAGGTTGGTATTCTTTAATTACCGGTATTGGCTTATCATGATTTACTTCAACCTTACCTTCCTCTACTACCTTCTCTTGCCTTAATTTGGACTTATCTAACCCTTTACTGTCATGAGTTGTTATGGCTTGAAGTTGCTCCTTTGGGTTAGTTTCAATGTTGCTTGGCAAGTTGCCTTGTGGTCGCTATGATATGATCTTAGCAAGTTGACCTAATTGGTTCTCGATCCATTGAATCGACGCTTATTGATTTTTAAGTGTTGTTTCGGTGTTTTAGAAACGTGTTTCTGACACTGCTATGAATTTTGTCAGCATCTCCTCAAGGTTCGGCTTCTTTTCCTGTGGATAAGGCTGTTGTTGGAAGTTTGGAGGGGGTTGTTGTCTCTGATTTCCTTGACCACCCCATGAAAAATTGGGGTGGTTCATCCAACCTGGATTATAAGAATTACTATAAGGGTTATTTTGAGGTTTAAAATTGTTACCCATATAATGAACTTGCTCGTTTTCAGCGCTCGGGTTGTAAGGTGGATATTCTGTATTGCTCATCTCTCCTCCATTCATATCGCACTGCATAACTGGATGTACCTGCGAAGAACCACATAAACCATCAATCTTTTTATTTAACATCTCTACTTGATTTGACTGCGTCGAGGTTGAAAACACTGGCGGCTTTTGATGGCCTTGTCCTCGTGACTTGCCACTGATAGTTATTCAGTGACATCTCTTCAATGAATTCATAGGCAGCCTCAGGTTTTTTGTTATTCAAGGTTCCGCCGGCGGCTGAATCAATCAATTGTCTGGTTGAGGGGTTCACACGATTGTTAAAGGTTTGGACCTGTAGCCACAAGGGCAATCCATGGTGTGGGCACCTTCTCAATAGATCTTTGTATCTCTCTCATGCATCGTAAAGTGTCTCTAAATCCATCTGCACAAAACAAGAGATATCATTCCTCAATTTGGTCGTTTTAGCCTGCGAAAAATATTTTAACAAAACTTTTTCGGTCATTTGTTCTCATGTAGTGATTGATCCTCGTGGTAGAGAATTCAGCCACTGTTTAGCTTTATTCCTTATTGAAAAGGGAAACAACCTAAGACGAATGGCATCATCAGAAACGCCATTTATTTTGAAAGTGTCGCAAAATTTTAGGAAATTCGCCAAGTGATTATTTGGATCTTCATTCTGCAAACCATCAAACTGAACAAACTGTTGTATCATCTGAATTGTGTTAGGTTTTAGTTCAAAATTATTTGTAGCAATAGCAGGTCTAATAATACTTGACTCAGTTCCTGTTAAATTAGGTTTAGCATAAACATACATAGTTCGAGGAGCATATTTTCGGCCACCTCTGGAGGTAGCGGATTATTCTCAGCCATCTCTTCAGTAGTATTAATTTCGTTTTCTTGCTCTTCTTGTATGTATTGTAGGCTACGCCTTATCTCTCTTCGGTTTTGCAAACTGTGCTTTCAATTTCACTATCGTAAAGTAGAGGTCCTGACGGGTTTCTTCTAGTCATAAACTAGAATATTTGTCAGAAGCAAAGAAGAAAATTTAGAAAAGTAAAAATAAAATTTAATTGCAAAAAATAAAATATGGCTAAAGTAATAAAAATTGAGCGTTCTTAATATTTCAGTTCCGCGGCAACGGCGCCAAAAACTTGATCGTAGTGAGAAAGTCTTAAAATTTATATAATAAATGATCGAGCCTAGAAACTAACTATCACCACGATTGAGGCAAGCGTACCTATCGAACAGTAGTCTAGTTTAATGGCAAGACCGGAATGTCGAACCCAAGGGAACCAAAAGTACTAATACTAACTTTCTTTTTATTATTTAGCCTAAGAATTAAGGGAATTGTTGTTTAATCTAAAACTAACTAACTACTAAGCTAAGGATGCTAAGACACAGAGAATGAATTGGGGAAAATACTTTTGGGAAAAACCAATTAATTAGGACAATACCCGAGGAAGAATCCACATAGGCTTCACTTGTTATTTAACTCTGAACCAGACAATTTATTCACTTGACTTGATCTGTAGGATTCCTTAATTTATATTAATACCTCTTTCGAGGCTACTAACGTCTAACCCTAGGTTGATTAATTGAAATCTCTTTCTAATTAAAACCCCTAGAATTGCATTAACTTGATCTATGGACTCCCATATTAGGTTTGACCCTAATCCGGCAGACTTTTGTCATCCTATTTCTAGGGTTGCGATCAACTCCGCTTAACTATGCTAGATCTACTCTTAAATAGGGACTTTTGCTCCACTGCCTAAGCACATCAATACTTGAATCAATATCCTGAAATATCAAAGCAAGAATTAAGAACACATAATTAAGAACAAATCAAGTATTTATCATATAGTTTAGAAAACAATAACAAAATCCGTCTTAGGTTTCATCCCCCTCAGGTATTTGAAGGGTTTAGTTCATAATCATAAAAGAATACATCTCAGAAGAAGATATAAAACAAAACATAAGAAAAACCCTAAAACCCCCTGAAGGAAATTGAAGGGAAGATCTTTCGTCTTGAATATGACTCCGGCTTCTTGAGATGAATCAACTGCCTTTCTTCTAGTAAATCCCACAATTCTGACCTCTCTAGATTGGCTCCTAAGCCTACCTGGACGCCCCCTTGAAGGTTGGCCTCTAGGGTGTTTATATAGGCTTTTAAAATGTCTTTCTTTGCCTCTAAGTACCCTATTCTGAATAAAATTAAAATAGGTCACAGCAGGGACACACCCGTGTGGCACGGCCGTGTGAATCGAATCCAGGCCGTGGTCGGGTCTGCTAAAGAGGCACGGCCGTGTGGCTTGGGCCCAAGCCGTGTGCATTTCGTGTTTAAGCCCAATTTCTCCATTTTTGGCCCGTTTCTTGTTCTTTTCATCCTCCGAGGCTCTCCTAAGTATAAAACATGAAACTAAAGGATTAGGAGCACCAAATTCCACAATTCAAGGAGTAAATCATCCAAAAGTATGCTAAATGTGGGATTAAAATATGTATATATTACGGTTTATCTAGAGGTGATCATGGGTTGGGCTACCCGAAAAATGGGAGGGTTCGGGTAAAAATATAAGCCCGAAATATGGGTTTAGACAAAAAAAGAGGCCCGTTTAGAAAACGGGCCGGGCTCGGGTAAAACTTTTTTAGCCCGAGCTCGGTCCGGCCCAGCCCGAATTATATATTAAATATATTTTTTATTTTTAATCAAATATACTTTTTTAAATTTACATATTTTTATTTGTTTTTTTGTTTTAATATTTGTTTTAAATTTTTTTATTTAATGAAAAAAACTAAAAAAATTAATATGGGTCGGGCTCGGGTTTATCAATTTTCTTTCGGGTCGGGCTTGGACAAATTTTTAGGCCATTATTTCGGGCCTGGCAGGGCTCGAGCCTAGAAAACGGGCCTAAAATTTTGTCTGGGCCCGGCCCAGTCCAGCCCATGATCACCTCTAGGTTTATCAGACTGACTAATGCACCAACAGCTTTCATGGATTTGATGAACCGAGTATTTCAGCCTTATCTGGATCGGGTTGTGATGGTGTTCATCGATGATATACTGGTTTACTCGAGGACTGAGGATGAGCATGACGAGCACCTTAGGGTTGTTCTGCAGACTTTGAGAGAGAAGCAGCTCTATGCTAAGTTTAGAAAGTGCAAGTTCTGGCTACGTGATGTGACATTTCTAGGTCATGTGGTTTCTGCTGAAGGGATTTGAGTTGATCCTCAAAAGATTGAGGCTGTATTGGATTGGAAGTAGCCTAAGAATGTGTTTGAGATCCACAGTTTTCTAGGTTTGGCCAGATATTACCGGCGGTTTGTGGAAGGCTTTTCATTGATTGCAGCACCCCTAACTAAGCTTCTATATAATGGTGTACCGTTTGTCTGGACTGATGCGTAGCAAGAGAGCTTCGAGAAGCTCAAGACTGTTCTAACTCAGGCTTCTGTTCTGATATAGCATGAACCTGAAAAGGAGTTCACGGTTTATAGTGATGCATCACATGTCGGTTTGGGATGTGTATTGATGCAGGATGGTAATGTGGTAGCATATGCATCTCGTCAGCTTAAGATACATGAGGTGAACTATCCGACGCATGATTTAGAGCTGACCGCCGTGGTATTTGTACTGAAAATATGGAGGCATTATCTGTACAATGAGAAGTGTATCATCTACACTGATCACAAAAGCCTCAAGTATCTCTTTACTCAGAAGGAGTTGAATCTTAGGCAGCGTAGATGGATCGAGCTACTTAAGGACTACGACTGCACTATTGAGTACTATCCTAGCAAGGCCAATGTAGTGGCCGTTGCTTTGAGCCGTGGGGCTATGACTGATCTGAGGGCGATGTTTTCTCTCCTTAGTTTATTTGATGATGGTAATCTGTTAGCCGAGCTTTAGGTTAAACTGACATGGATTGAGTAGATTAAGGGTAAGCAGCTGGAGGACGAGTCTTTGGGTCTTGGGTTCCAACAGGTTAAGAGTAGTAGCACTACGGATTTTGGATTGAATAGTGATGGGGTACTCTGCTTCCATGGGAAAATTTGTGTGCCGAATAATACTGATTTAAGGCAATCTATACTGAGAGAGACGCATAGTAGCACTTATGCTATGCATCTTGGCGGAAATAAGATGTACCAAGACCTTCGTGAGTTTTATTGGTGGCTAGGGTTGAAATGAGAGGTTACTGATTTTGTGGCAAGATGTCTGACGTGCCAGCAGGTTAAGGCTGAGCATTAGTTACCTTTGGGTTTGCTACAGCTGATTAAGATTCCTCTATGGAAGTAGAAGCGTGTAACTATGGATTTTGTTAGTGGGTTGCCTCTAACACCCACTAAAAAGGATTCAGTATGGGTCATCGTGGATCGATTAACCAAGTCCGCTCACTTTATACCGGTTCGTACTGATTATTCTCTGCAGAAGCTAGCGAAGCTTTATATTTCTGAGATAGTGAGACTGCATGGGGTAGCGGTTTTGATCATCTCTGATAGGGATCCTCGTTTCACTTCTCGATTTTAGAGACAGTTGCATGAGGCTCTAGGTTCAAGGTTGGACTTCAGTACTGCGTTCCATCCTAAGACCGATGGCCAGTCTGAAAGGGTGATTCAGATACTGAAGGATATGTTGAGGAGCTGTGTTATTGATTTTCAAGGCAGTTGGGAGGATTATCTGCCGTTAGCGAAGTTTGCATATAATAATAGTTACCAGTCCAGCATCCAGATGGCACCTTACAAGGCACTGTATAGTCGTAAGTGTCGCACTCCCTTATGTTGGACTGAATTGGGCGAGCGACTGTTCTAGGTCTTGAGTTGGTTTTTGAGAAGAAGATAATGTTAGATTGATTCGGGATCGTCTGAAAGCATCTTCTGACAGGCAGAAATCTTATGCGGATTTGAAGAGGCGTGAGACCGAGTATTCTGTGGAGGACTTTGTTTTTCTCAAGGTCTCGCCATGGAAGAAAGTACTGAGATTTGGTTGTAAGGGCAAGTTGAGCCCTAAGTTTATTGGACCTTATCGTATTCTGAAGTGAGTGGGACCGGTTGCTTATCAGTTGAAGCTATCTCTAGAGTTGGATCGCATTCATGACGTGTTCCACGTCTCGATGTTGAGGCACTACCGCTCTGATCCTACTCATATTTTCCCTGTTGAGGAGATTGAGGTTAGGCCAGATTTAACCTTTGAGGAGGAGCCGGTTCAAATTCTAGATCGTGATATAAAGGTTCTGAAGAAGAAGTCTAGTCCGCTGGTAAAGGTCCTGTGGCGGAATCATATCATTGAGGAGACCATGTGGGAGCCTGAGGATGCGATGCGTCAACAATATCCTCATCTATTCAGATCAGGTAAATTTTGAGGACAAAATTTTCTTTTTGGTGGGTAGAGTTGTAAAGCTCCAAAATTTAATTTTTTGTTTTTGCGAATGTGTTACACAAATGTGTATTTGCTTCCGTGGTTAAGTGTTTTGAGTGTGTGTGTGAGGTCCCAAGTTCAAACCATGACTTGGGAAAATTTTAGTTTTTTTTAAATAAAGCCCCATCCTAGGTTAGAAGGCTTTTAAGTAAAAGTTAGTAAATAATTAACAGAATGGGCCTACTGGTCTGGTGATTGAGTGGAGTGTTGGTGTGTAGGAGGTCTTGTGTTCTAGTCTGGACAAGAGCATTATTTTTGCTTACTCGTCTAGAAGAGTTTGTGTTGGATTAAAAAGCTGAGTAGTTGGATGTAGTAGAAAGTAGTGGTGTGATTTAGGGGATTAGGGAAGATCTGGTAGCTTTTCCTTTTTCCAAAAATTCGGTTCTTCTTCTTTCTCAAAAACTCTCTGCCGTTTTCTTTACCTTTTCCCCATTGCTGCCGATTTTTGCCTTCCCATTTGTTGAGCCGCCTTTTTCTTCTTTTCCCTTGCTGTTATTTTTCTTGTTTTGACCTCTCTTTTACTTCCTTCCTGCACAACGTCTTCGTCGCTCTTTCGGTAAGTCTAGTTTTTTATTAAACTTTCATTGTGATTTGGACAAGTGTTAATAAAGATTCGTTTGGTGATTAGGGGCTTCTTGAAGGGCTGATTATCGTTTATCGACGTTTTAAGAGCGTGAAATTCCTGTTATTCGATAGAAGGTAATGGTTCCATTGTTCGAAAGATGTTTATCTCGTTTCGGGATTAGTTTAGTTCAATTGGTTAAGCGATTAATTGAGTGAAATATTGGTTAATTATAGGTATTGGAGTGCTCGGAAGCGTGTAGGCATAAAAAACTATACAGGTGTGTACTTGATTGCATAGAAAACAGGGTTTCAACGAAAGCCAAAAACCTCACTGTCGACTCCATATAGGCATGTGGTCGCCCATGTGGTAGGCCATATGGCATAACACGAGTAAGTGATCGATGAGGCCAGGCCGTGCACACAGGGCATGGCCGTGTGATGGCCAGGTAGGCCATGTGCGACACATGGGCTAGACTGATTTGGGTCGTGTGGGCCACACGGGTAGTCCATATAGGAGTGTGGGAAATTAGGCCAGGCCGTGTGATCCACACGGGCTAAGGCCAATATGGACGTGTGGGCCACACGGGCGTGTAGGCCAACACGGGCATGCCACATGGGCGTGTGAGCCCCTTTTCACTAAATTGATTACTAAGGTTGCACGGGTTGCCCAAGTCGACTGTGAACCTATTGTAGGGTCGATAAACATTACTTAGACCCCTAATTGTGTGAACTGACTATTTGATTTATATATATTAAGCATGATGATAGTATGCATGTATACTGAACTGGTTATATGTACTGATATCATGAGATGGCATGTCATGAGTTGTATGTTGCATTGCATGGGGTTGGGTTGATTATATTTAGGGGAAGTGTACTGAAAGGCTCTTAAGCCTAATATATTGGTAGCTCAGCTGCAAATTACTGTTTTGTGCTGCATTCGGTACTACCTAAAGTGTAGGGGTTGGTGGGTTGATTTAATCCCCATATGAAGTGTAGGGTTGGACGGAGATGGTGTGTAGAGGCTGGTTGGGTAGGACTTTGATACTGAATACTGCATGATTGCTACTGATACTGTGATGGGCTAAGGCTCTACTGCATATTTGATACTGTACTGAGATGGGCTAAGGCCCAAACCGTTACTGATACTGAAAGGGGCTTAGGCCCAAAATTGTATTTGACTGTGCACCGTGTCTACTAATGTTTATTTTTTGTGGGATTACACAATGAGTTTACGTAAACTTACCCCTCTCTGTTTAATGTGTACAGGTAATCCTCAGACCTAGACGGATTGGTGCGGCGGAGGACTCGACGGTTACCACAGTTTTTGGACTTTACATTTTTTTAATTTATGTTTTATGGTCTTACTATTATTGGGATGTAAATTGAGGACTCTTGGGACTTTTGCTTAAATTTGGTTTATTTATTTATTTTTGTGGAATTATAATTGCTAGTCGTAGGAAGTTCGGTTTTCAAAAAGATAACGCATTTTCTAAACTCACGATTATTTAAACTGCTTTGTTTTAAAAGCTTCCGCAACGAGAAATGTTTTAAAGCAAATGTTTTAAATAAGTAAAACAATTCCCTTTAGAACTAATAAGAGATAAAGATAGGTAATAACATGGAAATTATTTTATTGTAACACACTATCATGTGACATCGCCAAATTCGGCCATAACGTCTAGGCCGAGTTTGGTGTGTTACAATTATAGCTGGCTTGATCTCAAAGTTATTGGCCATGATGGTTGGTCTCGTTATACTCCCTTGAACCATATCTAGATTTGGTAGCGCATATTCCCTCAAATTTCTTTCGTTACGCACCATATTTGCGGGTAGTTGGGGTGGTGGTGGATCTTCTAAGTTATTATTGTTAACTTCGTCAAACTGTGGATTATCTCATGGTAGTAAATTACCTACAGCAGGTGGTTCGTTCTACATTTTTTGTTACTACTGTTGCTATTGTTGTCGATCATTCCTACGAATTATTCTTTCTGGATCTATAACTGGTTCTATAGGTGTTCCCCTACTACGAGTCATACACTAAACCCAAAGAAATTAGTAAAAATAAAAAAATAAAATTGTAGCTATAATTTAAAAAATTCCTAATTATTCTATTAGAATGCAAATAATAAAACCAAATTAATGACGTTGCCTCCTCAACAATAGTGCTTGCAACTTGACCGTTTCGAACGTACCAACGTTCGGAGTAGAAACCTTACAAAAGATATATTAAAAAGGTGGTTTCCGCAAGTATACGGGTCAGGTTGTAATATAGTTACAATAAAGTAGGTGAGTACTCCAAGGATTGTACCTAAGGGAGGCGAGCACTAAGTTAATTCTAACCTAAGGACAAATAGATCTAATTAGTGTCTTAGATAAATTATATTATGATAAAATATAAAGAAAGGTTTATAGGATTTATAGTAATAGTAAAAAGAAAATAAATAAATAAATAAATAACGAGAAATCAAATAGTAGAATATGTCAAATCTGAGCATGGGCGATTAGCTTGCTTTGGTAACCATAATCAACTGTTGCTTCGGGTTTTCTTGTTCAATCAACTAGTTGATACCCCATCATAATCTTCTGATCTTTCACTAGAATAATGAGTCGGCAAGAACTACTTATCTCTCAACCTCATAGTCCAAACTGGTTAAGGGTTAAGGTGTTCATGGATAGACCATACCAATTTTGGGTCAATTCCAACCTTAATGTCTTCTTAGGGTTTCCAAGCCTAAAGTTTAAGTTTTTCTTTTCTGAATAGTTGATCGCTAAAAGAACCCTATAAAATAGTTAATTAATCATATCTCAACTCGCTAATCCCCCACAGGAGGATTAGTTTCTCATGGATCTCATAAACAATATAGACTTGATATATAGAATAGACTGAGTAATAATTCAATAATAAAAAGTTTAGAAGAATCCTGATTTGTATTGAATAGAATGTCTATTCCTCACAGAGTTTGGTCAAGTTCACAAATTTGATCCCTTCCGCAAAAGCAAAAAAACAAAACTGAAATAAACCTAAAACCTAAGAAAATAGAAAGACTAAAGACTAAAACTAGGAAGAAAACTATACAATTTCAAAAGCTATCTATAAATTGTGTTAAATGAGCCTATTTATAGACTTAAAGTAGTCGTTGTCTTTAACCCTGGGTCAGCTAACATCCTCATGCTTAATGTTTAATTGTACAGACCAAAACGCCCCTGACTCGTAATTATTTCCCGTACAGAGTTGATGTTGTGACACACCAGGTCCTGTGTCGCGACGTCGAAGGTATTATGATCATCTTCAAGGTATCTTTAAGGGTGTATCGCAACATCCTTAGGCTGTGTCACGACACTGAAGACAATCTTGAAATTCTTCTATTCTGCTCCTTATGTTGCAACATCCAACTCTCCATGTTGCAACACAGCGATCAGTAACGAGTTAACACACCTTCTAATGGTCTTCTGCATGCTCACAAAGCATATTAGCTCATCTTTAAGCCTCATTTGGCCTGTAAGGTCAATAAAAGACTCAAATTACACATTTTATTAAATGTAAATAGAATTACAAAAACTTAACTAAAACTTAATCAAAGTACTTGTATTCAAGTTCCTAAAGTGCGAAAACTAGTTCAATCTGACTACACTGAATTACGGTAGATCAGAGACACATGTGGAAAGAACACCCTGAATCTAGGATCCACTCGGACGTAAGCTTTGAGCTTTCACTTGTTGAGACCAACAAGAAATTATCACTCTTGTCATTTGCCAAATTAGCACCAGCTAAATCTTCCTCGTTGCTATCAACAACCCTTTTATTTTACAGTCTATAACAATCTGCCTTGACTTGACCTAACTTCTTGCAATAGCGACATCTCTTGTCTCGCTTGCTTGATGCTACCAAAATTGAGGCTTACCTATCTGACTTGCTATTCAAACCAAACTCATTGTCGAGTTTGTTTTTACTCAACAGATGACCCTTCACATCCTCGAATGAGAGATTATCTTTGTCATAAATTAGAGTTTTCTTGAAAGACTTGTATGAAGGGGGTAAAGAGCACAATAATAGCATAGTTTGATCCTCATTGTCAATATGAATCTCAACATTTCTAAATCATTCAAAAGAGTAATATATTGACTGATGTGACCTCTTATGTGCTCATTTTCATCCATGCGAAACGTTTATAAACGTTGTTTCAACACCAATCAATTAGCTAGAAATTGTCGCGTAAAGGGTTTCTAACCTTTTGCAGAAGGTGAATGTCGTTTTCTCCATCAAAACTTCCTGCAACATATTATTTGTTAGACATTATTAAATCATGGATAGAGCTTTTTTATCTAACCTATCTTATTCTGATTTATCCATGTCTGTAGGCTTCTTCTCTGTAAGAACCTTCTCAAGATCGCCCTAGATCAAGATTGTCGTTATCTAAACTTGCCACAGATTGAAATTTGTGATGCCATCGAACTTATCAATATCAAACTTTATTGCTTCCATCTTTGAACAAGTTGATTGCGAAAATCGATTAAGCTTTAATATCAGTTTGTTGAAATTGAAAAAATAAAATAAAAATATTTTACATGAAAAAACCCTCCTAAGAGGATAAAAAACCAGTAAAGATAAGTTCACTAAAATGATAAAAACGAAGAGTATAAAAGATGGAGATAAAACTAAACCCTGAAACTCGAAATAATAAACTTTAAAATGGGCCTATTTATATACTAAATTTGTAGGTCAAATAATATTAAAATAATCTACGTTAATCAGACTTTAAGTAGAAAATTAAAAACAAAATTTACCTAAAAAAAGTTAAAAAAAATACGAAGCATAACTCCACACTCAAAATTCATATTCAGCTCCACTGCCGCCATCTCTAGTAGCCGCTCCCCGCTTTTCAACTTCCTCGATGTTGCCAATAATGGTGAAGGATTCGTTACCAATGATACTGAAATGGTATAACGAAACTAATTGATGAGAATGTTGTGATAGTTCTCGATAAATATGGTCGTTCACATGATTACACTACACCAAAACAGACTTTTAGCGGCGTTTTTAGTGGCGTTTTAATGAAAAACACCGCAAATATTATACGTTAGCGGCGTTTGAAAGAAAACGCCACAAAAAGTTGAGAAATAGCGGCGTTTATTACCAAAACGTTGCTAAAAAGGAGAAATAGCAGCGTTTTTTTCCCAAACGCCGCTAAAAATCTGAGCATTAGCGGCGCTTCTAGAAAAACGCCGCTAAAGATCTGAGCATTAGTGGCGCTTTTAAAAAAACGCCGCTAAAGATCTGAGCATTAGCGGCGCTTTTAAAAAAAGCCCTAAAGATCTGAGCATTAGCGGCGCTTTTAAAAAAAGCCCTAAAGATCTGAGCATTAGCGGCGCTTTTAGAAAAACGCCGCTAAAGATCTGAGCATTAGCAGCGCTTTTAAAAAACGCCGCTAAAGATCTGAGCATTAACGACGCTTTTAGAAAAACGCCGCTAAAGATCTGAGCATTAGCGGCGCTTCTAGAAAAACACCGCTAAAAGTTTTTCAGATTTTTTTCTTATTCTTGCTTTGAATTATATTTTATTTTGATACATTCACTTATATGCAATGAGAAAGTTTCATTTTAGTTACTTAATTATGAAAAGTTACAAATTGCTAACTAAACAATTTAGAAGTTTTCATTTAAGTTACAAATTAAGCTATTAAAATTGATTTAGGGTTTAATGTTTAGTATGTTAATTTCATGGTTTAAGGTTTATTATTTTGGTGTATGGGTTTAGTGTTTTAAAGTTTGTTGTTTGGGTTTATTGTATAGTGTTTAATAACTTAGTGTTTATCGGTATTAAGGTTTAAGTGTTAGTGGTTAGGGGTTAAAGTTTAGGGTTAGGGGTTTAAGGAGAAATGGTTAATGGGGTAGGATTCTGAGTCTAGGGTTTATGATTTATGGTTTATGGGTTTAGGGTTAGGGGTTTGGGGGGAAATGGTTAATGTGTTAGGTTTTTGATTTTAGGGTTTATAATTTAAGGTTTAGGATGTTAGCTATATGACCCAAAATCCCGAAATCGAAATCCCTCAAATCAGTTTCTCCTAATTCAAATCCCTAAAATCCCTAAATCTCATAACCCCGAAGCTGTTAGATCCGACCATCGTTCACCGATCCTTCATTCTACTTCCCATAACCCCGAATGGTATATGTATCCAATACCCCAATGTTTATTTCTTTAAAATAGGTTCAAATTTTTATCCTTAATTGACATATTAAATAATTTATTATATATCATTGAAAAATAGATAATATGAATTTTAATATTAAAATTATCATTATATAGTTTGGGGTTTGGGGTATGTGTTTTAGTTTAGAGTTTTGAGATTGGATTTGGGGTTATATAATAGGGTTTGGAGTTAAGTTTTTTAATTTACATATTAAATAATTTATTATATAATCGTGAAAAGAGATATTATGAAATTTTTTATATAAATTATAGTTTTTAAACCTTTTTTACTTCATATTTTGGAATTTTTAGTTTTTATTTTCTTACATAAAAAAATTATATAAAACTTATGGCATGTATCTAATTCTTTTAAATCAATATTACTCGAATTAAGTTTGAAAAATATTTATTTAAAATTTTAATATTTAATAATAAAAAATTAAAATTTTTAAAATTTAATAATAAAAAATTAAAAAATTAAAAATTTAATATTTAATATTTTAGTTAAAAGTTTAATACTCAAAATATAATAAAAATAAAAATTCAAAAAAATGATAATCTCATCACAATAATTTTAAAAGAAAAAACATAAAAAAAATATAAGTTAAAATTATGTAATAGTAAAAATGGAACTGTAGTGGCGTTTTTATAAAAAAACGCCGCAAAAAAAAGATATAGTGGCGTTTTTAAAAACGCCGCAAAAAAATTAGCTATTCTGGCGTTTTATTAAAAAAACGCCGCAAAATTTCAGTCATTTTTTCTCTCCTAAAAGCTAACCTATAACCCCGATTTTTATTTCTCTCAAACCCTAAATTTCCTAAGTCCAAAATTTCCCTACATCAGTCTCTCCTAAAAGTTAGTTCTTTTCTCTCTTTTTTCATTTGATTCATCCGTAATCTCTGGCCTTAATCTTTCTCTTCTTCTGGCAAATCAGTTTTTTTTCTTCTTGTTTTGGGTCCTGGGTTTTGGTTCTTTGATCTGAAAAGCATCTACTCTACTATCACTGTTATTCATGTTTTCGGTTTTGGTTACGTTTATCGGAAACATATTTATTATAAATAGTATTTGTGGTTTTGGTTTTCCTTTGTTAGCTTCAAGCTTTAGTCTTTGTTGATCGTTCCTGTTAGAATGATCGATTATGTGAGAATTTTTCTTCGATAATATAAATGGGTTCAACTGATCTCGCTTCTCTTTCACCGCCTCAGGGCTCTCATTGCCTTGAATTGCTCTCTCATTTTTGTTACTGGTAACTTTCCTTTTCATCAAATTCGGATATGGATCTGTATTTCCACTACTTTTACCCACTTCCTTCATTCTTCCGTTTTAGATGGGTCAATTCCTGCCATCAAATTATCTACTTACAGGCGACGCTTAAACTTATGACCTGAGGCTCAAGATGGGGCAAAGTCACATTCACAAAACTTGTCTTCGCTTAAAAGGAATGTGGGATCTGAATTCTCTTGTATGATCAAAGAAGCAAAACTCCTTGGATTAGCACTTGGAATTCCATGTTTAGATGGGTAATTCCCAATATTTCATTTGCTTTTATATTTTGGATAATGAACCCAGGGCTAATTTTTCTTTCTTTCTTTTTTCTTTAAACTTGAAATTCAGGATCGAGGAAGCTGAAGCACAATGCGCTTTAATAAACTTAGAATCCTTATGTGTAAGTAGTTTTTTTTTCTTCTTTTTTAGTGATACAATTGAAATTAGTTCAATATTTGCAAATGCAGTTCCTTTTTAAGTTACTTTACTATCATTAGGATGGGTGTTTCTCTTCTGATTCAGATATCTTCCTTTTTGGTGCCAGGACAGTGTACAGAGACATTTACCTTGGTAAGTTTTTGGGTATTGATTTTCCTTTTTAACTTGTTTTTGTAGATTATGGACTTGCTAACCATTTTATGTTTTGACTTAGGCGAAGGAGGCCATGTTGTTTGTTATGAAATGGATGATATAGAGCGAAAACTTGGATTTGGTAGAAACTCCTTGGTAATTTACAGCTTTGCTTCAGTCATGTACTATACTAGTTAATTGTACCATGTATAGGAGCTCATAATATTGGGACTTTCACATTTTTTTGGCCCTTCTTCTTGGCAGTGATTACACTCAGGAAAATGTTAATGTATAACTTCAATTTTTTTTTATGAACATTGACGTTTCTGTTTATCATAGGTTGGATTCACTTGCTAAGTAGTTTAACAATTTAATCATTGAGTTTATCAATTATAATGTTATTTATCATATATGTGAAGTTTCAAATGGATGCAATATATCTATTATATTAATGGACAATCTAAAATCACATATTCACCGAATGGAAGTTTTTTTTATATGAAACCAATAATTAGATATTTTTAATTTATTTAAAATTCTACATGTGCAATCCACTTTAGGAAGATGAAGTTTGACACTAGTGTAAGTTTACCCTCTTGTATATATTTGCTCTGTTCATTGAAAATTCCTCTGGTTCACTTAATTTGGCTGTTGAATGCTTGTTAGAAATGAAATGACAATTGAATTTAAGTTTGTAGCTGCTTCAAATATGTTTCAATTTTTTCATTTTCTTTACTATTCTCTGCTTGTATATGATTTTATTTGCTGAAGATGTGGCTTTTTGTCATGTACATATATAGTTTCTAAGAAGCTGAGGCCTAGTAATGGTTTCAAAAGTTTCTTTTATGCTTTGCTTTTATTATAATCAGACACTTCACTTTCTACAATTTATACTTTTCTAATTGTTAACGGGTTATAGTTTATAATGTGTAGAGTGTAAAAAGATGCAGGAGAATGCTCATAATCATTTCAGGCAGATTTCTTTAGAACATGAGAGGAATGCAAAATGTATTCTAGACCAGAAAAGAGAATTAGAGCAGCGTGAGAAGGAATTGTTGCAACGGGAGGCTCAAAATGAAAATGAGAGCAAAAAACTTCAGCACGAGAAGATGATGGTATTTTGAACATATTTAAAATAGTGTATCAAAATTTTAAACACATGTACCAATATTTTTTGATACTTTAGATATAAGTTGTCCAATATAGTAGGTATAGCAATTAGCCCTTTTATCTAATCCATAATAACAAAAATTGATTTAGTGAACCTATCATATTACTTCCTATCTATACAAATCAAAATATTCATAAATTGTTTTGGCAGAATGAAAGAGCAGCCTTGGAACAAAAGAAGGCTGATGAAACTATGTTCAAACTAGCTGAAGAGCACAAGGTATATCTTTGGTCTTCATATTGTGTGCTATTTTGGATTTCTAGAATCTCTTCATTTACCATTTATTTATTTTCCTATATCTTTTTTTTTCACTTTATTTAACATTATGTTATAAATTTTTTCAATTTACCAGTTGAGGATTTTGTCAATTTTATTTGGTGCCTCACTTACTTCTCTTAACCATTATATAGTATGTCTTATTTCTTGTTTTTCCTCTTCAATGTCTCGGGACGAATTTGAGTCTTTATGCAACGAAACACAGGTATTCCCTTTTATACTACTACAGTGACTGTTTCATTGATATCTGTTTATCATGCACCTGATGTAGCTTTCTTTCATCACTTAGATATGTACATGAATTAAGTAAAGTGGTAGATGACATTTGCTCCCAAATCCAAGTAACATAGAAGAGCATCTGCTGGGGGATAGAGTATTGCATAGAAAAGCTTTTAGATACATGAATTAATAATTGTTTGATGCCTTATTTTAACTCTTCGCTATTTGAAAGTAAATATATTTTACATATTGATTTGTTACTATTGGTTTTAGGATGAGGTCATGTCATCTTATGCATTAAATTATGATAACCTTTAATGTCTCGTTACAAACACACTCACCTTGTGTTATTCATATTGGATTTTATATTTTAAACTATGTATATATTCAGAATTAGTGAAATGTTCTTTGATACTTGCAGTTTCAGGAGTTAACAAATATGAGAGTAATCTAGAAAGTATCTGTAACTAGTTTCTTTCACTGTTGAGTGAGTTAAGCAGTAGGCTAATCCATCCATGTACATGATAGAAATCTGATTTTTCAAGTAGTTGATGAGCTGACAGCTATGTATGATATGAATCTATTTTATTGGGTATACATTTTAAATCAATATGTTTAACCTTATATATCCTGTGGGGCTTTGATTACGAAAGAACCTGGTTTAATTTCAAGTTCTTGGTTTTATTTGTCAAAGGATTTGATTATTCTATTGTAGGAGCAAAAATGTTTTTATCTGATATATGTTTTTAGTCTGCAAATATTAGTTTCTATCTTCAACGTAGTGAAGTATTTATCTGAACTTATCCCTTGTTTCGAAGGATATACATCTGATTCTTCAAAAGTTTAGTACATCTATATTCTTTTAGAATTTAATTTCTCCATTGGATTATCATATTAAATTAATTCTGTGAAAATCAATGTTCTGCAGTTGTTAATCCGAAGATCGTCTTTATGCCGCTACTTATATTTGAAATAGCTATTTTGATTGATAATATCAGGTATATTTCTTTAACCATTATGTTGATCCTCTATTTGTGGTTGAGTACTTACTGGTACTATAAAACTCTTATGCCTATTAACATATATCCTGCTTAAAAGGCTTTAAAGGTAACTAGTATTTTATTTGGTTTTGTTGACCTTATATTGTTACGGTTGTGTGCATAGTTTTGTAAATCAAATTTGTAGGTTCTAAGCAATTAATTGATTTTCTTGTCTAGCTTCCCTTGTTGGGATGTCCCAGAATTGTATTCCTTTCCATTTTTGAACACTCGAGACTCTTTATTCCTAATTTGTTTTTCGCAACTTTTATTTTTATGTTTTTCACCTTTTTGTATTGAATGGCATTGAAAATGAATGTTATAGAAGTTTTTATAACTCTAATACAATATGCACTAAATTTAAGTGTTTCTTTTTCCTGACAATCTCCATGAAAGACAAAGTGGAAACAAATAAAAATAGATATGGGGAGTGTTGTATGTTTTATGCTTCTACTGATAGCTCATTAAATTTCAATGTCTATATTGCTTTAAGCTGTTTCACATTGAGATTGCTTGTTGAAGTATTGATTGATGAAATGAAATTGGGACTTTATGTTTGCCTGTCTCTTCCAATATTTAAGGAATTTTATGTGAACAAAAGGTCCATGTTTTAGCTATTTCAAATATTTGTGAGAGACACCATGAGCTTATTGTTTTTTTCTTTTACAATTACTTATGCCAAGTTAAACAGTTTGGTAACTTTATGGCATTACAAACAGAATAGATAATGAACTAGTGTATTCTGGACTCATTCTTTGCTTAGTTTTGTTATTGCTCTCCTTGTTGTTATTTTTAATATTTAGCTCATGCAAAGTAGTCGTTCTTCCTGTTCAGTTTATTGAAAACTACTTTGAAACAAGGATTAGCTTGAATGGCTAGATTACACTGCTGCATTTTGTCTTCTTTATTTTGGGCAGTAACAGCTTATCTGAGGTTGAAAAAGCTGTTACATTTATTGTAAGAGCATCCGCTCTTTGGATTCTGCAAGCAGCAATATTGATAGTTGAAATATCATATACTTGACAGATAGTGAAGAATTATTTAAGAGCATCTGCTCTTTTGGAATTTGCTTTAATATCTTCTTTTCTTTTAATATGCAGTGTGGAAGTTGATTGCCCCAGTTGTGAAGCAACAACCTAAAGTGATGAACAATGAGGAGTCGGTGCAGCAGATAAATAACTCAAACTCGCCATGATTTTGTTTTGCTGATGAAATTTTTTCACATCCTTATTGTTTATTTCTTTATTCGTTCCCCCACTTCTTTTATTGGCTGGTTTTACGGTGTGGCGTAATTTGTTAATTAAAATCCTAGTATTGATTGGCTTAATTTTTTTTTTAGTTTAAATGTTATGGGCTGAAAAAATGTTTAATTTTACTATTTTTCCCTTAAATTTTTTATAATATTTTAATCTTATTCTTTTTTATAATATTTTTTTAATTTTCATGACTTTTAGCGGCGTTTTTAAAAAAAGCGCCGCTAAAGGTCGTGCTTTTAGTGGCGTTTTTAGAAAAAGCGCCATTAAAGGTCAAGTTTTTTCCGGCGTTTTTAGAAAAAGCGTCATTAAAGGTTAATGCTTTTAGCGGCGTTTGTGAAGAAAGCGCCGCTAAAAGCCCTGACCTTTAGCGGCGTTTGTGGGAAAAGCGCTGTTAAAAGTCATGATCTTTAGCGGCGTTTTTTCTCATAAATGCCGCTAAAATTTGCGGCGTTTGTTTTAGCGGCGTTTTTACTATTAGTGGCGCTTATAAACGTAGCTAAAAGCTTAAAAAAACGCCGCTAAAAGTTTATTTTGGTGTAGTGTTATGTTGCTGCAATAGAATAGGATGAATCCAGTTTGTGAAGTCGACAAAGAGAAAGAAGAAACAATGATCAATGAATTGTCTGAGAATCAACAGTGCTGATGAGCTTTTTTCTTGACTAATATTTATAGTGTTGAGCTTCAATATTAATTTTTTTTTAAAAATTGATTGAGAGAGATTTACGTTATTAAATTATTATTTAATAATTATTAATTTTTTTTGGTTACGTTTATCGGAAACATATTTATTATAAATAGTATTTGTGGTTTTGGTTTTCCTTTGTTAGCTTCAAGCTTTAGTCTTTGTTGATCGTTCCTGTTAGAATGATCGATTATGTGAGAATTTTTCTTCGATAATATAAATGGGTTCAACTGATCTCGCTTCTCTTTCACCGCCTCAGGGCTCTCATTGCCTTGAATTGCTCTCTCATTTTTGTTACTGGTAACTTTCCTTTTCATCAAATTCGGATATGGATCTGTATTTCCACTACTTTTACCCACTTCCTTCATTCTTCCGTTTTAGATGGGTCAATTCCTGCCATCAAATTATCTACTTACAGGCGACGCTTAAACTTATGACCTGAGGCTCAAGATGGGGCAAAGTCACATTCACAAAACTTGTCTTCGCTTAAAAGGAATGTGGGATCTGAATTCTCTTGTATGATCAAAGAAGCAAAACTCCTTGGATTAGCACTTGGAATTCCATGTTTAGATGGGTAATTCCCAATATTTCATTTGCTTTTATATTTTGGATAATGAACCCAGGGCTAATTTTTCTTTCTTTCTTTTTTCTTTAAACTTGAAATTCAGGATCGAGGAAGCTGAAGCACAATGCGCTTTAATAAACTTAGAATCCTTATGTGTAAGTAGTTTTTTTTTCTTCTTTTTTAGTGATACAATTGAAATTAGTTCAATATTTGCAAATGCAGTTCCTTTTAAGTTACTTTACTATCATTAGGATGGGTGTTTCTCTTCTGATTCAGATATCTTCCTTTTTGGTGCCAGGACAGTGTACAGAGACATTTACCTTGGTAAGTTTTTGGGTATTGATTTTCCTTTTTAACTTGTTTTTGTAGATTATGGACTTGCTAACCATTTTATGTTTTGACTTAGGCGAAGGAGGCCATGTTGTTTGTTATGAAATGGATGATATAGAGCGAAAACTTGGATTTGGTAGAAACTCCTTGGTAATTTACAGCTTTGCTTCAGTCATGTACTATACTAGTTAATTGTACCATGTATAGGAGCTCATAATATTGGGACTTTCACATTTTTTTGGCCCTTCTTCTTGGCAGTGATTACACTCAGGAAAATGTTAATGTATAACTTCAATTTTTTTTATGAACATTGACGTTTCTGTTTATCATAGGTTGGATTCACTTGCTAAGTAGTTTAACAATTTAATCATTGAGTTTATCAATTATAATGTTATTTATCATATATGTGAAGTTTCAAATGGATGCAATATATCTATTATATTAATGGACAATCTAAAATCACATATTCACCGAATGGAAGTTTTTTTTATATGAAACCAATAATTAGATATTTTTAATTTATTTAAAATTCTACATGTGCAATCCACTTTAGGAAGATGAAGTTTGACACTAGTGTAAGTTTACCCTCTTGTATATATTTGCTCTGTTCATTGAAAATTCCTCTGGTTCACTTAATTTGGCTGTTGAATGCTTGTTAGAAATGAAATGACAATTGAATTTAAGTTTGTAGCTGCTTCAAATATGTTTCAATTTTTTCATTTTCTTTACTATTCTCTGCTTGTATATGATTTTATTTGCTGAAGATGTGGCTTTTTGTCATGTACATATATAGTTTCTAAGAAGCTGAGGCCTAGTAATGGTTTCAAAAGTTTCTTTTATGCTTTGCTTTTATTATAATCAGACACTTCACTTTCTACAATTTATACTTTTCTAATTGTTAACGGGTTATAGTTTATAATGTGTAGAGTGTAAAAAGATGCAGGAGAATGCTCATAATCATTTCAGGCAGATTTCTTTAGAACATGAGAGGAATGCAAAATGTATTCTAGACCAGAAAAGAGAATTAGAGCAGCGTGAGAAGGAATTGTTGCAACGGGAGGCTCAAAATGAAAATGAGAGCAAAAAACTTCAGCACGAGAAGATGATGGTATTTTGAACATATTTAAAATAGTGTATCAAAATTTTAAACACATGTACCAATATTTTTTGATACTTTAGATATAAGTTGTCCAATATAGTAGGTATAGCAATTAGCCCTTTTATCTAATCCATAATAACAAAAATTGATTTAGTGAACCTATCATATTACTTCCTATCTATACAAATCAAAATATTCATAAATTGTTTTGGCAGAATGAAAGAGCAGCCTTGGAACAAAAGAAGGCTGATGAAACTATGTTCAAACTAGCTGAAGAGCACAAGGTATATCTTTGGTCTTCATATTGTGTGCTATTTTGGATTTCTAGAATCTCTTCATTTACCATTTATTTATTTTCCTATATCTTTTTTTTTCACTTTATTTAACATTATGTTATAAATTTTTTCAATTTACCAGTTGAGGATTTTGTCAATTTTATTTGGTGCCTCACTTACTTCTCTTAACCATTATATAGTATGTCTTATTTCTTGTTTTTCCTCTTCAATGTCTCGGGACGAATTTGAGTCTTTATGCAACGAAACACAGGTATTCCCTTTTATACTACTACAGTGACTGTTTCATTGATATCTGTTTATCATGCACCTGATGTAGCTTTCTTTCATCACTTAGATATGTACATGAATTAAGTAAAGTGGTAGATGACATTTGCTCCCAAATCCAAGTAACATAGAAGAGCATCTGCTGGGGGATAGAGTATTGCATAGAAAAGCTTTTAGATACATGAATTAATAATTGTTTGATGCCTTATTTTAACTCTTCGCTATTTGAAAGTAAATATATTTTACATATTGATTTGTTACTATTGGTTTTAGGATGAGGTCATGTCATCTTATGCATTAAATTATGATAACCTTTAATGTCTCGTTACAAACACACTCACCTTGTGTTATTCATATTGGATTTTATATTTTAAACTATGTATATATTCAGAATTAGTGAAATGTTCTTTGATACTTGCAGTTTCAGGAGTTAACAAATATGAGAGTAATCTAGAAAGTATCTGTAACTAGTTTCTTTCACTGTTGAGTGAGTTAAGCAGTAGGCTAATCCATCCATGTACATGATAGAAATCTGATTTTTCAAGTAGTTGATGAGCTGACAGCTATGTATGATATGAATCTATTTTATTGGGTATACATTTTAAATCAATATGTTTAACCTTATATATCCTGTGGGGCTTTGATTACGAAAGAACCTGGTTTAATTTCAAGTTCTTGGTTTTATTTGTCAAAGGATTTGATTATTCTATTGTAGGAGCAAAAATGTTTTTATCTGATATATGTTTTTAGTCTGCAAATATTAGTTTCTATCTTCAACGTAGTGAAGTATTTATCTGAACTTATCCCTTGTTTCGAAGGATATACATCTGATTCTTCAAAAGTTTAGTACATCTATATTCTTTTAGAATTTAATTTCTCCATTGGATTATCATATTAAATTAATTCTGTGAAAATCAATGTTCTGCAGTTGTTAATCCGAAGATCGTCTTTATGCCGCTACTTATATTTGAAATAGCTATTTTGATTGATAATATCAGGTATATTTCTTTAACCATTATGTTGATCCTCTATTTGTGGTTGAGTACTTACTGGTACTATAAAACTCTTATGCCTATTAACATATATCCTGCTTAAAAGGCTTTAAAGGTAACTAGTATTTTATTTGGTTTTGTTGACCTTATATTGTTACGGTTGTGTGCATAGTTTTGTAAATCAAATTTGTAGGTTCTAAGCAATTAATTGATTTTCTTGTCTAGCTTCCCTTGTTGGGATGTCCCAGAATTGTATTCCTTTCCATTTTTGAACACTCGAGACTCTTTATTCCTAATTTGTTTTTCGCAACTTTTATTTTTATGTTTTTCACCTTTTTGTATTGAATGGCATTGAAAATGAATGTTATAGAAGTTTTTATAACTCTAATACAATATGCACTAAATTTAAGTGTTTCTTTTTCCTGACAATCTCCATGAAAGACAAAGTGGAAACAAATAAAAATAGATATGGGGAGTGTTGTATGTTTTATGCTTCTACTGATAGCTCATTAAATTTCAATGTCTATATTGCTTTAAGCTGTTTCACATTGAGATTGCTTGTTGAAGTATTGATTGATGAAATGAAATTGGGACTTTATGTTTGCCTGTCTCTTCCAATATTTAAGGAATTTTATGTGAACAAAAGGTCCATGTTTTAGCTATTTCAAATATTTGTGAGAGACACCATGAGCTTATTGTTTTTTTCTTTTACAATTACTTATGCCAAGTTAAACAGTTTGGTAACTTTATGGCATTACAAACAGAATAGATAATGAACTAGTGTATTCTGGACTCATTCTTTGCTTAGTTTTGTTATTGCTCTCCTTGTTGTTATTTTTAATATTTAGCTCATGCAAAGTAGTCGTTCTTCCTGTTCAGTTTATTGAAAACTACTTTGAAACAAGGATTAGCTTGAATGGCTAGATTACACTGCTGCATTTTGTCTTCTTTATTTTGGGCAGTAACAGCTTATCTGAGGTTGAAAAAGCTGTTACATTTATTGTAAGAGCATCCGCTCTTTGGATTCTGCAAGCAGCAATATTGATAGTTGAAATATCATATACTTGACAGATAGTGAAGAATTATTTAAGAGCATCTGCTCTTTTGGAATTTGCTTTAATATCTTCTTTTCTTTTAATATGCAGTGTGGAAGTTGATTGCCCCAGTTGTGAAGCAACAACCTAAAGTGATGAACAATGAGGAGTCGGTGCAGCAGATAAATAACTCAAACTCGCCATGATTTTGTTTTGCTGATGAAATTTTTTCACATCCTTATTGTTTATTTCTTTATTCGTTCCCCCACTTCTTTTATTGGCTGGTTTTACGGTGTGGCGTAATTTGTTAATTAAAATCCTAGTATTGATTGGCTTAATTTTTTTTTTAGTTTAAATGTTATGGGCTGAAAAAATGTTTAATTTTACTATTTTTCCCTTAAATTTTTTATAATATTTTAATCTTATTCTTTTTTATAATATTTTTTTTAATTTTCATGACTTTTAGCGGCGTTTTTAAAAAAAGCGCCGCTAAAGGTCGTGCTTTTAGTGGCGTTTTTAGAAAAAGCGCCATTAAAGGTCAAGTTTTTTCTGGCGTTTTTAGAAAAAGCGTCATTAAAGGTTAATGCTTTTAGCGGCGTTTGTGAAGAAAGCGCCGCTAAAAGCCCTGACCTTTAGCGGCGTTTGTGGGAAAAGCGCTGTTAAAAGTCATGATCTTTAGCGGCGTTTTTTCTCATAAATGCCGCTAAAATTTGCGGCGTTTGTTTTAGCGGCGTTTTTACTATTAGTGGCGCTTATAAACGTAGCTAAAAGCTTAAAAAAACGCCGCTAAAAGTTTATTTTGGTGTAGTGTTATGTTGCTGCAATAGAATAGGATGAATCCAGTTTGTGAAGTCGACAAAGAGAAAGAAGAAACAATGATCAATGAATTGTCTGAGAATCAACAGTGCTGATGAGCTTTTTTCTTGACTAATATTTATAGTGTTGAGCTTCAATATTAATTTTTTTTTAAAAATTGATTGAGAGAGATTTACGTTATTAAATTATTATTTTTAATAATAATTTTATCATATTAAAATTAATTTGAAAGATTTAAGCTATTAAATAGGAATGTAATTAGTATAATTAGAACCAAATCAAACCTTAAATATGAAAATTACCATAATTCTAGACAGATAATTTTATTTACATAATAAATATTTTTCCAATGAAAACAGTGTAAGTAAAAATTATGATAATATATCTCTTTGGAAGATTAAAACTTTCATTCCATATAGTAATAAATTGTAGTATACGAAATATTCTGGCTGATTGTATGTACAATCAAATTTTTTTTTTTAATTTTGAAAATGAGGTAGGCAATCGATTTTAGTCACTCTCAAGAGAACATTTTTCCTCTCTCGTTTTGTAATCCCGAAACCTGGTCCTCTTCCGTCTTTCTTGTCCTTCACGTAGCCAGAAGCTTGGTCAATCACTATGACTCTCCATTTTCCTTCAGGCTCCTTGCCTTACTGTTCCCTCTCTCCTTCGCTTAATGGTTCATTTTTCTTTTCCTTTCTCATTGTGTAAAGAAGCCAGGTTAATGCCCCTTTCTTTCATTTTCATTATCAATTGAATTATGGAACAATAGATGAAATGAAGGGATCAATTAATTCATTATCAATCCAGCCCTTATATACAAGTATCAAGTAACAACCTCAACAAAGATTCAAATTGCTACTCCTATTAACAAGCTAACAACTCTTACTCCTACTAACAAGCTAACAAATCTCCCTAGGACTTAGTCTTATTTTCTAAAAAAATAGTTGCAGCCTTGAGATACTAACAGACGTCATGGGTGGAATCTAGAGTTGAAAGATATTCCTCTTTGAGGCCTTTTCCAACGGTCACTTTGCCAGTCTCTCCCAATGGGGTGTTCTCCTTGATGATGGGGATGGGATTTTGTAGTGGACAGACAGCGGCCATGTCTTCTCTTTGGTGGTGTTAGGCTAGAGATCACACCATTATTTTTGTGCTTTTTTCGTCTTTCGTGCTTTTCTGAATTCGCCATCATCGGGTAAGCAAGGTTTGGGCAACATGCTCTTACATATCATGGTACACAAAGATGCCATGACCACGCAATCGAAGTTATAGGTGAGGATCTCCTCTCACACTCATGATTAAAAGAAATTGCTAAAGGATCAAAAGAGTCCTCTCTCATCATATATTTGCATCCAATGAAGCTCTTATAGATGAAAAATTAATTAATTAACTCCTTCAATTAATATTAATTGTGGTGACTGTTAAATTATGTTGACATAGAAAACAACAGCATATGAAATTGATATCATGTGAAATTGATGTTGACATAACATATCATCATATTGTCAAATATTTTAAAAAATGTAAAAGTTAAAAAATTAAAATATTATAAAATTAAATGAAATTAATATAAAACTATAAAAAAAACCATTGGTCCTATTTGTTTTCCCTCGTACACTATCCTACATAATACCTCAATCCATCATTATCACATTTCTTTCAATGAAATTAATATAAAACTCTAAAATAAAAAATAAAAAAACCACCGGTTCTCTTTGTTTTCCCTCATACATTGTCCTACATAATACCTCAATCCATCCTTATCCCCTTTTGCAGTACGTCTCCTCAACTAGAACTATCACTCATCACTCACCTTAAGCACTTTAGCACCTGTTATATTATACGTCAATAATGGCAGTAGAAATGATCGCAAAGCAATAAGAAAGAAAAATAAGAACATACATATTTTACGTGAAAAACTCTTATTGAGAAAAAACCACGAGTAAAGGAGAAGAAATTTACTAATGTTGAAAAATAAGAATACATGAGGTTTTCGGCTATGCGCAATTTTTAAGGGTTAAACAATCTTTTTTTAATCAACGTCTAATAGAAGAAAATATTGTCCTATACGGATTTAACTTTATCCCCACAGATTTCCAATTTTGCCTCTCGATTTTATTTTTTTATCAAGTAAGTTGCACATCAAACTTTTCAAACCGAATCATACGGGATTCAGATCACACAACTCTAACAACAACCAATCACTAAACTTATCCTAGGCAAACTCTTTGCTTAACACTTTTCACAAGTCCAACCACAATCACACCTCAAGCTCCACATTCTTTATTTCCGAAACCATCATCCCCTTTAACTAACTCACCACCCAACAACCTTCCCCCAATCAAAACCACCAAGAGACACCATGCCGCATTTACCATTCAAGACCTCACATGTCCTTTTTTCATATAATCCACCAACAAACTCAATAATCACACAAAACCTTACCAAGCCTACAACCTAGTATTCTTCAGTACCGAATACTCTATGCCTACAAAATAACAAATAGAAATAAGTGGCCAACAACCCACGAGAGAAAACAAAAAAAAAAAAAAAAAAAGCAAACCTAGCCACAATACCTTTTCTTATCAGTTTTTTGAAACTCGAGAGATTTTGGGCCACTCTTCGAAATCTTTGACTGTAAAAAGACGAGGTTCAACAACTAGTGACAATGGAAAGGCTTTAGTACATTTTCACAATGTTCGAGTTTGAAAGTTCATCCATGTCGATTAGAGTTTGTAACGATCTCAGTTTGAGAAAGTTTAAGCTCGTAACAAATTTAAGTTCAAAAAAATTCGTGTTCAAAAAAGTCCAAGCTCAAGACCGATATGACTTGAACTCGAGATAAATTCGACTCAAAACCCTAAAAATTTGACTTTATAACTGAACAACCATAATAAATATTAACAATTAATATAATTTTATGATATTACTTTAAATAAAAATAAAATAATAATAAATAATAATTTCTTTTTTGAAAATATATTCATACGCATAGCATATTTATATTAAAATTTTATTAATAGGAAAAGTAATTAATAATAATTTTTTATTTTACATTATAATATAATTGTTAAATTTTAATTTAACCCCCTTTATTTTTTTAAGATTATATAATGATGGTTAAATTTAAGTTTGGTCACTATATTACACTCAAATTTTAGATTTAATCTCTATGTTTTAATTTTTTTTTTACATAATTTGATGACTCAATTTTACAATGTCATTAGTTAGTCTAAATATTATATCCTAATTAAAATGTTGACATGAATTTTAAGAATCATTAACATCATTAAAAATCTTTGTTAAATTTAGGTACATTACATCGTCAAATTTTTGTCACATGACTATCAAGTGAGTACCTTTTTTAATTTCAAAATGTCATACCAGTGAATTTAATAGAATTTTAACGGTGTTAACAATTAGATCTAAATTTTTAAATATGAAAAATAAAAAGACTACATTCTTAAAAATAAAAGTAAGAGAACTAAATTTTAAATATATAAAAAAAAATAAAAAAATATAATCACCTTTAATTTTGACTTTATAATTTAACCAATACAAAATAAAATCCATATTATAAATAAATTTTCAGTTTTTGAAATCTAAGAGGTGATTTAAGACCAAAAAGAAAAAAAGAAAGGAGTCTTATTTAGCTGCTCTAAATGACATTTTTATATTAAAAGTTAGAAGAAATTATGTTTCAACAAAATCTTGATTATATATTAAAAAAGAGGAAAAGTAACCGTGAAAGGGATTATTAAATGATTAAAGTGTATGAGATAGCGTCAAATCAAATCTCAAATGGCCTTTCTTCTATTGAAGTAATACCCAGCTCACCATCATCTACAAATCATATTTGTCACGTTTTAAAGGTTTCGAGATTCAACTTAATTTAATCAAATCTTACGAATCGAGAGAGTAACCATCACAATTAAAAGATTTACCAAAATTCATCGCACAATGTGAAAAAAAAAAACTTCTTTTAATAAAAGAAGTGCAATAATTGGCATGAAAAAATAATTAAAAAAAACACATATAGTTGTTTAAAGTAGATAAAATTTTAATCTTTAAAAAAATAAATTATAAATATAAGTTTATATATATATATATATATATATATATATATATATAATTGAGTTCATATCCCCAACAAATTTCAAGTCAATCATGTTTCAACATCATCACAAAGTGGTTGACATTTTAACCAAGCCATATGTTCTTTGTAAAGCTGTGACATAGAATTTAGAGTGCTCTCAGCTAAAGGTTGCTCATATAGCACAAATAGAAGAAGGGAAAAAAATAGGGAGATAATGTGTTGTTAAAAGAGTTTAATAGTATTAATTAATATTAGTTATGTAATACCTCAAAAATTTTCGATAAATGAAAAATAATATTATTTTAAGAAAATGTATTAGTAAAACTTTTAAGGAAATGGATTAGAATAATTTAATAATTTTTAGAGTAAAACTTTTAAGGAAAAGGATGTTAGCAAGGGTAAATATGTAAATTTTAAATCTCGGGTATGGACTAAATCAAATAAAGGTGAAAAGTACATAAACTAAAGTGTAATTTTATCATTTTGTGAAGTAGGGACTTAATTGTAATTTTACCATGATCAAATGATTTATGGAATATAATGATTTGTTGGGAAGTATACTAGGTGTACATGTATGGTGAAACTGTAAGCTGATTAAGGTTGAAAAGTGGGTTAATGTGGTTGGTTAGTAAAAAAGCAAGGAAAAATTTCAAGAAAATGAAAATTTTTTTTTGACTAAAAGTCCTTAGGGTGCCCGGCCAAGAAAAAGAGAGAAGGATAGAGAATATTCTATATTTTTGCCATAGGAAAAAAAAAGAACGAGGAGAAAAGAAAGAATACAGAAACTGACGATTTCAAGCTTAAAACAAGTAAGAAATCATGTTTTCTCATAAAATTTGATCTTGTTTTTGAGAGAGAAGCTTACATTCAAGTTGTTTACATCTTTTCTATTTAGTATTAGAAAGGAGAAGAAAGTGATGAAATAGCTTGTTTAAGTGTAGAGAATTAAAAGAGCAAAGTAAGAAAATTAGATGTTCATCTCTTGTTCACGTTTTAATTGAGTAAATGCATTAGTATTGATTTCAACTTGTTATTGATTATGGTTTATCTTAAAGATAAAACAGAAAGAAGTGGAAATTGATGCATGTCGTAACCATTTTTTTTGATAAAACAGTAAACGACGCCGTCGACTCGATTTTTGAAAATGAAAAAGGAAGGGAGTCGCCACCAATCTTTATTTGGGTGTGATCGGATCACCTTTGTTTTACTAAAACGTTTCAGTTTATTAAAACGATGTTTTTGGTCTACGAAAATTTGAGAAAAATAGGTTCGGAAGTCAATTACGTGCGAGGAAGGATTAGCACCCTCGACACGCCCGAAATCGGTACCAAACTGATTGATCAATGTCCTAATGTTGAAAACTTTGAAATGATTTGGAAATAGATACTTTTTATTAAGATTTGAAAGAATTGGAAGGGAAGTTTAAGGCTCTCTCATTTTCGAAGAGATAAAGCATCATGTCCAGTAAGTTAGGGCGCAATACTTTAGACTCCCGAAACTAACCTTGCTTTTTAAAACTTAGTTTTACATTTGAAGAGGATCTTCCGTCATTTGTCAAACGAGAAATCGGAACCCAGTAAGTTAGGGCTCGTCTTCTCGAAGGTCCAAATTAGGAATATTGCCTCTACTTTTTAAAAAACTCATCCGAAGCATCTAGATGTCGAGTCCAGTAAGTTAGGGCGCGACATCTCGAATATTCGAGATTAAGTGTTTTGTTTAATACTTAAATCGTGATTTCAAAAGGGGCAACCCGTTGCTTAGCTTTAAACGAGAAGAAACCGGAACCCAGTAAGTTAGGGCTCGATTCGCTCGATTTGCTAATACGGAATGTCGGTAAAAAACTTGGATTTGCGATTTTTGAAAAGGATTTTCCGTCGTTTAGCTTAAACGAGAAAAATCAGAACCCAGTAAGTTAGAGCTCGATTCACTTGAATTGCTAGTACGGAATATCGATTGTTATGAAAATTGAGATGTCGGGAAAATCAAGGAGACGAACGATGAGAATATAAGTGGTGGTGACAGAAAAAGCATCGTGACAATGGTGTATATATATTGACGAAAAAAATAATGATAATAATGATGGTAGTAATAATAATGGCATAGGGTTGTAATAATACGTAGTAGTGATGATAACAAGATAATAATAATAATATGGTTATAAAACGATGACGGAAAGTAATAATAATAGAGATAATAAGAAGCAAAATAATGGTAAAATAACGACTACGATAGTTTTAAAAAATGAAAATAATAATGGCGTTTAGAAAATAAATAGTAGGAATATATATGTATTAAAAATATAATAATAATAATAATAATAATAATAATAAAAGTAATAATAATAAAATAATGAAGATAGAAAACAATAATAAAATAATAATGATGATACTAAAAAATGAAAATAATAATGATAATAGTTATAATAGTAATATTAATAATAAATACAATACCTATAGTAAATATAATAATAATAGTAAGTAATAGTAAAATAACATGGACATATATAAATAAAAAATAAAAAACAAGAGAAGGTGACAAAGTAATAGTAATAATAAAACAGTAATGAATAGTGACAATAAAAGTAAAGATACATATATAAATAATGATATAGTAACAATAATAATAATAAATAATCAACAATAAAAGAATGAAAATATTAAATAAGAGTGAAAATAGCAAAGATTGCAAAATAATTGAAAAATGGGCTAAATTGCATTAAAACACAAGTTTCGGGTCAAAATGTAAATAAAACAGTGGTTCGGGGGCTAGAAAAACACGCGCATAAAAGGTGGGGGACTAAAGGTGAAATTTTCCCGCTCTGTTAAACGCAGCGTTCGAACGGGGGTTAAATTGAAAGCTGCGCGAAATTTTGGGGCAAAAATAAAAAAGGATAAAAAACTTGATTGTTGGATTCTGGAAAAGCGGAAGGACCAAGTGGGTAATTAACCCACTTAATGAAAACACGCAGATCCTCTGTCGGGTCGGGTCGACGCGCGGGTTATAGGGGCTAAACGACGTCGTTTTGGGGTTAAAGGCCAGCCCCCAAAACGACGTCGTTTCGGGGGGGCTATTTAAGGCCCAAATCTTCCAAAAAAATCATTTGTCACCAGTTTTTTTTAAAAAAAATTTAACTCTTCTCCTTTCTCTCTGCAGGTCGAAGGGAACTCGGCCGGAATCCGGCTGTCGGAGGTCGCCGGTGCCGTCGCTCCGGCCACCGCACACGGTGGCCTGAAAAGGTAAAATTCTCCGTTTTTTTTTTATATTTCAGAGTAATATTTATGTATATATATATGCTTGTATTGAGTGAAAGAATGAAAGAAAAAAACTTCGTAAATAATAAAAAATAAAGCTACCTTTTTTAATCTCTGATTTTGTTTTTTAGGGGTTTTTAGCGTTTACTGCCTTCTTACTGTTTCTGGATCTGCTTGTGTGTTTGAATCTGTTCTTGTTTTTGGGAATCTGCTATTACAGTGTTGTTAATCTCTGGTTTCTTTTCATTAATCGAAAGAGAGAAATCGAGACTCTTGTTTACAGTTTCGATTGGCTTTTTATAGCCATTTCTAAATAGATTTTCTTCATTTTCCTTGTTTTGTACTCTCGTTTTTAATGTTTGCAGGTTCTCGGCGCAAGTGGCTGGCGGTGGAGATGGGACCGATGCCAGGTTCGGTGGCCTGCAGATTTCGACAGTGGCAGGGTGCGCAGAAGTCAAACGGTCAGGGGTCAAGGTCAGGAGCTGAGCGGTTCAGGCAGAGGACCCTAGGTGCGGCGCACCTAGGGTTTAGTTTCGTTCGTTTCTGAACATTGCAAGTTGGGCTAGGTTTTTTGGTTTTAACTTTGGGCTTTAGTGGATTGGGTCACTTTGTAACTGGGTTTAGGATTTAAATTTGGGTTTTATTTGGTTTGGGCTTTGAATGTAATTGGGTATTTTTAGACCCGGGTAAAATTGGGGTCATACAACTGCCCCTTCTTTGCTCGTTATCGTGTAACGGGAGCAGAGCAAAGACTTTCAAGAAAGACCAATTTTGCCTGGTATCACTGAGTCTTGACTTCTTTGGTGCTTTTCCACAGATAGCTTCATTCCTGTCCACCGCCTCTTGTCGCTTTGGTCCACTCTATCGCTGTAGCCTTGAAAAATGAGATTTGTAGTGATCTGCTCTATTGCGACTTCAGAGAGATATAAAGACAAAAGTGCTTTTGATCTGCTTTCTGCAACTTCAGGAAGATAAGATCCTCTGTCTTCAATTTGCTTCCTGCAACTTCAAGAAGGTCAAATCTGCTATTTTCAATCTGATCCCTGCAACTTCAGGGAGATAGGATCTGTTCTTCAATCTGCTCCTGCAACGTCAGGATTGCCAGATTTGCTACCTTTAATCTGCTCCACTGCAAACTCAGGGAGATAAGATCTGTTCTTCAGTCTGCTCCTGCAACATCAGGATTGCCAGATTTGCTACCTTCAATCTACTCCACTGCAAACTCAGGGAGATAAGATCTGTTCTTCAATTTGCTCCTGCAACGTCAGGATTGCCAGATTTGCTACCTTCGATCTGCTCCACTGCAAACTCAGGGAGATAAGATCTATTCTTCAATCTGCTCCTGCAACATCAGGATTGCCATATTTGCTAACTTTGATCTGCTCCTGCAACATCAGGATTGCCAGACTCGCTAACTTCGATCTGCTCCTGCAACATCAGGATTGCCAGACTCGCTAACTTCGATCTACTCCCGCAACATCAGGATTGCCAGCCCTGCTAATTTCGATCTGCTCCTGCAACATCAGGATTGCCAGATTTGCTATCTTCGATCCGATCCTGCAATATCAGGATTGCCAGATTTGCTATCTTTGATCTGCTCCTGCAACATCAGGATTGCCAGACTCGCTAACTTTGATCTGCTCCTGCAACATCAGGATTGCCAGATTTGCTATCTTCGATATGCTCCTGCAACATCAGGATTGCCAGACTCGCTAACTTCGATCTGCTCTTGCAACTTCAGGATTGCCAGCCCTGCTAATTTCGATCTGCTCCTGCAACATCAGGATTGCCAAATTTGCTATCTTCGATCTGCTCCTGCAATATCAGGATTGCCAGATTTGCTATCTTCGATCTGCTCCTGCAACATCAGGATTGCCAGACTCGCTAACTTCGATCTGCTCCTGCAACATCAGGATTGCCAGATTTGCTATCTGATATGCTTCCTGCAACTTCAGGAATGTCAAATCTGCTATATTCAATTTGATCCCTGCAAACTCAAGGATTACCAGACTGGTATCTTCGATCGTGTCCTTTTGAGGACATAACCTGTAGAATGAGTACATGCTTATGCCTAATGATTGGGATGCCATGAGTATGATGAGGCAGATTGTTATGAGTATGATTTCTATTTAAGGAGTTTATCACTCCTTTATCCATCAAGGTTTCGTCTCCACTTCTCCTGCAGTAACATTTCTCGCTCAGATAGTTTGCCCCCATGGAGATCTTAGGGCTAATTCCTTTTAGGCCTCGGGACACGGGAAATCATTAACTTTCAACCACCCCCCTAAGAATCACAACTTCCACAGCAATTTTCGAATCTCGCTGTCAAAATTTACCTGTCGTGCCATTTTCTGGACGACTAAGTGATATTGTGTATCTCCGTCACAATTACTTAATTGGACAAGGAATTCGAAGAAATGATCTCCATTAAGACTCTTTTTTCTCAAATGTCTTTAATCTGTGTACGTGGAATTTCTCAACAATTGTCCTGTTTCGGTTTCTTGTTTTATCTAGAGATTCCCAAGGTAATATGTAGAACTTTCTTTTGTGAAATTATTAGTTCATCAATTATTGTTTTAATGCAACATGTTTATGAATGATGGGTAACAGTAAGTCAATTTCAAAGAGAGTTAAAATGAAACGAAGCAAATGGTTGGGAACATATCCTTCCTTGCGAAAAAGAATTCAACAATAGTACAATGGGCAGGACATCCATCGGATACTCTAGACATTGCCGATTAGACTTCCATACAGGTTTCATGAAGACTGCTTAGAGCTTTAGCACGTGTTTAGAAGACTCAAAGTACTTTGTTGATGCCTCAATATGCAACGTGCTTCCTCTTTCGCTGATTATAGCGCTGCAAGATCGCCACGTGTCCATTCAAAACTCGAGCCGCCCTTTTTCGGGTTTTCAACTCAAAAGTCCTTTGGTCTCAAAAGCGCCCTCTGCGGGTTTTCACCTTGGCCTCTCCTTTTTTTTTTGAAGTCTCAAAGTGCCCTTTGCGGGTTTTCACCTTGGCTTCTTTCATTTCAAGCAAAGTACTTTTTAACCGAATCTGAATTCACGGGATTGGGCAAGCTTTTCCCGTCCATCTCAGTCAGAATCAGTGCACCTCCTGAGAAAGCTTTCTTTACCACATACGGTCCTTCCCAGTTCGGCATCCATTTTCCTCTGTAATCCTTTTGTATGGGAAGGATCTTTTTCAGCACGAGGTCCCCCTCGTGGAATTCCCTTGGGCGAACCTTTTTGTCGTAAGCTCGCATCATTCGTTTTTGGTACATCTGACCGTGACGAATAGCCCTCAATCTCTTTTCTTCAATTAAGTTTAACTAATCATACCGAGCCTGGATCCATTCAGCTTCGTCCAGCTTTATCTCTGACAAAACTCGAAGAGAAGGTATTTCTACTTCGATAGGAAGGACTGCTTCCATCCCATAGACCAACGAAAAAGGTGTTGCCCTAGTAGAAGTTCTGACTGATGTCCGATAAGCATAGAGTGCAAATGGCAACTTCTCGTGCCAATCTTTGTAGATCTCAGTCATCTTCCCTACTATCCTCTTGATGTTTTTGTTAGCCGCTTCTACTGCTCCATTCATCTTTGGCCGATACGGTGACGAATTGTGGTGTTTGATGTTGAATTGGCTACAAACCCCTGCTATCGTACTGTTGTTTAAGTTCACTGCATTGTCTGATATGATCCTTCCGGGCATTCCGTATCGACAAATAATCTCCTTCTTCAAAAATCGACTAACCGCTGATTTGGTGACGTTAGCATATGAAGCAGCCTCTACCCATTTTGTGAAATAATCGATGACCACAAAGATGAAACGATGCCCATTTGAAGCTTTCGGAGAGATTGGCCCAATGACATCCATGCCCCACATGGAAAATGGCCATGGAGAAGTCATAACATGTAAAGGTGACGGGGGCACGTGAATCTTGTCTCCATAAACCTGGCATTTATGGCATTTCTTGGCATAGTTGATACAATCTCCTTCCATGGTAGACCAATAATACCCAAACCTCATTATTTGTCTGGCCATTGTGAAACCATTGGCGTGAGTTCCACAGATGCCTTCATGGACTTCTTCCAAGATTAACTTAGCTTCAGCGGCATCCACACATCTCAGCAGCACTTGATCTTTCCTTTTCTTGTATAGGACCTCTCCATCCAGGACGTAGTCACAGGCTAGTCTTCTCAACGTCCTTTTATTGTTCTCAGTCGCTTGGTCCGGGTACTCCCAATTTTTCACGTATCGCAGTATATCGTGGTACCATGGTGGGCCAGTTTTCTCTTCCCCTTCGACATTGTAGCAATGGGCCGGGTCCTGATGAATGCTCATTTGTATGGGCTTCATGTCCTCATTTTCATTTATTTGGACCATGGAGGCTAAGGTAGCTAGAGCATCAGCCATCTGATTTTTATCCCTGGGTAAATAACGGAAAGTGACGTCGTCGAACTCTCTGATCAAATCTTAGGCCAATCTTTTGTAGACGACCAGCTTTGGATCTCTGGTTTCCCATTCCCCTTTAAGTTGATAGATTACTAGGGCAGAATCTCCATATACTTTTAATACCCTAATTTTGCATTCGATAGTGGCGCGAAGACCCATGATGCAAGCTTCATACTCAGCCATATTATTAGTGCAATCGAAATCCAGTTTGCAAGTAAATGAGTAATGGTCTCCTTTTGGGGATATCAAAACTGCCCCAATTCCATTGCCCACGGCATTTGATGCCCCGTCAAAATTCAGTTTCCACGGATGGCTTTCAGAGGCACCTTCTTCAGCGTCTGCCACGTACATCAAATCTTCGTTAGGGAAATCAAAGTCCAAAGGCTCATAGTCCTCAAGGGCTCTACTGGCCAGAAAGTCCGCTATTGCACTCCCTTTTACCGCCTTTTGGTTCACATAGACGATGTCAAATTCAGAAAGCAGAATCTGCCATCTGGCCATCCTTCCATTTAAGGCGGTGGACTCCATCATATATTTAAGAGGATCTAGCCTCGAGATGAGCCATGTCGTGTGATACAGCATATACTGCCTCAATCTCTGAGTTGTCCAAATCAAGGCGCAGCATAATTTCTCGATTGGCGGGTATCTCGTTTCACATTCAGTAAATTTTTTACTAAGGTAGTATATTGCCCTTTCTTTCTTCCCCGACTCTCATGCTGACCCAGCACACATCCCATCGAATTATCAAGCACAGTCAAGTAAATAATTAATGGCTTGTCTGGTTGAGGCGGTATTAATACCGGGGCATGGGACAGGTACTGTTTTACTTTTTCGAAGGCTTTCTGGCATTCTTCATCCCACGTGCCTGGATTATGTTTCTTGAGGAGACGGAATATGGGGTCACATTTCTCGGTTAGTTGTGAAATGAACCGAGCGATGTAATTTAGCCTTCCTAAGAAACCTCTAACTTCCTTCTGGGTATGCGGCGGAGGCAATTCTTGTATGGCCTTGACTTTGTCTGGGTCAACCTCAATCCCTTTTTCACTGACTATGAATCCGAGCAATTTCCCAGACCGAGCTCTGAAGGTACACTTTGACGGGTTAAGCTTCAATTGGAATTTCCTCAGTCTCAAGAATAATTTCCTCAAAACCTGCACATGTTCTTTTTCAGTTCGGGACTTGGCGATCATATCATCGACGTAAACCTCAATTTCTCTGTGCATCATATCGTGGAATAGAGTTACCATGGCTCTGATATGTCGCTCCTGCATTTTTCAGTCCAAATGGCATTACCTTGTAACAAAATGTTCCCCATATGGTCACAAATGTTGTCTTTCCATGTCCTCAGAATGCATCTTTATTTGGTTATATCCCGAGAAACCATCCATGAAGGAGAAAAATGAATAACCTGCTGTATTGTCTACCAAGGTGTCGATGTGAGGCAATGGGAAATTGTCCTTCGGACTGGCCTTGTTTAGATCCTGTAATCCACGCACATCCGTACTTTCCCGTCTTTCTTGGGGACTGGGACAATATTAGCCACCCAATTCGAGTACTTAACCACTTGCAAGAACCCGGCGTTAAATTGTTTCTCAACTTCATCTTTTATTTTTAATAAGACATCCGGTCTCATTCTTCAGAGCTTCTGTTGGATGGGCTTGCATACTTCTCTTATGGGCAATCGGTGTACTGCGATATCAGTACTTAGTCCGGGCATATCTTGGTACGACCACGTGAACACATCCTTGAATTCGTGGAGCAACTCGATGAGGTCCCGCTTGGTTTCTGCTGTAATACAAGCTCCAATCTTCACTTCTTGCCCTTCTCCTAGGTTCACCATCTCTACCGACTCTTCATAGGGTCGGATTTGTTTTTCGTCTTGCTCTACCATCCTCAAAAATTCTGGAGGCAAGTCGCATTCTATGTCATTTTCAAAGTCCTGGGATTCTTCTAAACACATGACTTGCTCAAAGCAGACTTCTGAATCTGCAGTATCGTTGCTCATATCATTGATGTCTAGAGACCTGTGGTGAGTAGCAAAAGATGTATAAAGAATAAAGGAATTTGAGGATGACTATTCACATGACATGAATGAAAAAAGAAAAAGATGAGAAAATGCTTGATAGAAATTGAAGATGTACTTCATTAAAACAAAATATCCGAACATAAGCCTATTTCACAAAAGAGATCTCATTGTTTCTAGGCTTGAAAACAACGAGTGCGTTCTGAATATTACTCTGTATAATCTCTAAAAACTACAGGAAACTCCTCTGCAGTCCAATTGTCTAAGGTGCTTCCAGGTTCACACGGGCGAATACCCGACAAATTTCCTTGATCAGCTTCCTCATCATGTATAGCATTGATGTGTGGATATTCGTCTCCAGGAGATTCCTGTCCCGGGTAAATCATTCCTCCTGATACGAAGGTGTGAGATATGTGGGGGAATGTCATTGGTTCCCACTTAACGTCCTCCCCATTCAGCCGGGCCCTTCTTCTTTCTTGCTTCTTTTCTGTTTCCTTCTTCATTTGTTTAGCATTTGGTTTGAAACCTAAACCAAAGCGGTCTCTTTTCTCCTTCAGCATCGGGGTCTGCACTTTCCCTTGGAGATATTTGCCCAATCCTCTTCCGGGTAGGGCTCCTTTCCCCATCATAATTTGTAATCCCATCCTGGTGGTCTTGGATAGCTTAGGCACCGGGACTTCATTCCCCTCCGAGATGAACGTTACGTTTACGAATTCCAAGGATCGAAAAGAGCATTCGATGGCTTCCTCATTCGTTTCTAGATATGGCACTTCATTGGTAACGGTTGTTATGATATCTTCTTCAGCGTTTATAGTTACCAGCCGATTTTCTGTCACCAGTTTCAGTTTCTGGTGTAGCGATGGAGGTACAGCTCCCGCCGAGTGAATCCATGGCCTCCCTAATAAGCAGTTGTAAGAGGGCTTGATATCCATGACCAGAAAGTCGACTTCATATGTGTTGGGTCCGATCAGTAATGGTACATCCATTCTTCCTATTACTCTTCTTTCGGTGCCGTCGAATGCTCTTACTATGTTTTGGCATGCTTTCATGTGAGAGCTGTCTATCGGCAACCTCTTGAGTGTAGCCAGTGGAAGGACATTTAATGCTGATCCATTATCTATCAGCACACTTGGCAGGGTGTATCCCTTGCAACGGGTAGTTATGTGCAAGGCCTTCGTTGACCCCATGCCTCCGGGTGGGATTTCGTCGTCGCTAAAGTAGATGAAATTGTCCGCGCTTATGTTACTAACCAGACGGTCCAACTTGTTGACAGATATATCCTTAGTAACATAGGTCTCATTTAGTACTTTCATCAATGCTTCGCGGTGCACTTCTGAGCTTAGAAGTAGGGCTAACACAGAGATACGGGCTGGTTGTTCTACCACGCTATATTCGCTGTGTTTCAAGAATTTCAAAAATTCTTTGGCCTCTTCCTCTTTTACGGGTTCATTGATAGGGCTTCTGGTTCCTTTTTCCGCCCAATCGGCACAGTCTTCGGTTTCACTGATTCCGCTCCTCTGTTCTCAGGGTCATAACGCTTCCGACTACGCGTATAGGACCCTTCATTCTTGTCTTCCTTAGAAAGGCTAGTGGAGCTTTCCACTCCTGGTATTGTCACATTACAATTGTAGTTCCAGGGTACCTTTTTATTGTCCTGGTAGGGGAAAGAAACAGGTTTCTGAATTATAATCTTCGGCCTTCCCTGTACCCCGCCTTCCGTGTTTCGTGATATGATGATTCTCGGGTAATTGACCCCCGGCTTTCTCCATTCATCCTCGGTCGCACATACGTTCTCTTCCTCTGTTCCTTCTTCATAAAACTCCAGTTCTTTGTTATCCATAAGGTCTTGCACCAAAATTCTAAACTCGGCACATTCTTGAATCTCGTGCTCTTTTGTCTTATGGAGTTCGCAGTAGTTCTTTACATGCTTCCCGCTCCCCGCAGGATCTGAATCTATCAACCCTCTTTTTGCCATCTCCTTCCAGATTATTCGTAATGGGGTTTTCACTTCCGCGACATCCTTCTTGATTTCCCTCACCACTGCCTCACCAATTGCGTTTACCCCTCTATCCTCGTGATTGGGTAGTGGGTTCCCCTTTTTTATCATGACGTCGAGTGTTATAATCTCCATTTTTATTAACTTCTCGACTATCTTTTTAAAGGCGAGGCAATTTTCTATTGAATGCCCCGCCACCCCTACATGGTAATCGCAGTGAGCGTTACAGTCGTACCACTTAGGGTATGGGGGTTGCAATGGTTGCAAATAGAACGGGGACACGATGTGCTCGTTGAACAAAATCTGGTATAGCTCCTTGTACGTTATTGGAATTGGCGTGAATTGAATCTTTTCGGTATTCGGTCTGGTTTCCAATTCCTGTCTTGCCGGTCCTTGTTGTCCAGCGGTGACTGCCTTTGGCTGATTAACCGTGATCGCCTTCGGGTACCCTTTATTGTATGTGCTCACATTATTTACTTCACCGTCTTTCTTCTTAGGAGCGGCCCTCCTAGTGCTTTCTCCTGCTTCGATTTTGCCGCCTCTTATGGCATGTTCGATCATCTCCCCTGCCATTACTATGTCGGTAAAGCTCTTAGTCGTACTCCCTATCATATGGGTTATGAAAGGGGCCTTCAGGGTGTTAATGAAGAGCATGGTAGTCTCTTTTTCTAAGAGGGGCGGTTGAACCTGCATGGCGACCTCCCTCCACCTCTGTGCGTACTGTCTGAAACTTTCATTTTGTCTTTTTTCCATGCTTTGCAAAGTAATTCTATCTGGTGCCATGTCTGTGACGTGGCTGTAATGCTTCAAAAAGGCTTGAGCCAGATCTCTCCAAGAACTAATGTTGGCCCGACTAAGCTGGTTATACCATCTAGCGGCCGCGCCCACCAAACATTCTTGGAAACAGTGGATTAAGAGTTGATCATTGCTCACGTAGCCAGCCATTCATCTGCAGAACATGGTGATGTGGGCCTTCGGGCAGCTAGTCCCACTATATTTTTCAAATTCAGGCATTTTAAACTTATGGGGCAGTACCAAATCGGGAACTAGACTTAAGTCTTTTGCGTCAATCCCATGATGATGATCGATACTTTCCAGTGCTTTGAATTTTTCCTCCAGCCATTTGCAACGATTCTCCAGTTGCCTGGAGGATTCTATTCTCGACCCTATTTTCTCTACTGCGTCTAAATCGGGCACAACAGGGTTGGTCGGGCTATCTCCTGGTTGGGATCCAGAGCCTACGTGATAACTCGTGGGAGGTCTAACGTCACCCTGCCCCTGCTGGGGCCTGCTTGTAACTGGTGGCCTTTGGAGATATTCCTCAGGCCGTGTTCTCATGTGCGGCGGGGTATAACCCGGGGGAGCGCCCTCGCTATCCTCGTCAACCGGAGGCATGGGACCCTTCCCCTTATCCATTGCCCCGTTCATCACTTGGGTCACTTGGGCTATCATGTTTCTTTGGGCCTCTAACATTTGGTCCCTCATTTCCTGCTGGAGCTTCAACATTTGCTCTTGCATTTGTTCCTGCATTTCTTTCTGGAATTGTTCGAACCTTTGGTCCATTTTCCTGGTTTTAACGCGTGTTCCGTAGTGATGCTCCGCTTCCAGATTTTCTCTTTTCACTTTCTTTTTTCTCTCTCTCTCTCTCTGATAATTTTAGCTAATTAGGCCCCTTTTTATAAACTTAAATGCATGTAATGTGATGCAATGCAAATGCATGAATGCAAGAAGAAGACATCGATTCTGATCAACTTCATTTTAGAAAACTTTATTAGAAGGCAAAACCCTTTACATAAAATAGATTACAAATATGCTTTCGCCTTTAAGCCCAGAGTTTTGATCTTCCTAAGTAAAGAGGTCAGCTCTTGACTACGATCTGCCTGTAGCTCGTATTTCATGCTTAGGATCTCGGCTTGTGCTGCCAGGGTCTGCAGGTGATCAGCCACTTCTCGAATCTGAACTAGCGCTTCACCCATGAGGTAGTCTCGATCTCTAACTTGATTACAGGAATGGTGAAGCTCCTCCTCCCAATGCCCCTCTCTTGCTTCCAAAATCTCAATTCGGAGTTCGCAACCGTGTAATACTGACTCTAACTCTTCGATCTTGCTTTTCATTTCATCGATTTTGTTTAGACTTAATTTTAGTTCGCTTTCCGAGTTGCGACTTCGGTAACGATGCAGGGACCGTCCAAGCTCAGCCACCCTAGCTTTTAGTCCTTTCTTCTTCTTTTGGTTTTCTGTCATGTCTTTTCTCAGAACCTCGTTTTGTGTTTGCATTTCCTGGAACTTTTTCTCCCAACTGCTAGCTTTGGCTTTTTCCTCTTGGACCTTGCGTCGCCATTGCTCCGGAGTTTTTCCTAATCCAACATTTTTCATCGTCAAACGCATCTTCTTATATTCCGTCTTCAAATCATCTCGGTCTTCCTCTATTTTCCCTTTCTCCTTTCTTAGTTTTTCAGCTTCCGACTTTTGTCCATCTATGTCTAACTTGAGGAGCATCTTCTTTTCTTCCAGTCTCTCTATCTTTCTTTCGAGTTCCGAACTCATCCTTTCAAAATCTTGTTTCACAATCTCCAGTTCTGACGGGACTACTCGCAAACATTCTTCCCTTGACCGGGCGACCTCTGGATTTGGCTCAGGGATGTTATCATTGACCCTCCTAGTCCTCCATTCAGTGTATTCCGGGATCGTCATCGGGCCTGCAGATAATCTTTTCATTCTATGAATCTGATTCCAGGCACTAGAGATCTCCTTAACCCTTTTCTTATAACTCCCCCCTTCGTATGAGAATTCGCACTGAGCCAGCCCGTATGTCGTCGGTACGAACTGTCTTGAACTATACTGTCTTAGGACCAGTAAAGGGGCATATGCAGTGGCACCCCAAATTCCCAGTAGAGGAACCCAGTCGAAGCTTCCACAGCGATAAAGGATTTTGTCGAGAATCATCCAAGGGGCCTTCCACCTGATGTCGTCTTCTTGCAGGTTTTGAAGGAGTGCTATCCAGTTTTCTTCGGGCACGTCTTCTTCCCAAGGCGTAGCTACTATCTCTTCCAACGGGGAGTAGTTTTCTGACAAAAACCGACAATACACTTTCTCCATTTTCCAGAAGTGACTATGGAACCAGGCCAATAACAACTGCGCACATCCAATAAACCTGCCCTCACCCATTCTTCGACATGCACTCAAGGATCTGAATGTTTCGGCCAAGATGGAAGGAACAGGTGTGACCCCTTTGTCTAATCGGCCGAATAGATCGATAACTGCTTCATCAATATGTCTTAGGGCTTTTGGGAAGATCACCAAACCGTAAATACTCAAGGCCAAGACGTCAATCTTTTTCTTTGCATCGGGATGCGTTAGGATCAGGTCCCTCAAACATATCCAAGGTATGCATTTGCCCTCGCCTTTCTTCTGCATTCTAGCTGAGACCCATTGTTCGCTCATTCCCGTGATGTTCATCAATTTCTTCGCAAAAGTTGGGCCATTAACTGCCTTGGAATAAGCTTTATCAACTTGAATTCTTGGACAAAGTAGCAAGGCCGTATACTCCTCTACCGTGGACAACGTAGCAAGGCTGTATACTCCTCTACCGTGGAAACCAAATCTACCTTCCCAAAAGAGAAACATCTATAAGCAGCATTCCAGAACTGAGTCATTGCTCGGAATAGGTGTTTATCTATTTTAACATCAAGCAGGTAAGGCAGGTCGCCGTAAGTACTATAGAACAATTGCTTTGCCTCGTCATCCCACTGGGTCCATATTTCTTTCAACTCTTGGAGTTCGTTCTGCGTGACACCGATATTGGTGTAATCCCGTAGTTCTGACACATACCCCTCAACTAAGTTGTCCTCTTTTTCTAATTGGCCTTGCTCTGACCATATGCGGACGGCCGCATTGTCCTCCACTTTATCAAGGAATCCGCTTTCCATAACCAGCTCTCTAACTCAGAAATTGACCGTGAATCGATGCCTCTTAAAAATGGAAATGACATGCAGAAGAAATAAAACATCACCAATTAGTACCACAGAATGAGATATAAAGCATGTAAAATACACAAACGCCTATCTGGGTAACTGCTAAGGTTTGGCAGAGTTCAGCTCGGGGTGGGTTCTTAGGCTCTTTACGTGCGGTTGAGTTCTAAAGTTCGAGGTACCCGAACCAGCAAATTCCTCGATCCTCACCCATTATAGGCTCATACGGAATGAGTTCGGTTCAGGGGAATACATTTCCCTATGGGCATGCGGAAGTGAACTTCACGAAGACATAGGTACGGATGTATCCCGAAAGTAGTCCACTAGCCCATGCGGAGGTGAAAACCTCACGAAGGCATAGCTTCTCGCCCCCACTTAAAAGGTGTGACCACAACGGTCATGCAATCCAATGCCAAAGTATTCAAGAGATCCAATGTAACATTGAAAGTGTATTTAAAGAAACATGAATTCTGAAATCATTTTTCAATTTTAATCAAAAGGACAAGAATCAATCAATCTATGGCCTGACTTTCGAAGTCCCCAGTGGAGTCACCAAGCTGTCGTAACCATTTTTTTGATAAAACAGTAAACGACGCCGTCGACTCGATTTTTGAAAATGAAAAAGGAAGGGAGTCGCCACCAATCTTTATTTGGGTGTGATCGGATCACCTTTGTTTTAATAAAACGTTTCAGTTTATTAAAACGATGCTTTTGGTCTACGAAAATTTGAGAAAAATAGGTTCGGAAGTCAATTACGTGCGAGGAAGGATTAGCACCCTCGACACGCCCGAAATCGGTACCAAACTGATTGATCAATGTCCTAATGTTGAAAACTTTGAAATGATTTGGAAATAGATACTTTTTATTAAGATTTGAAAGAATTGGAAGGGACGTTTAAGGCTCTCTCATTTTCGAAGAGATAAAGCATCATGTCCAGTAAGTTAGGGCGCAATACTTTAGACTCCCGAAACTAACCTTGCTTTTTAAAACTTAGTTTTACATTTGAAGAGGATCTTCCGTCATTTGTCAAACGAGAAATCGGAACCCAGTAAGTTAGGGCTCGTCTTCTCGAAGGTCCAAATTAGGAATATTGCCTCTACTTTTTAAAAAGCTCATCCGAAGCATCTAGATGTCGAGTCCAGTAAGTTAGGGCGCGACATCTCGAATATTCGAGATTAAGTGTTTTGTTTAATACTTAAATCGTGATTTCAAAAGGGGCAACCCGTTGCTTAGCTTTAAACGAGAAGAAACCGGAACCCAGTAAGTTAGGGCTCGATTCGCTCGATTTGCTAATATGGAATGTCGGTAAAAAACTTGGATTTGCGATTTTTGAAAAGGATTTTCCGCCGTTTAGCTTAAACGAGAAAAATCAGAACCCAGTAAGTTAGGGCTCGATTCACTCGAATTGCTAGTATGGAATATCGATTGTTATGAAAATTGAGACGTCGGGAAAATAAAGGAGATGAACGATGAGAATATAAGTGGTGGTGATAGAAAAAGCATCGTGACAATGGTGTATATATATTGACGAAAAAAATAATGATAATAATGATGGTAGTAATAATAATGGCATAGGGTTGTAATAATACGTAGTAGTGATGATAACAAGATAATAATAATAATATGGTTATAAAACGATGACGGAAAGTAATAATAATAGAGATAATAAGAAGCAAAATAATGGTAAAATAACGACTACGATAGTTTTAAAAAATGAAAATAATAACGGCGTTTAGAAAATAAATAGTAGGAATATATATATGTATTAAAAATATAATAATAATAATAATAATAATAATAATAATAATAATAATAATAAAAATAATGAAGATAGAAAACAATAATAAAATAATAATGATGATACTAAAAATGAAAATAATAATGATAATAGTTATAATAGTAATATTAATAATAAATACAATACCTATAGTAAATATAATAATAATAGTAAGTAATAGTAAAATAACATGGACATATATAAAAAAAAAATAAAAAACAAGAGAAGGTGACAAAGTAATAGTAATAATAAAACAATAATGAATAGTGACAATAAAAGTAAAGATACATATATAAATAATGATACAGTAACAATAATAATAATAATAAATAATCAACAATAAAAGAATGAAAATATTAAATAATAGTGAAAATAGCAAAGATTGCAAAATAATTGAAAAATGGGCTAAATTGCATTAAAACACAAGTTTCGGGTCAAAATGTAAATAAAACAGTGGTTCGGGGGCTAGAAAAACACGTGCATAAAAGGTGGGGGACTAAAGGTGAAATTTTCCCGCTCTGTTAAACGCAGCGTTCGAACGGGAGTTAAATTGAAAGCTGCGCGAAATTTTGGGGCAAAAATAAAAAGGATAAAAAACCTGATTGTTGGATTCTGGAAAAGCGGAAGGACCAAGTGGGTAATTAACCCACTTAATGAAAACACGCGGATCCCTCTGTCGGGTCGGGTCGACGCGCGGGTTATAGGGGCTAAACGACGTCGTTTTGGGGTTAAAGGCCAGCCCCCAAAACGATGCCGTTTCCGGGGGGCTATTTAAGGCCCAAATCTTCCAAAAAAATCATTTGTCACCAGTTTTTAAAAAAAAATTTAACTCTTCTCCTTTCTCTCTGCAGGTCGAAGGGAATTCCGTCAGAATCCGGCTGTCGGAGGTCGCCGGTGCCGTTGCTCCGGCCACCGCACACGGTGGCCGGAAAAGGTAAAATTCTCCGTTTTTATTTTATATTTCAGAGTAATATTTATGTGTATATATATGCTTGTATTGAGTGAAAGAATGAAAGAAAAAAACTTCGCAAATAATAAAAAATAAAGCTACCTCTTTTAATCTCTGATTTTGTTTTTTAGGGGTTTTTAGCGTTTACTGCCTTCTTACTGTTTCTGGATCTGCTTGTGTGTTTGAATCTGTTCTTGTTTTTGGGAATCTGCTATTACAGTGTTGTTAATCTCTGGTTTCTTTTCATTAATCGAAAGAGAGAAATCGAGACTCTTGTTTACAGTTTCGATTGGCTTTTTATAGCCATTTCTAAATAGATTTTCTTCCTTTTCCTTGTTCTGTCCTCTCGTTTTTAATGTTTGCAGGTTCTCGGCGCAAGTGGCTGGCGGTGGAGATGGGACCGATGCCAGGTTCGGTGGCCTGCAGATTTCGACAGTGGCAGGGTGCGCAGAAGTCAAACGGTCAGGAGTCAAGGTCAGAAGCTGAGCGGTTCGGGCAGAGGACCCTAGGTGCGGCGCACCTAGGGTTTAGTTTCGTTCGTTTCTGAACATTGCAAGTTGGGCTAGGTTTTTTGGTTTTAACTTTGGGCTTTAGTGGATTGGGTCACTTTGTAACTAGGTTTAGGATTTAAATTTGGGTTTTATTTGGTTTGGGCTTTGAATGTAATTGGGTCTTTTTAGACCCGGGTAAAATTGGGGTCATACAATGCAAGTAGCAAAGTAAAGGAGAAAGTTATTATAGGTTGAAAGATAAGGTGTTGATTTCAAGAGTGAAAGTTGTATGTAATCTTTGAAATCTATGTACCTTGAGTGTACGAGTAATTATGTTAAATAAAAGTTTAAATTATATTAATGAAATTGTTTAATTAAAGATACGAAACATGATCTTAACATTCAAGATTAATAGTCATGTTAGTAAAAAAGTTTAAACAATTAGTAAGAAAAAAAAATGTAACTCTCCAAATTTTCGATATAGTAAATGGTACTGTTCCAAGATTGAATACAATAAATTTCGAGGAAATTGAAAATTGAGTGTAATAAATGATGTTTTAAGGAATTAATTACATATTTAGAGAATAAAATTTGGGAGTACTAGAGTGGACTTGGAATATGGAAAATGGATTAAATTGGAAAAGTTAGAAAACTATGAAAACTAAAATTTGATTTGACCATAGAAAATATGAGTTATTAATGATTATTTGGCATGATAATGATAAATAGTATGAATTAGTCTCAAGGGAGTCTTGGTTGAACTAAATTGAATGAAGGTGAAGAGTACAAGGACTAAATCACAATTTTTCATTTTGCCAAAAAAGTTCATAATTGCAAAATGTTGCATGTAAGCATAATGTTGCATGTATAATTAATAATCATGAATGATAAGTATGACTTCTGGAAATTTTGATGTGTTAAGTGCCATGAATGGAAATAAAGAAAGGTAATAAGTGATAAAAGGTTAAAGTGCATGTAACTATCTAGTTTCCATTGGCGTCAAAAAATATGATTTCGGAACCCTATTTTTATAAAACGAGTCCGTAAATATCAAATAGGGATATTTATGAAATTATCATATAGATGAATTGAAATCCGGTTAAGTAATTTAGTCGAAATTGTAGTTAATTAAGGCCTAGGGACTAAATTGTAAAAGTTTAATCACTATATATTTTTAATTAGGAAAAGAGTTGGGGAATTAAATAGCAATTATCTCAAGGACTAAAATGGTTATTAGACCATTTTTTTCATATAGTTAGTGGACGGTAATGATGAATTGGTTAAGATTAAATTATTAATTAAAATAGTTTCATTAAAGAATAAATTGAGGTTGGTTAAGATTAATTAAGGATTAATCTTTGCATATAAAGGAAAAACTTAGTCGGAAGTTGCCATCTTCCTCCCCTAAGCCATTGAAACCATTAGAAAGAAAAGAGGAATGCTTGGTTCTTAGTATTTTCATTTCGGTCAACCATTTGTTAAGGTAATTAAGCATTTTTCATATAATTTTTATAGATTTGTTTTTTTTTTTTACCATGGGGGCTTGATTTAGCTAGCCCATGTATCAAATGTTTTTCAATTTTTTAAGTTTTGATAAGTTTCCATTGTTGAGAATTGGATGAATTAGGTGTTAAATTGATAGAAATTAAGCTTAGATTATGAAAAAGACTAAATTATAAACCTTAATTGTTAGTTTTGTACATTGGGGACTATATTGAATAAAATGTAAAATTGTTATGAAATTTCAATAGGAATAGAAAATAAAGGGTCCCTAATGAATATGTACGAAATTAGATTTTAATCTGAAGCTCTAGATTGAAAGTTATGTTTGTCTCAATTTTAGGGACTAAATTGAAAAATATATGTAAATTGATATTTGGTTATGAATTGGCTGGAAATTAATAATGTGTTATATTTTATATCTATTCGTACCTAACATCGACGTGGATCCTTTAAGAGGGAAAGGAAAAGCAAGAGTTGTTGACAAGTGACGCGAGACAACGATTTGTACATTTATGATTTAGGTCATATTGATTGCTTGCATCTTCATGTTAACTGCATTTATAAATATTAAGTTGAGTATCTAGTGATAATATGAGCTATTGAATTGAGCTTAATTGTGAATTGTCGAAATAGAGGGCTAAATTGAATGAAATGTAAAATTGAATGAAATGTTTGAATTATGATATGTGCTATGAGATTGGGTGAAAATGTATTGAATGACATGAAGTATATATGATATGTTAATAAATTGGATTGTGATAGTGAATATGTTTGATAAATGGTAATCGTACTAAATTGTAAATTAGTTGAATATTGGTACCCTATTAGCTGTTTAGGCTGTGTCGGATATAGTTGGCATGCCATAGTATTGGTTTGTGCATGGGATTATGCGCTTATGCGCTGGGCCTAGGAAAAATTCGTGTGCTAGGATCCACTTCGTGTGCTAGTATGTGTTTTGTACATCAGGATGCATTTTGTACGCCAGTATGTAGGTTACATGCCAGTTACCCTACTTCGGTTTATCCGGTGATGCACTTTGGTGCCAGTTTAGTGTGTTTGTTGGATGATCCGAGTATCCGTATGAGTTTGAGTCAAGTTAATAGGGGTTTCAAAATGTATAATTGGTAAATGATATGAATGTGATATCAATTGATGCTATTGGATTGAATTATGTATAATACTGAAATTTTATTGCTAATTGAGTAAATGAAATGAAAACGAGCCCCGGTGGCCAAAAAAAATGGGAATGAGTCGATGGAAATAAGTTGAACGATATGAAATCAAAGTAAAATAGGTTATTTCCATGAATTATGAATAGTATAGTGTTAACATCATGTGGTTAAGTTACATAATGGTATCTTTAAATGATTGGAAAAAGGGCAAACAAGTTGGAATTGATCATTTATGTGTATTGTTGGATAGGTTGGTTGCTAATGTCTTAGCATGCTTGCACATATAGATTGATGATGAAAAATGGTTAACATCTTGGAAACATGGTTTGTCTAGATATTGAGTACACATGTAACATCCCACCCGGCATAGTCCTAGTGATTCAGTTACTATCTGTCGAAGTATATGTTGGAATGTCGGTACCCCCATTGCGCAACAAAAAAAATAATTCCGGCGATCCAAACTATGGATCCATGTGCGAGGAACGAATCGGGGTGAAATAATGGTTTTGAAATTACTGAAACTTCAATCTGAGTAGACAGCGACGCCTCGGTAACGAGAATTCTGATCTACTATCGAATCAAGCCGCAACCTTTTATGATTTCGACCTCTACGTAATCCACCCAGTTTGACGATGAACGGAAGAAATCTCTAAAACTGTTTTGGAGGTTTCTTTGCTTGACGGCTGCTAGACCTCACAAGCAAAGTTTCAGTTTTTTTTAGGGTTTTCACAAAAAAAAAAACCTCTATTTCTCACCTTTTATAATTGGTATATATATAATGAATCATAATTCATAAATTTTTTATCCGAACATAATAATCATAATTAAAAATAAATAAATTAAATAATGTTTTAACTTAAAATTATAATTACATTAATTATAACAAGGATTTCGGTAAACTATATTTATTTAAATTTATATACGAACCAAATTCATATATTAATAGAACTATGTTCTCATTATGTGTACAACATCCTTGTACATATAATATGTTCAATATTTGATTGCCCAATTAAATTAATTCTATAATTAATTTAATCCATGTGTCAACTAAACACAATACCAACTATGTTTTATTTCGTTCATTTCAACCATAGGGTGTGACCCTGTAGGTTCTTGTAACGTTAGCAGTAATACTAGAACGATTCTAATGTTACAAACAATGAGTGACATCTAGTAATACATCATTGCTACCTAAGTTACAAGAAGTCATGGTTCGACATAACCTTTTGTGATTAACCTTTCATGCATTAATCCTTAAATCCTTTATCTCTGGAATGGACACAAGTCATGATATAGTCACACTTGCATAGTCCATCCCATGTTTCTTGATATCTTGAGTAGACTATGATATACAAATAAGTATGACATCTCATATCAACTTATTTGAGCATGGCCATGCATTTCTAGTCTCACTCAATCAAGTGGCCTAAGATATTACTCCCATTATGTAGGAGGGACTTATCCTATATTGATCAACCATATCCTTCTACATAGATTGTGGTATATCCAACATCAACCTTTATAGAACAACCAGTTACGGTATACATTTGACTGTATCAAAATATACAACTCACGATGTTGGGATAATGATGATTTCAAGTCTGAGGATCATATACATATTAATCACTATGAGTAGTGTTGTGACAATTACATAATAATACAAGAAACATACTCATAGCGGGTTAGTCCAATATGTTGTTCTCTAACACACATGCATTGATTTTGACACTCCATATCAATGACAACTCTTTATCATCAATCAACTACATGTTAGTCTTAATGCATTATTGTTGTCCTAGTCAATAATAATACTTGACTAAGGATCTTTTAAGAATTATCATATTATTCTCAGGACATTATTATAAAACAGTTTATTTGTACACACAGAAAAAAACTGAAATAATAATGACAACGCCTTATATTAATGAACATGGTAAATCAAGTATGTTATTACAACCATCTCATGATTGATCTTTGGGCATACTCTTACAGTATAATGTTTAAAGAAAGTTTTGAGTGGGTAAGGTATTAATTGTGACTAAGTATGTAAGTTTGTGAGTGTGCCCTTAGGCGAAGCCTGTGATGGGTGAGCTTAATGGTTTGGCGGACTCTTCTGAAAAGTATACGCCACCCCAGTTTTTAGATGAATATGTTAAGCCCTCAGTTTGATAGAATCATTTATTATATTATTATATTATTATATTATTATTTTGGTTGAACAATTTAGTTAGACAAATGAGAATTGGTTAGAATAAAACTAAGTTATCGTAGTCAATAAGGCTCGCATTTATGTTAAGAGAGAAAGTTCTTAGTCACAAAAATCGAGAAGGTTAGTGGGATAACCAGATTTATCCACTAAACCTAACTTCCGTGTCTATTTGTATAAAGTTGGTATTAACTTCTTGATCAAGTTTTTACGTCTTCTCTTGTATTCACATTTTCTTTTCAAACTTTCTTTTCACTTTTTTCTCGGAAAGCCTAAGACTAGAGACCTGCTTGAAGATTTGGGTTCACTGTACTCAGCCAACTCTTTTGTTATTTTAGTACCTGGTAAATGTCAATGAAGCTTAGGTTATTTTCATGGTTATTTATGTGGCTTTAGGGATGCACGCTTAAGCGTCTGTTTTGAGTGTAAGGAAGGAAACTTCCTGAATCTGGGTTTTATGATGTTTCTTGTAAGTTTTTTTAGTTTTGTGGTATACAATCTAATAAGTTTAACTATTATAGCTCAAAATACTCCTAAAGGTTCTCGTGATAAGTGCAAGAGTCTTGTTTTTTGAACTTGTTGCATTTTCTAGTAAGTTTCTTCTTACTCTATGTGTGTGTGTGTAATGTCTTTGTTTATGTTTGGTTTGAGGTAAGTATAAATATTCTGTAAAGATGAAATGTTTGTACAAGAGTGATTAATGTTTGTTGTAATCAATCTGGTTTGGTATGTTCGTGTTAAGATGTAAGAACCTTCTTTCGTGCTTAAGCCATTACCCCTACTTCTAAAATGAATAACGTGGTCTGATACATGGAAATGAATTCATGGCGTTGCCTCCAATGAAATGAGCATTAAACTGGCAGATCGCGATACATGAAAATGATCGTGTAGCCTTTGGTAGGACAAGTGTTATTGCAAACCAGATTGGCAAATCATGTCAAAAGAAAATGAATGGAAAATTAATGCTTATGTTCTACCAAAATATATATTTAAATATAATATAATATCATTAGTGGGTCTTACACTTTTAATTCATTGCAATTTAATCCCTAGGCTCGGAAAATGACTTTCATGCAATTTAATCCTTACTCAAGCCTAGTCAATTTTTATGCATATTAATAGCAGCCCACATAATTCACAATTTTACAATTTTACCATAAATTTATCATCTTTTTCAATTTAATCCTTAATTGATAATTTCATCAAAATTTTCTTTATAAAAGTTGTTTATCTAACAACAACATTTTATTTTCTATCATAAAATTTCAAAATTCAAGCATACTCATCAATGGAAAAACCCTAATACTTTAACGATTTTGCAAATTAATCCCTGAGCTAGCTAGATTAAGCTACTACGATCTCGGAAACATAGAAATCATAAAAAACGAGACAATGATACATACCTAATTGAGCAAAACAAGCTTGTTAATATCTCAAGCTTTCATGGCTAGGTTTTCTCTTATTTTTTTATTTATTATTTTGTGGTAGATGATGATAATAGATTATTTTATTTTATTTATTATAACTTAATTGATAATTTCCAAAATTACCCTTAATATTTATTTAATTTCCAATGATGACTATTCATGCTTATCCACTAACAACTTTAAATGGCCTATTTACTATATAAGGACCTCCAATTTCAAATTCTATAGCTATTTAATACCAATAGCTATTAGAACTCAACTTTTGCACTTAATGCAATTTAGTCCTTTTCATCAAATTAGGCACGTAAACGGTAAAATTTATTAACAAAATTTTTATACTGCATTTCTATCATACAGTAGACCATATAATAATAAAAATAAATTTTTTCGACTTCGGATTTGTGGTCCTGAAACCACTGGTCCGATTTAACTGAAAATAGGCTGTTACAATCTATCCTATGGCATGCCAATTATATCTGACTCTACCTGAACAGTTAATAGGGTAATCGATTATCCAATTCTAAATATAGCTCAATTTCACAATTCATAATTTTCAATTGTTCAACAAAATCATCAATTCATATGTATCATAGGATGGATCAACTCAATTCAAAGTTAATTTCATATTTTCATCAAGTTACAATATTTTCAATTCTATTCAATTTAGTCTTCTATCTTAATAATCAATCAGAATCATATCAATTCAATTCGATCAAGCAATTTCCACTCACCTCATAATCTTACCATGCAAAATAGAATAAATGTGCAACAATTGAAGTGATTTGAATTATAGAAATACAAACCGAAAATTTCGAGCTATTCATCGATGACTTTAGCTTTTCCTTTCCCTCTCTAGGAATCTGGGTTGACGTTAGCTACGAATTAACATAAACATACAGCACCATCAATATCCAACCAAATTCACAATCAATTGCCATTTTATACAAATTTTGTATTTTATTCAATTTAGTCTCTAAAATCGGGACTAACATAACTTTCAATTTAAAAATCCAAATTAAAATTTGATTTCACTATTGTCCATTAGGAATATTTTATTTTTTATTTCTACATCCAATTTTACAATTTATTTAGTTTAGTCCCTAATGTATGAAGCTATTAATTAAGCTTTACAATTTAGTCCTTTTTCATATCTAAGCTTAAAACCTATCAATTTAATACCTAATACTTTTAATTCTCAACGACATCTTTCAAAACTTTAACAATTTTACAATTTGATACATGGATTAGCTAGATTAAGCTCCCATGATCTTAAAAACATAAAAATTACAAGAAAAAGACTAAATTGCACTAAACAATTATCGATTAAGAGCTTCGAAATCCCTTTCAATGGCATCTTCTTCTTGCTTTTATCTTTGGTTCGGTTGAAAGATATCAAAATTCTCTCTCTTTCCTCCGATTTTATTTTTAATTTTATTAAATTTTACCCATTAAGCATAATGATATTATATCGTCCACTAATCTCAATTACATAGGGTCTAATTGCTATTTTGGGCCTTTGGTTAATTTTAATTTAAGTCCTCAATCCAATTTCTAATTAAAAACCTCTAGCTATTAGACTTTACAATTTAGTCTCTGGGTCCTAATTAAATACAATTTCGGCTAAGTCACTTATCCGAAATTAAATTTAATTATCTAATAATTCTGTAAATATTTATATTAAATATTTATGGGCTCGATTTACGGAAATGAGATCTTGAAATCGTATTTTATAATACCATTGGAAACTAAATTGTTACATCAAGTGTCCATATCAATTGCCACGACAACTACAACGCCATCAATTTTCAACTTTAGTTGCCACATTAGCTGCTACGCCAACTTCCACGTAATGAATTTGCCACATCATCCATCATGTTAGCTACTATGTCATCACTTAATGAGAGGAGCTTCAGTGGAAAAAAAATAATTTCGAGGATTTAATTAATTGTTAGTTTTCGATTAAAACTTCGATCGAGTGCTATTTTAGATTTTATTTGTATGAGGAATTTTTTTTCATCTAAGCTTCCTTCATAATTAATACATGGATTATATAAAAATAAAACTTAATTAAACAATCATCCAAACCTGTTTTATTATAATTACTTAAGCTTTCAGATATTCATTTTCAGCTATTTGGGTCATTAATCCAATAAAAATTGATTAAATGTCATCATCAATTCTCATTAAGTCGAGACTCAGTTAGATCATATTTGGAGTTAAATTGGATGAAAATAAATATTTGGAAATTTTAATGATAATTTGAATTATTATTTAATTTAACTGTTGAATGATAATTTGAATTATTATTTGAACCCCATATGATAGCTTAATGGTTAAGGTATTCATAACCTCAAGTGTGACATGGATTTGAATCGCGCTAATCATGTTTGTTATTCTCACTTTATCCTATTTTTGTATTAAAAAAAAAAGTATTTCTCAACTGTTTTCACTTTCGTGGCACTTGGCACTCTCTTGTTTTATATTCTTAAATAGAAATTTTTTTTACCCGCTACGCAATTAACACATCCACGCGCGTTGATAGGTGGAATGGTAATGATTAACGACTTCGATCCACCTCTCTTAGATTTAAATTTTGTAAATAAAAAATAATCATATTTAAATAATTTTATTTTTAATTTAAAGATTTTATTTAATTACACTTTAAATTTGGGTATTTGGTGTCGAAAATATCAAATAAAAAATATATGCACACCAAATATGATTCATTGCTAGCTAACTTACATTTATGTTCATAAGATCAACATTAAGCTTTGAGCTCAAGTATAGGTTTCTCTAATCAACACTTTCAAGTAACAGCTAGCTGTCTAGGGTCCTTTTTGTTGCTTAAAATTCTTAAATGGGAATGCTCCAACTTTGCTTGGCCAAACGGCAAGGCAAAATTTCATATTAGGAGCACCTTTTAGTTGAATCTTTTCACTTCATTGATGGTTCAAAAAGGTGTTTTTTTTTTTTTGGGGGGGGGGGGGGGGCTTTGACTTTTCACATACCATGTGATTGAACCTCTAGCACATGCTTCAAGCTTAGTGTTACAACAAAACAATTATTTAATTATAGATAGTAAGCTTGAATCACCTCCCTAAAAAATTTCTTAATTTATACTTAGAGCTAAAAAAACATAAATGTATGCATTGAGGCAATATTGAAATACCATATATTAAGGTTCTTTGCATATTTCCAAAAACGATACTTTGAAAAAAGACAGTGAAAGAAAGAGATATAAATGTCTTTACTTGTATTTTTATCTTAGTTTACAAGTAATTTTATTAGATCAAAAGTTTTAAACATTGAAAATTAAAATATATATGGATGTAAATGAATTTGATAGGTTGTTGAACTTGATTGGTGTCCAAATATTAATTACCAATGTAATTTTTTTAAGATTAAAAAAAATATATTATGACATACCCATGGTGAAAAAAATATGAAAAAAATATATTTCTTAAAAGTTTATATAAAATTTAAATGATGTTTTGGTTTGGATTATAAAGTAATTTTTTTAATTTTATTGTGTCATGGGTTCAAATTTTACCATAATTGAATTTTTATTGATTTATAAAATGTAAAAGGACAAAAATATTATCGTAATAATATAAATTGCTTTGTACATAAAAGAATATTTTAGTAATTTGTCAATTGAGTATAATATAGGGTAAACTACACCATTAGTCACTAAATCATGGGCAAGTTTTCATTTTGGTCACTGAACTATTCGAAAGTTTTCATTTAAGTCATTGAACTATTCAAAAAATTTTATTTAAGTCACAGGGTTGTTAAGTTTAAAAAAAAAAAATTCCATCAACGAGCTCCAAGTGATGATTCAATGACCGGTGTAGCAGATTATTACCCATCGATGAGTAGAAGAAAATACCTTAGATCCAAGTTGATCTGACGGCTAGTGTCGAAGATCAAAGAAAAAAACTATTTAAAATTTGGTTCGTAAATTTGTGACGTCCAAAGCTATTTCATGAAAAAAAAACTAAACTATAGAAGAGAAGGAAAGAGAGCTTTAGATTGGTGTAGGCAGAGCAAACATACAAAGTCATATAACATTGATTTTAATAGCCCAATGACTTAAATTAAAATTTTTAAATAGTTCAATGATCAAATTATAACAATTTTTTAAAATAAGAAACTAAAACAAAAACTTACCTTTCATTTAGTAATTAATGATTCAGTTTACCCTATAATATAAGTGTAGATATTCCAGGAATGAAGGGTCATGCCTAGTCGAATCACCAAAATCAAAAGAAAAAGTGACCAAATTACATGTTTTTGTATCAATAATTTTTTTTTACTAATTTTAAAATATAAAAATATCTAAAATTTTCAATGCCAGGTCCAGACTTGCTGCCTCTAGGGGCGGCACCGGGGGTACGAAGCAGCTTTAGCTTGCAATAAAATCTTTTTAAAAGAATATAAAATTATAAATTAATATTGTGCTAAAATTATATTTTAGTCCCAAAAATTTATAATTGAATTTTAATCTTAAAATAAAAATATAACTTTGCCCCTAAGCGCCCCCCATGCCCTAATTAATTAGTGTATTTAAAAAAAGGTACTGTAAGTGATAATATAATTAACTTCAACAAATGTCTAACTTGGGATGAATGCAACAATAATTTGATTAGCTTACCAAGTATAAAACCTACATTTTGTAATGTATTTCATTTCTTAAAAGTTGATTAGTCAATTAATTAAGCTTTAGAATTCGACCATACTCTTTGCTTCGAATCCCAAATAGCCTCGCCTCCCATGCACCTTACCTATTTTTCCCGTTTCTTTGGTCAACTCCTCCCTTTATTTCCTTTATAAACCCCAAATCCCTCCCATTTCCATTCACCAAATATCTCCAAACTTGTCCCTATTTCCTTCACAAAAACAAGGAGGAGAACCCATCAAAAAACTCTCTTAAAGAACCCAAGACCCAAACACACACACACAAAAAAGAAAAAACAAGATGGAAGCTGCCAAAATTTTCGTCACTATAGCTCTAACATATGCTGTAACAATTGCTTTAGCGATGAAAACCATCGGTGCCGTTGCCGAAGATAACTCTCTGATTCCATCAACGACTTTCAGAGACGCTGGACCACCCGTACTACCAATGGGGAGTCCCAAAAGGGTAAGTCGTTTCCTCCAGCAAGGATATAGAAACCCTAGAGCTGCCGACCATTGCCACAAAGATGAAGAGGTTTGTTACGTCCTAGAAGGCGCCACCTCCACTTGCTGCAACAACAAATGTGTCTTTTTGGCGACGGACAACCACAACTGCGGTGCATGCAAGAGGAAGTGCAAGTTCACCCAGGTTTGCTGCCGGGGAGAGTGCGTCGACATTGCTTTCGACAAAAGACATTGCGGAGCTTGTAACCACCGGTGTAACCGCGGCGAGTATTGCGTTTATGGCATGTGTAACTATGCATGATTTTAAGACTTCTTTGTGAGGGTTGGGATTTATTCATAAACACAATAAAAAGAAGCCACATTTAAAGTGGTTCTTAACTATTATAATATATATGATATGAAATTAATTACTAATCTTATTAAAATGTAATGGTATACAGAAAAAAAAAAAGTTTAAGCAAAAACTTTATGAATACCTCATGTTGTTATATACCTTTATACATTTTTTGTGTTAGGGAGAAAGGGGAGGGTATTTCATTGTATACTTGTATCATTGTTTTATAAAACAAAAAGATTATGTTTTTTAATATACGATTATGCTAAATATCATTATGTCCATCAAATTATATGGATTGAAAATCCCAGGTTTTTCTTTTCAGTTCAATAAGTGATATTAAATTGGATTTTTTAGCAAAACTACATTAAACATTTCAAGGCTATTTTTTCTCATCAGCAACAAAGAATTTCTTTTCTTTTTTTTTTTTTTGGAAAAAGAACTAGATTTCATTACACACTAATTTAAAAAGTTGTCGGATATATAACATACCTATGCTATTATTAGGGGTTTAACAACTAGGAGGGAAGTTGCAAATACAAAGCAAATTCTGGAAATTTAAATCACCCAAGGGCAAGGTGGATTGAACAATGCTCCCTAGCTGAGCTAATGAGTTCGTGCAATTGCTCCCTTCTCAAAATATAAGCTTAAGGTGCCAATATTCAAAGAGTGGAGGAGTATCCTGCACTCATCAGTCAAAGGAGATGGTAAAATATTAGAAGTTAATTTAATTTTCATTAAGTGAATGATGGTGATAGTATCAACTTCGATCTCAAGGTTATCGAGATTTAGGCTAATAGCTAACTAAAGTTCATTCCTGAGGACTCACAGTTCAGCTTCCACACTAGTTGATCTTAGGATATGTAAATAAGCTCCAATAATCCAATTCTCGTTGTGGTCACGAATTAGGACTCCCACCCTCGCTTTTCCTTGGTTGCTTAAGGATGATCCATTCGTATTGAGTTTATATTAATTCATAGGGGTGGTTTCCAGGACACTGGAGTAAAAGATGGAAGGTGAACTTTTTTAACCAAAGAGGAAATGGAATGGCCAAAAATTCCTCTGTTGCTGAAAGGACTCTGACTAGAAAATTCCCCATAGGACAGAAGTTTCCAAAAACACAGGCATTCCTAACCAGAAAAGTTTCTCATAAAGCAATGGCAAAGATGGTAATCCACAACTTAGATGAAAGATTCAAGGAGATCAAATCTTGCCATCTAAGAGAGGTCGAAGGGGAGTAATTGTAGTTGCAAAGTTCTCTCAGAGGCGTTTTGTGGCAGGGCATTCTCGAAACAAATGGTTGATCTCTTCTTGAGTACTAGAATAGAGAGGAAAAAGACCCTCCACATTTAGGTTTCTTGAGCAGAAGAAGGCCTGTTCATGCGGTCAAGTTGGTTAAGTACACAATGTGGAAGCATTTGGAATTGCAAGAAATAGTTTGGGATGGTAGCCATCGTAGATTGAATAAGTCTCCCGATAGGGGAGAGGAGATTTTCTTTCTAGGCTCTTAGCTTACTCCTAACTTTCTCAATTATGAAATCGTAATCGCCCCGAGTCACCCTCCTGGAGTGTATAGGGAAGCCCGGATATTTCTCAAGATCTCAGGTCTCTCTAATCCCCAAAATGTTTGCAATCCAATCCTAATGCATTGATGTAATACCTTCATGCAGTTTTTAAGAGTCTTTCCAATGGCTTCCATCGTTTTGGATTTTGTTTTGGCAAAAAGTATAACATCATCTGCAAACATTAAGTGAGAGAACCAAGGACCACTTCTTGAAACACGAATCGGTTTCCACATTCTTTGCTCCAGTGCTTGAAGAATTTACAGATTTAGGAATTCCGTACACATAATGAAAGCATGTAACAAAAGGGGATCCCCTTCTCTAAGTGCTCGAGAAAATCGAAAACTTTGGAGTTATGACCTATTGAGAAGAATCGTGGTGAAGGTAGTTGAGATGTAACTCATAATTAAATTAATCTATTTTCTCGAAAACCCAACAAAAATATAGTACCTTTCTATATTAAAAATTATTAAGAATTTTATATATTAAAAATTAATTTTTATTAAAATTCAATTTTAGATTTGGTTTTTCATTTTTACAAATTATATTTGGGTATTAAATTTTTATTTATTTATTTTGGAGATATTTGGGGATATAATAAGTTTATTTTGGTTTGGGTTTGGGATATTTGGTTTTGAAATTAAATATTTTAGATTATGAGTTTGGATTAATTTTTAGAATATAAGTATTGAGTTTATAAAATTAATAAAATAATTTTTAATATTTAAAATTTAATAATAAAAGTAATATTATTCAAATGTCAATATAGTAATAAAATAAATAATAAAGAGTATTTTTATTTGTTTAAAAGCTTGTCGAATCAATACTTCAAATTGCAGATAATAATTCAAATATATAAAATTTATGTGCATATCATATAATAATATTAACTATATTTATAAAATTCATATATTATATAATCATAAGCATTACATATAAAAAACATTTTTAGTTATGTTATATAAAATTTCTCTATTATGATAAAATATTTATATAAAATTCCTACTTTGGGTTATTATTTAGTACACTCGGAGCTTACTTTTCTTTTTATTTCACAACCAACTTTAATAAATTGCCATGTATCTTTTTTTTTAAATACTTATTTTTTAAAATATATTTTTATACATCTATAAGACATTTGTTAACTTCTTAACATTACTTGTGGAGTCAAAAAATTTTACTAGTAATGTACCAAATATTTTTTCAATTTTTATTGTGTTATAATGTAAAAGTAAAATTAAGGGTAAATAACACTATAGGTTGCCCAACTATGCTTAGGCTTCCTTTTTCGTGGATGGAAGGGTGCGGTGGAAATTCAAATTTTAATATAATAACAAATTTAACCCTTAATTTTTACATATTGTGTCAATTTAGTCATAATTTTTTAAATAAATTAACCATCAACATTATAGATTATCTCAAATTGGTCCTAATTCTAAAAAGTTCAAAATATAAAAAAATAAATAAATATCCTCAATTTGACTCATGTGGATTTTACATATATATATTTAATTTTTTTTTAGAATTAGGACCAAAGTGAGATAATTTGTAATGTTGAAAGTTAATTTTTTTAAAAAAAAAGTATGACTAACTTGACGCAATATTAATAAGATGAGGGCTAAATTTATTATTATACCATTTTTTGAATTGCCACCTCACTTTTCCATTAAACACGGTCCGTTTGTTTACATGTAAAATGTTTTACAGAAATTATTTTCTGTATTTTCCTGTGTTTGTTTCACAGAAAATAGTTTGGTCAACGGAAACTGACTTACAGGTCAAGGTAAATAAGCCATTTTTCATGTATAATGACTTATCTTTTGAAAAGCGTAAGTCATTTTCCGGAAAAGAGCTCATTTATAGATAATTTTATTTTTATATAAGAATTAACTTAAATCAAGCTTAATATTATTATATTGATAATAATTTTTATTTTTATTTTTAAAAATATTTAAAATTTATTTTTCAATATTATTAAAACATACATATTTAATTAATTATATTTAGTCATATAATAAATTATAATAAATTATTATTATAGTAAATATAATTTATTATTTTAATAAATTATTTAATATTTTAATTTTATTTTAATAATAATTTAAAAATAATTTTTAAATATATTATTTATTGGAAATATTCAATATTAATATTTTGATAATAAATATTTATTACAACTATAAATATATTAATAATAAATATTTTGTAGTATAAAAGTTAAAATATATCATAAGTCTATGTACACTTCAAATATTTGTAATTTAGTCTTTGTACTTTTATTTTCAAGAATTTAGTCCATTTACTTTTCTAATTTGAAAATCAAGTCCAATTGTTGACATCGTTAATTTTTTTTGTCAATTTTGTTGATGTCACATTTTTAAATAAAATAAAAAATACTCACTTAGTAGCCATGTAATTAAAAAATGATGTTGCAATGAATCTAAATTTAACATAAAATTTTAATATATGCAAAAACAATGTAAAACATAAAATTATAGATAAAAATAAATTCAATTAAACAATGAAAAAAAAAAGAAAATCTCAAATGTATGTTTGTTTAATTGAAAACAACTTTTATAAAATATTTTTAAGAAGTCTACCAAACAACAAAAAATATTTTACACAGATTCATCCAAACACCAGAAAATATTAGCTTTTCCAGAAAAGTAAATCATTTTCCAGAAATCATTTTCTAAAAGTCATTTTCAATGAAACAAACGGAGCCTTTAATTAGTTGAGTGACCATTTTGAAAGTTTTAAAAGTTGGGTGACAAAAACAAAAACTTAAGCATAGTTGAGTGACCCATAATGTAGTTTACCCAAAAATTAATAATTACATCCGAAAAAAATTAATAACAAAACATTAAAATGATTTAAATTTGTTAAAATTTGAGCAACCTAAATTAATTTGGATAAAAAAATAATTTGAGTTTAAAAAAAATCAAATTTGAAAAGACTTGAGCCGATAATAACCCAAACTCAAAAAATATCGAGTAAAAAAATCTGAAATAGTGTAAATCCAAAAATAACCTACACTTGTCCAGCGTAGACCTGCTCATGGGTCGAGCCACCCGGCCCGGCCCAAAGGCCCGCCCGAAACGTGGGAGGGTTTGGGCAAAAATATAGGCCCGAAAAATGGGATTGGACAAAAAAATAAGGCCCGTTTTAAAAATGGGCCGAGCCTCGGTAAGACATTTTTGGCCAGGCCCGAATTCACTAAATGACAAAAAAAATCTGCATTTTTTTAATGTTATTTTCTTGTTGTTTTCTCCTTATTTTGCTACCATTTTACTATTATGTTGCTATTATTTTGTTGTTATTATTTGGATATTGTATAAAACTTATTTTATTGTTAATTTTGTTATTATTTTAAAGACATTTATTAATTTTTTTATTATTTAGAGGCATTTTCTTGTTAAGTTGCATCCGTGTTATTTAAGTCTACATATTTTTTAAAATTTATTTTCAATTTGTTTTAAAATATTTATTTTGATATTTTTAGTATTTTTGATGTATTATATATATAAATTATATAAAAATTAATATGGGCGGATCAGGCCGGGCCCGGGTTTTAGTATTTTTATCCGAGTCGAGCTTGGGTAAAATTTTAGGCCCATTTTTTTAGACTCCGCCCGAGCCCGACCTGGCCCATGAGCACCTCTAGTCTAGCGATTCACCGCTCCTGTTACCAATACTGTTAAGTCTTCATTTTCAAATTAGTCATCTATTATTAAACAAATAAAAAGTGAAGAAAACCCAAATTCATATGATGACGATGATAAAAGGCCAGAGAGCTTGTTTAAAACAGGAAAAAGAAGTGGTCCAATTTTACTAAATGCAGTTAATTGGAATGAAAAGATAAAGGTAAAATCCGTTAATTTAATCTTAATTTTTAAAAAAAAATCCTTCATAGTCATACATTATGTGAATTTAGTCCTTAACATTGTAACATGTTTACCTAACCAAGTCATCCAACAAGACTCAACACACCACCTCACACCATCTCCAGTCCCTTAACATGTAAATCAAATTGACATTCATCTCTTTATAATAAAATTAACAATTTCAAAAAAAAATATAAACTAGTTTACTCTTTGAATATATATTATACAAATTCTATATGTATAATATATATTGTCCAAATTAATGTTTCAAATTTTAAAAAATAAAATTTAAATATATTCGTATTAAATAAATCTGGCTTAGTGCTCCGCTGCTGCAATTGTATTTTTTAATCATGGTCGATTTCAGTGCTCCAGATGAAGTTAAAACTAAAGATTTTATTCTTCAGGAACTTCTAAGGAAATGACAGGTTACATTAAAGGATCTTAATTATGATCCCATTAAATGTAAATCCTTGGACGCGTGGCACTGATTTGTACCTATCACATGGTACTAATAAATTAATATAACCCATCGTTTTGTGTTTGGTTATTTATTTATGTAAAATTATATCCTAAGATTTGAATGTTAAAATTTAAGTTTTTAAATATTTTGTATATTTTAAATTTATTTTTTATTTTTATTTTTTGAATTTAAAAATTCAGATCTAGTTGTTATCAGGCTTAATGATAAATTTGACCACTAATATTTACATGTTTTGTTAATAAATGTACGAAAGATTGAAACATTTTAAAAGAAAAGAAAGATTAAAATATTGAATTTATTCATTAAATATTTTACAAAAAAAGATTCAAAAATACAATTAGGACCATTTTATTATTCTTGTTCTTGTTAAAATTATTTGGTGTGACATTTAGAAATTTAAAAAAAAATACACTTAATAGTGATATAAAAATAAAAATAATGTTGAAAGATTTCTTAAAAACTCTCATACGAAATCATCAATGTATAATAAATATTTTTTTAGTAAAATAATATTATTAAGAACAATAGACGTAAATATTTTATTCGAAATGGTTGACCATATTTCTTAAAAACTCTCGTATGACAGATTAGTGAGATCCTTAGGTGATTATTGCGGCTGCAAGATTGGTCAACTCCCACTTAAATATTTAGGCTACCATCTTGGTGCTAATCTTCGAAAAAAGGAGTTATGAGAACCTATTATTAAAAGGGTGAGATTTAAGCTTCACTATCGTTAGTAATGAGAAACGTAAACTCCTTAGTTTTGCGACTCGCCTCACTATCGTTAATGCTGTCCCTTCTGCCCTCCCACTCTATTATATGTCAATCTTCCAAGCCCCTGTCGAGGATTGTTCAGGGTCCCATAACTCCTTTTTTCGAGGATTGGCACCAAGATAGCAAATTTAACGTAAATTCATTTATCTCGTGGATTGTTCAGGGTCTTCGAAATACATCATTGCCCCTTCAACTTTAGTATATATTTTCATGTTAATTTTTTTTTGATATTCAGTGTAGTGCCTCTATAAGCTTCGAATCCTATTTATTTCTTTGAGAGTATGACGTGCTTTGCTGTTACTAATAAAGTGGACTAGTTAAAAATTACACTACTTATGAATAACCGATTTGGTTTTTTTTTTATTAGAATAATATTTAAATTTGATATTTTAAAAATTATTCGTAATCAAATAGCTAAAACTACTTAAAAAAAAATCAATGATATTCATTGAAAGAACTACAAAATTCTTCTGATAAACAACAACCAGAAAAGAATATAAAGAAAATAAATTTCTTTCTAAGCGTAATTGCACAGACCAAACACACAAAACTCTCCATTGCTGCACCTTTTGTTGCATCCACCACAATGTTTCCTATTGAAAGATGGATTCACACATTTTCCCTTACAGCATATCTCATTGTACTTGCATTTCTTCCCACACTTTCCACAGTTATGCCTGTCTGTTAATATGTTCACACATTTTTTCTTGCAGCATTGGGGTCCAGGGCTCCCCTTTGCATCACAAATCCCGGGAAACTTCTTGCAAGTAACCCTACGAGTTCGTTTGTTTTGCAAGAGCCAACGACCTTGTGCTGAAGAGTACTCTGATGAATCCATTATTGCATCATTAAAATCAGTAGTATCTTGTTGATGGTCTAGATTTGATGTTGCTGAAGTGCTTAGGACTAGAACCACGATGAGAACCGATACGAAAACTAGCTTTGTAAACTTCATAGAGATTGTTTGTAAGAAGGGATAGAGAACTTAGAGATGGTGAAGACTTGAAGAGAAGTGAAAATACAGAGCTCTATGGGATGGGGAGTTGGGTGACAAAGTAGGGTATTTATAGAGAACTAACTACGAGACGTAGGGGTTGGACTTTGAACTTTTTTGCTAGGTCTTAGTGGAACGGTCAGCCCTGTGCATAAAATAATAAACTAAGTTGAAGAAAAGCAAAGACCAAGTTTGGAAAAGTTACTACATTCCTCAAATTCAAATGCTTATCAAATATGATATTATATATATCAGACACGCGTAGGAAAGGGTGGAATTCATCAATAAAGTTGCTGATTAATGGTTTTAATAAATAAATAAATAAAACAAATCATTTTGTTAGTCAGATTTTGGCAACTTTGCAAACTCGCTAGCTGGATTAGTGAAAACCCAAGATATTTCTGAACCGAAAAGTCAATTTTTCCACCCTAATTTAGGTGCTGCCTGAAAATAAACAACCATGCGACTATTTTAGGCTTCTTACTATAATCTATAAAATTCAGGGTCAGGAAAAAACAACTTACATATTTGGCAAGTTTACAATAGCTGAGATGTGTTTGACAAATTTCATCTAGTTTCGGCATTTGTATAGATGGACTTTGTTTTAGGTTAAACTGACCCTAATGGCTAATACTATGGATATATATAGTCATATCTCAAGTACCGTAAACTTTTTTGCTTTCTCATTAAAATAAAATTTATCAATAAGGTGGCGATACTATACTTACACAATTACGTAAGGTTAATATAGGTCAGATAGCTTTAATTTTTTTTGGTCTCAATTTAATTTGATTTTAATGCTATTTAATTTTTTTTCTCCAATTAAGTATCTATATTTTTTTACTCAAACGAAAAAAATATCATATAAGTACCAAACTGGACTATTTTTTTACTATAAAGTACTAGTTGAAACTTTGTTATTTAGTTTGTTTTCTCATACATGTTGTTGAGAAAAACAAAACACATTGATAGAACTCGGAACAAACATTAAAGGTATGCTCATAAAGTAATTTTCTACGCATGTGAGTTTTTTTTAGAAAAAAAAATTGTACAGTAATAGGTTAAATGAGAATTTATTGTCATGATTCATGCGATTTTATTTTTCTACTTAAACATATGGTTTATAAAACTATTATTGAATACAATGTTATAAAATTAAAACAATCTGGGAGAATGTTAGAATATCTATTTTTAAATTAATACTTTACCTATTTTAGTGGTCATTAATTGTATAATAAATTAAATAGTTTTATATAATTTTAAAAACTACAATTTAAGTCTTGGGATCTTTGAAAAATTGATTGGAAAATCTAATGACCAAAAAAAAAGATTTATTAGCTTGTTATTTAGTTTGAATCAATAAAATGAAGGAATCTATAAAACTAATTCAACAGGCCTTGAAAAAATTTCGAAGGCTCCCTATGAGAATTTAAAAAATTGATGCTTTGATAAGAAATAATATCGTTCTTCACTTTTGTTTGGTATAACTCTTCAATTTTTAGATATTTCAATAGATACAATCTTTCCACTAATTACAGTAGCTGTGATTTATTGAAAAAATCTTTAAGTATATAAATTTTAAACTGTGATGTAAGATTAAATCGCTAATTATTTTTAATATTTTGATGTATATTTCGATTTAGGGTATATCACTATTACATATGATTATCATGTAAATAAATTCATCTAAATAATTTTAGAATCTCAAGGAACAAAGAAAAGTCACCTGATAACAAAAGTTACTTTAACCCTTGCAATAACATGTTTGACAAAATTATAATTTTTTTTCTAAAGCAATTTAGTTTTTTTAATTGATCCCATCAAAATTAAATGTCAAAATCGACGGTTAGCTCTTCTTGTTATACATTTTTCATTTCATGAATTAATACTTAGGATTATTTCTCGAAAAACTCTCTAGAATAGTAAAATTTTGATATAAAATTTAATAAATTAAGATTTATCGTTAATAAATTAGTAACAAAATTAGATGTAAAAGCATATTTGAATCCATTGGTATTTTAAAATCTTCGAGTCTTGTGATTTTGATTTTTTAAATTAACACACAATTAATTTAGAGAAAGCGACTTTCTCTCTTTTCTGAAGATTCGATATTAAAAAAGTTACGCATGTGAAATTTAAGAACTATAACCTTAATATATAATTTTTTACACATTAATCTTAATTTCTAATTAGCCCATCATCAATTAGAAATTAGTTATTAGAATATCTACATATGTTTGACCTATATTTTATGTAATAACTGAAGCCCAAAAAACTTTCATTGAATTAGACCAATTTTAATTTAGACTAACTTTTAATGATAGTAAATAATATGTAATTATGATGCTAATATTTTTCCGAAATTTTTTTTTTGGGGAAAAGAAGGATGTTGAGAGGATTGTCATGGAAGAAGTTTTCCTTTTTCTAAAAAAATGTTTTAAAAAAGCCTTGCAGGAATAATTGGTCTAAATGATTCATCTACTATTAAACAAATAAAAAGTGAGATTTTATTCTATGTATGAACACAAAGAAAACAGCAGTGATTTGTTGTAATCTCCAAATTCAAATAATAAAAAATAATTATAGCTAAAACAGGAAAAAGTAATGGTTCAAAAGCTGAGCTGAAGCACCGAAAATGTTTAACTCATTTAAACAAATTCCTTGCTTATTCAAACATTGACAAGGTGATGATTTAATATATAGTTTACACGTTTTGTGTCATCTGCACTTTTATATTAGAGTGAGAATTCAAGTCAACCGTCCCTAAGTGTGATTTTTTAAAACAAATACTTGATACACTCAACGTGACTTAATGCTGTGCTGCTCCAATTGTATGTTTAAATGATGGTGGATTTCATTGCTCCAAATAAAGTTAAGACTCGAGATTTTATTCTTGAGGGAATTCTATGGAAATGACAGGTTGCAATCAAAAGATCTTAATTATGATTCCCATTACTCATTTAAAAGCCATTCATAATTATAAATATTTGACTGTGCCACCGGCTTGTATCTTTGTATAGGCACCAACAAGTTAATATAATATTTTACTCTTATGTTTGGTTTGGTGATTAAATATGTTTAATTATGAAATTCAATCAAATTTGAGCTTTCAAAGAGAGTAAGAGAAAGAGGAATGCTTTTATTTGGACAGATGATATAGGTATGTGTACTATCACTTTAATTGTATAATATTAAATATATATAGTTATCCGTGCCATGCACAGGTGTATCATGTGCATTGTTTAATTTTTAGTCTTAATTCTCATAAAAGTATTACAGTTTTTACTTTCTATTATTATTGTTAATAATTATAATAATTTATTAAAAGTGATTGTAACACCAAACATAAATATCATTATAATCATAATTAATATATTAATAAACAAATTATTAACTAAAATATAATATTATAATTGTAACGTATGACAACTACTGGTTTACTATTAAGAAAAAATAAATAAAAAGATCTCTTCAGTCATTCTCATCAATTTTGAAATTGAGTAAATTAGTCCCTTTAAAAAATTGGACTAATTTAATCTCTATCAATTTTAAGTGTGTGCAATTAAGAACAATTAATCATAACATTAATGTCTTCATCCAATTGTACATAATTTTGATTGGTATAACAACAATTTTATCTCTTGATGTTTACATGCTTTGTCAATTTGGTTTAGATTTTAAAAATTTTAATAAATTTAGCCTGCAATATCTAAATTTGTTAATCATTACTAAATTGACAAAATGTGTAAAATTTGAGTGCTAAATTTGTTATTATACCAATCAAAATTATATACAGTTGACAAAAATACATTAACATCATAATTATTTGTCCTTGATTGCACACTTTTGAGAGGGGCTAGAGTGGTCTTTTATCGATATATATATATATATATATATATATATGTTTTAATTAGTCTTAAGTCAAGATTGATAAATTAAAAAATTAAGTGTCGAATAAATAAGTGTAGAGAAATGAAGTATTGAAAAATACTGAATTTAAGTTATAAAATTTGTTTGATATATTACTTAAATTTAATTACAGAATATAATTAGATCGTGCTATAAATATAGATTTAAAATTATAAAAAGCTATATTCTACATTTTAACTTTAACTTTTAAGCATTTCACCTTATCCTAGACAAAAAAATAAATAAAACAATAAGTTTTTATAAGATAATATAAAATTAAAATAAATTAATTTATATTAAATTAATTTAAAATATTCCTCATTAAGTGATAAGTAGCTTTTATCACCTTATTATTTTCCAAGCATTTTTGTAGAAAAATTATTTTGTTTTAATTTTCGATTACCAAATATGTATAAAAAATAAATCATTAAAAATATTAATTTTCAATGATTTAATTTTTCAATGGTTTATCAAGGCTTTAAACTTTATTTAAGAAAAAAAAAAACTAAATTGATTAGAATAATAAAAATAAAAAGTAAATTGGTCTAAAATTTAAGATTATGTTCGTAATCTAAACTAATCTAAAGAATGTATTATAGTGAGATTACACTATATATTACAACAGTTTGATAATATTTCGTATTATGAGATCACAAGATAGCTGAAACATTAATAATCTACCAACTGTAATCTCATTCCAGAATATGAAATTATCCACCATAATTTACATTTTCACAAACCAAACCAAACTTAACTTTAACTTGTTTTTAGATTTCACTAAATTCATGTTTCAGTGAGTTTTGCATGATTTTTTATGCAATCGCACCACAGTAATGCCTTAAATAACAATGGTGGAAGACCTTCACCGTACACTACATTCTTTTCCGTGACCCTTGCATTTGTTTATATCATAAAACATAAATACTTAATTATTTATATTTAATAATATAATAAATTATTGATATATTAATATAATTTATCATTTTAATAAATTATTTAATATTACAGTTTTAATTAATAATAATTTTAAATAATATTATTAATATATATTGAAAATATTTATATTAATATTTTAATAATACAATTTATAAATATTTATAATAAATCTTTTATAGTATAATTTATGAATGTTTTAAATATATAAATATGAGTGAAATCATGCTTAGCTTCGTTTATAGCTTCCAACTCTAATGTGTCACCATCCCTCTCTTATATATGTAATATATGTAATTTAAATTAAAAAAGTGTTTGATAAACTGAAAAGTTAAGTGCAGAAAAATTAAGTACTGAATATCACTGCTAAATTTTATTAGTGTTAAATTTATATTATAAAATTTTTTAATAAATTAATAAATATAAGTTTTGAATATAATTATGTTGTTTGATAAAAGTGAATATTGATTTTTAAAAGATTGTTTATTTTTAATTTTAATCTTATTAATATAATATTTTATATTACATTAGATAGTTCTAGATGAAAGATAGATATGATAATTTAAATATTTCAATTTTTTAATAAAATAAAAAGATTATATTTTAGATTTTAGATTTCCTTATACTTTAATGGTCATTTTAAATCCTCAGTCTCATCACAAAAATTATATTTGAATCCAAATATATAATCTCATTACTATTAACTATCGCACTATAACTGTCGATTGAATCTCAGCTCGATTGACATGATCATTGTTGACAATATAGTAAAATGTGGACTTGAGTGCTTTGAAACCTATTACCTTTTTATTTATGAGTTGAGAATGAATTATGAGTAGTTCTAAATAATAATAAAAACCATAACATCATAACTATTGATAATAACAGTTTTCATTAAATTAACTATATTTAGATTTTACAAATCAATCAAATTCAACTGATAATCAACAACAACGACAAAAGAATATGAAGAAAATAACTTTTTTTCTAAGCATAATTGCACAAACCGAAAACACAATACTCTCCATTTCCGCACCTATTGTTGCATCCACCACAATGTTTCCTATTGAAAGATGGATTCACACATTTTCCTTTACAGCATATCTCATTGTACTTGCATTTCTTCCCACACTTTCCACAATTTTGCCTGTCTGTCAATATGTTTACACATTTTTTCTTGCAGCATTGAGGTCCAGGGCTCCCCTTTGCATCACAAATCCCCGGAAACTTCTTACAAGTAACCCTACGAGTTCGTTTGGTTTGCAAGAGCCAACGACCTTGTGCTGAAGAGTAGTCTGATGATTCTATTGTTGCATCATTAATATCATCCTTACGATCATCTGATGCTGCTGAAATGCTTAGGGCTAGAACTATGGCGAGAACCGATACGAAAACTAGCTTTCTGAACTTCATAGAGATTGTTTGTATGTAGGGATAGCGAAACTAGAGATAGTGAAGACCTGAAGAGAATTGAAAATAGAGAGCTCTATGGGATGGAGGAATTGGGTGGCAAAGAGAACTAGTATTTATAGGGAACTAACGATGAAGTATAGGGGTTGGACTTTGAACTTTTTGCTAGCTCTTAGTGGAAGGGTCAGCTCTGTGCATAAAATAATTAATAAACCAAGTTGAGGAAAAGCGAAGACCAAATTTGCAAAAGGTACTACATTCCTCCAATGTGATATATCGGATAAGTACGCGTAGGGAAGGCAGGAATGCATCAATAAAGTTGCAGATTAATGGGTTTTTTAAATAATTTTGGTGGTCAGATTTTGAAAAACTTAGCAAGCTCGCTCTCTGAATTAATGAAAGCCCTAGATATTTCTGAATTGAAAAGTCAAATTTCCCCCAAAATTAGGTGCTGTCTGAAAATAAACACCATGTGACTGTTGTATAATCTATAAAATGCAGGAGAAGTCAAATTCAGGGTCAGGAAAAAAACAACTTACATATTTGGCAAGTTTGCAATAGCAGAGATGTGTTTATCAAATTTCATACAGTTTCTGCATGCAATCCTTTTATAGCGGTGAGCCTTGAGGTCTATATTTATGAATCTTTTTTAGGACAACCTGAACCTAATACTAAGGATATATAGTGTTGTAAATTGGAGACTTCATTTACATTAATTTGATCATTTTTAGTCCTTATATTTTTAAAAATTTAAAATTTCAGTCCTCATCAAGCGATAAATGTTAAATTTATTAAGTTTTGCTATTTCTAAAATTTGAAGGGACAAAAATATTATCATGTTTAATGTCATGTCAGCTTGTTGTTTCAACATATTATTCACTAAAAATTCATTTAATGGATTAATGACTATCATATGTGTCAAGATTAAAATTTTAAAATTCGAAAAATTTAGTGATTTGAAATGATCTAATCGGAGAATATGAGCTAAATCTTCAATTTTAATATTCGAAAAATTTAGTGACTTGGAATGATCTAACCGGAGAATATGAGCTAAATCTTCAATTTTACTGTAACACCCCACACCCGGCATAGACGTTATGACCAAATCTTGAGGAATTATATAAACTTGTTTTAAACCCAAATTTTGAACTAGAAAAAAAGTGTGTTTCAACAATATTAATTTTGACAAATCTCTTATAAGTTTTTAGGAAGATACTTGTTAAGGTTATTTATTTTACAGGAAAACACTTAATTGATTACTTAATCTTTGCAACGAAAATTTCAGAGTTTTAACTTTGAAAGCCGAGATTCTAATTTGATAAACTGTATAATTTTGCAATTTACGATAAAAACTATCAAAATCTGACAGAACAAACCAAACCGAAAAGTAAAGTCCAAAATAGTTTTACAGTCCAAAAAAAATCCAGGAATAGTTTAAAAACATAAACCATCTCATATTATTAACCAAGAATTCAGTCCGAGCTCCCGCATGTCGTTTGGTCCTAAGTTTTTTGATTGCCTGAGAAGATAAAAAATATATAGGGTAAGCTAACAAAGCTTAGTGTGCAACTCAGCCCACACAAACGGGTCAGATTGCAAATAACCACACAGAAATCATGAATCAAACTGATACAAAATATGGCATATCTTGCAATGCAACATGACAGACAGATCAGATATAGATGGCATGGCATGGCATATCATGCAATGCAACATATTTCACATATAAAATACATATCCTACCCTCATTCACTCTATACCATCTCTGTTCGTCCCCACATACCAATTAGGGTAATGAATATTCATCCAACCCCACACACCAAATAAGTGATCGTTATTAATATAACCATCCAATTTAGTAAATAGCTAAATTTTTCTTACTTACTTAATTTAGTCCTTTCACTTAAATTAATCACTCAAACACACAAATTAATCTACGATATCATAACACATGCTTCAACATATAGCATAAATGTCAGATAAAAGATTAAAACATTTTTTTCTATCCCGGATTCGTGGTTCCGAAACCACCATTCTGACTAGGGTCATAATTGGGCTGTTACAACTCTCCCCCCTTAAGGGATGCAATCAAGGCTGCCAGAAAAATAATGTGGTAATCCGCTAGAATCAGATAAGTGTGGTCAGGCCACCAGAACAGATATGTGGTTAAACCACCAAATAGGGCAGATCATTAAACTGTCAACACTTCCTCCATCATATAATTACCTCCATCTCAATGCACATGCTGAAACATAATACATACTCAGATGCACACAGATGAATCAGGCTTTAAAAAATATCCCAAATTTACAAACCAGATGCAGAATTTATACTAATGACATGCTTTTAGATGCTACACATACAATATCAGTACAACAGATTTCATATATCGGAGTCGTACATATCACATAACAGACCCTACGAAGTAGCTAACATCGAAACACACTTCATATGTAACACCCTAATCCCGAGTACGGAGTACTCCAATACTAAGGCACTACATCAGGTCACCAGAGTCACCCAACAAAATTTTCAAATAAATTTAAAACATTGAAATACATTTTATATAAGAGAAAATACCATACATAGTTTTACTAAAATTAGTAATAAAAGTAGTTGTACAAAATATGTGGAGCTCCAATATCATCGTATATCAAAATAGTCAAAATAACAAAAATGATAAATGAGTTATAGATCTACAAAAAAAAAAAATACAAGTAAGGCCTTAGGAATACAATGCCCACTAATAGATAAGATACTGTACTCTGAATACGTGATGCTAGGAGTCTCTCGTCGATGATGTTCCTCAGACACGAACAAAAGTCTACAAATCTGAACATTAAGACAAATTCAAAGGCTAAGCTTTACAGGCTCAATGGTATACAAGAAATCTACCATACTTCAAGCAATTCATAAATATAAGCATGCAAATCAAATGTATACATAGAAACATGACATTAGTATCGAATTATTAAATCATGAGTCATTAAATCTACATAACCAAATCGCTTGCATATCAAACTTGTCAAACTTGTTAGATTGCACATACTACTCAAATAATTAGGTATCTGGATAGTCCCACGCCACTCATGGCCGCTAGTCAAATAATCCCGGGTGTCCTTAAAGTTATCCCAAGTGCCACTCATGGCTGCTAGTTTGGTTAGAGCCCGAAGGCTGTGAGCGCAAACAAAGCATCAAACATATAATCACAAAAATAGAACCATGACATTCGAGTCTCATACTCGTTTCAACTTGCTTATCATTCCAACTAAAATATTAACTAATGAGATGTGACTGTCTACTACCTTGACATTATGACCTTTTATCATTCAAAAATTAATAACTCTTAATATATAATTCTAAATCGAGCACCATTTATTTTAAATGAAACTAGACTTCTGTACGGTTATAGAGATATAAGGCTCACTTCCTATTTTATCTTGTGAAATTTTTGGTGAATTTTTTAAGTCATTGCTAAATCTGTTTTATAAAAATTTTGCTGCTAGATTTTTATGACCTTTCAACACTCAAAAATTCATATATTTTAAAATACAAATCTAAATCGATCTCTGTTTGTTTTAAATAAAACTAGACTAGCTCACGGTTACAACTATGTATAGATCACTTTTTAATTATTTTTTTTATAGAATTTATGGTGAACTTTTAAACTTATTGTTCATGTAATAATTTGTTTCTGGCAGATTTCACAACTAAGTTTTTAGGTACATTTTAAATTATCCAAACATGATTTCCACCCAAAGACATATAACATGCATGCATTATCACACAAGCATCATATTTATGACTTATCAAGAAGGATAGGAGAGTTAGAGGGTACCACCTTGGTGGAAGAACACCAACAAAGTTTATTGCCTAGCTCTCCACCACTTTGCCTTTACCCTTGGCTTTAGAAGATTCAGCACCCTCTTTAACTAATAACCATGTAACACACAAAATTTCCCACAAAAAATAAGAGTTGATAGGATGTAAAAATACATACTTTAAATAAATAAATAAATAAAATATGAGAAGATGGGTGGAGACTTCCTCAAACTTAAACCCTTCCAAACACCCATAAACCTCCACCTTCATCCTTGATGAACATAGATATCTTGCTCTTCCATGGAGCTTTAAAAAAAAACTAGATTAAGACCCTTACCTTCTTTGAGATTTGGAGGATGAAAAAGAAACGGTGAGAACTCACTCAAATCTCTCTCCCTCTACATAACTTGCTAAGAAAAAAATAGATGGATAAAAGAAGAAAAAAAATGAAGAAATGTAAAAAGGAAAAAAAACAATAGGGTGATTGTAATATAAGGACAAATCCACTTTATCACATACCTCAATCTACCAAACCATCTTTTCACATTAATTGGGAGAAGACTTTTATTCAAAAATGGTAAAATCACCATATTAACTATCCATCTTCCCCCTACTTCACACAAGCTTCCCAACATCCTTAATTTCTTATAAAAGGTCCAAAATTCACCCAAATTAATTCCAACAAAACCCAATCCCAAAATAAATCTATCCATCGCCAACCTAGGTCAACACTCGAACGTTGACTCGAGAATTTGATGTCGTTACATCAAAAGCGACCCTAACTAAAGTTTACTAAAAAATGGCCCACATGGTCGTGTGGCTCACATGGTCTGGACCACGACCTAGCACATAGTTGTATGGCATCGATGGTGTGGTTTTTGGCTTTGCGTCATTCACTATTTTTACGAGTTCGAGTCACACACTTGATTGTTTTTCGATGCCGACATAACAACAACATTTGCAAACCTAAAATGACACCCAAATAAGTTGTTTAGTACAAACATATCAAACCCGAAACAAAATCGACCCTTACTTGATTATAGTATACAACCACAACACTAAAACACTTGGTCACTTACCCCAACGAAAGAATAATTCCTAACACTCTCAATTTTCCTAAAGATTAATCATTACCAATTCTTCACCTAAATCAATGATTTCAAACAATTAAAACTATTTTCACACAAAATAGGAAACCATAATCCAACAACTTGACCCATATCCCATCTCCGTTGCCAAATTAAGGATTAGAGTGTTACAGAACCAAATAGAACAATTTATCTTAATTCAAAAGAAGTATTCAATTAATTTTTAAACACATATCATTTCATAGAATAAATATACACATGGGCCTTAATTCGGGTTTGCGGGGCCCTAAAATTAGTTTGAAAGCAATTGGGGATCAAAATGAATCAAGACATAAAATTTAAGAAAAATTTGAAAATTTGGTAAATAGGGGTCACACAGCTGTGTGACCAGGACGTGTGACAAAGCTCAGATCGTGTGAACATTTGAATTAAGGACACATGGCCATTTCTCAGCCCGTGTCATGGACCGTGTAACTTACTGACTTGGCTCACATGACTGTGTCTCAGACCGCGTAAAACTTGCACTAAAACTAACAGATCACAGATGGCCATGTGGGGTGATCGTGTGTGGCACACGGTCGTGTAATAGCCCGTGTCCCAAGCCGTGTGCTTCCAAATTAACTCCTTAAACAAGCTAAAATCAAGCCAAAACTTGCCCAATAAGGTACACCTAAAACACAAACCATCCCATGACCAAAACAATCAAAACATACACTTAAAACATAACAAAATTAATAACATAAACTTCTAACCAATGTACCATTCATAGTTGCCTCAATTGTAACCAAACGTTACACCAAAAATTTACCCATAAACACACCTCAAATCAACTTTCATAACCAACCACACTATTAATCTTCTAAACATACTATTAAAGTTTACCATTCAACATCACATAACACAATCACAAATACTAAATAACTTCATATCTTCCAAACTTCTAATATTAACTTTCTTACAACAAAACTTATCTACATGCCACAACCCAAAAAGAGATCTAAAAGCTACCAAAAGTAAATGGGTAGTGTGAGTTTTAATGTCGATCCTTCGAGCCGTCTACAATCGTTAACTACAAAATGACATGAGAAAAATCATTAAGCTTAAATGGCTTAGTAAGATCATAGTGTAAATTCTACTTGACTTGCTTTTAGTAAAAGAATCAATTAAAAATTATATCATGATAGCTAAAATTCTCAATTGCTTTGTTTATAAATTTTCAAGAATTCATCATAACTAGAATATGTCAACTTCATGTAATTATTCATATTATTTAATTAAGTTCATCATTACCCAGTTCACCTATTCGAACCTCACTCATTTTTAGAGGCATCATAGATGCAAAACAAGGGCACCAGAGTGCAATCAGGAGCACGAGTGTGCAATCAGGGGCATCGGAGTGCATTCAGGGGCATGAATGTGCTGTCAGGGGCACCAGAGTGCATTTAGGGGCAAAGTTGTGCAAACAGGGACACCGAATTGTTTACAGGGGCACCGAGGTGCATTGAAGACACTTCAACATTTCTATATACGTATTAGAACTCATTATAGTCTCATACAATTCATATCATATGCAAAAAATACTACTAATAACCACTTCTCAATTTCATATATATATATATATATATATATATATGAAATACTTGCATTTCTATTAATTATATAATTAACTAAATTATATTCACAAGTACATACAAAGAGATCAACTAACAAGATAATAATCATATAAATTACAAGTGAAACACATTAAATTGCAATAACTATGAACTTACCTATAAAACACTTTTGGTTTAAACACATGGACTACTCCGTAATTTTTTCTTTTTCCTCAGTTATTGTCTTTTTTATTCAAATCTTGATCTATATAGTAATTAAATACAATATATTAAATTCACATTCAATTCAATACATATGGCCCTTAACTTTTCATTAATTACACATTTTTCTTAAATTTTTACATTTTTCACAATTTAGTCCCTAAACTTAAAATCTCCAATTTTAGCAAAATTTGTTATTTATTCATGCTAGCGGGATATTTATCCTCTTATTTCCAGCCCAAATATATACTAAATTCAAAACATTTCCCCATGAATTCTAACATTTACTCAATTCAATCCTTTAATAAAAACTAACAAAATTACTTAGTAAACTAATTCAAATTAACACCTATAATTTTCCACTCCATCAAATAAAATCCAAATTAACAAGGTTTCATCAATGACATCATTTAAAATCTTTGACAGTTTTAAAAACAGAGTTACGAGTTAGATAAACCTAGTTGTAACAACCTCAAAAACATAAAAATTACAAAAATTAATCTCAATTTGAACTTACATGCAAAGAGTACCTTCACCGAACCTTGCTAGAACAACAATGGAGAATTTTCTTTTCTATTTTCGGTGGGGGAATGCTTTAAGGGAGATGATACTCGTTTTGTTTTAATTTTACTTAAGTCATATTACTTTAATTACTAAAATACCCTTATAATATATCACTCAATTAAGCCAAACCTAAACCTATTACCGTCCATCATGGATTATGATGGTCTAATTACCATTTATGGCCATCAAATTAAATTTCTAAAGCTATTAAGCTCAATTTACTAATAACAACTAACTTTCACAACATTTACAAATTAGTCTTTTTTACTAAATTAACTAGGTAAACATTAAATTTTTTTCACTAAAAATTAATACGACCTTAATGCAACTCTACAATTAGTAATTAATTAGTAAAACACGACTCCACATTTCGAAATTGTGGTCCCAAAACCACTATTTTCTACACCACTGAAAAACGGGATATTACATTACCACACTCAACCCGCAATCATACCAAAAGAGAACGCTGGTACGACATAGCTCAAAAACAAAGAAGAAAGAAGAAACAAAAAGAAAACAACAGGAGGAAATTTCAGTATCAAAAGTTGAAAAGAAAAGAAAAAGTTCAATAATAAATAAAAAGAAAACAACACTGTGTTGAAAGTTCAAACCGTAAAAACTTGTTAAAAAGAAATTTTAAGCTCATTGTTCTCCAATTATTAACTAAACCAATAATAAATAAAATATAAATACAAATAATATAATATAATATAATTAAAGACATAATAACATAATTTAAGGCAAGAAATATAACAAATAAATAGAAAATTATACACCTATCACCAGGGGCGTAGCCTGAGGAGGCTGGCAGGGGTCTCGACCTCCTAAAATGGAAAAGGCCCTTTAAATTTTTTTTAAATTTTAAATTAGTAAAGGTTAAATTACACATCGACCTCCTAAAAATGATAAAAATTTGATTTAATCCTTTAAAAGTTATAAAGATATAAGCTATTCAAATAGTAAAATTACATTTTTACTATCATAAAAATTAAAATTAAAATTCGACCCTCAAAAAAGTTTCTACTTTCACCCTTAACAATCACCGATCAAAATGATCTTCCGAATGTTCACTTGATCAAAATTGTACACAATAGGTAGGATTCAATTATTGTTAATTATTTGAATAAGTTTGAGTGTTTGAATAACTCAAAGTTGTACTGTCAAGTCCGAGCAAAACCGTTTAACTTCAACTATTTATTCAAGTTGACTTAAAAAAGTGAATAACTTAACCTATTTAATTTGACATGGAACTTTTTAATGGATATTTTTCCTAATTAAATGTGGATTATTCTCAACTGTATTCATAATGTTAACATACAAATCATGCTTTTATAAAGTTGATATAAATGTCACTCATCATAAATAATACATATAATGTAATTTCTTATATAGCCCAAATTCGCCCGGGGCCCAGAAATAAAAAAAAAAACAAAAATCAAACAAAAAATAATAAGACCATTACAGTCCTTTTTACAAGACCCAATACAGGCCCAAATTAAACAAACCCTAACCCAAATTACAACAGCCCATGGCCCAACAAAATTAAATTTTTTTTCAGAAAACCTAGGGTTCCAGAAACCCTAGGCGCCACTCCCCCACGTGCCTTGCCAACGCGCATACCGCCCGAGGGACGACCACCCCAGCACCTCTTGCACTGAAACGACGAAACACCTGCCTCTATTGACTTCTGACACCTGCAAACACAACAAAGAAGAGAAAACAGATAGTAGAGAAGAAAACAAAACAAAACAAACATTGTATTTTATATATATATTTCGGCTATATAAGCCTGAAAACAAGACCAATGTAAGGGGGATTTTTCAGAGAGAAAAATACAGAGAAAAATTTTTAATAAAAAAGAGAAACATATTCGAACTAAGGTGATTGTCTTTATACATTTTTGTTTATTTTATTTTTTATCATTTTCGAAAATATACATATATACTTATATTTCTTTATTTTCCTATAAAAAATAGTTTATATACAACTATATAAAAATACAAATAAAAAAACAAAATTTTTACCTTTCGGACTTTCAGTAGCAATGCACGGTGGTCGCCGGCATAGGAGTGTTTAAAATTTTTGAAAACAAGAGAACGACATTATTTCAAGTTGGACTTATTAAGAAGATGATTTTAGAAAGTTACGGGGTTCTATGAAGTTTCAAGTTCAAGTTAGGCCTTAGTAAAATTTTGTGTTTAAGCCTATTAAGGAGAGATAGTAAGTGGCATCAAGGCTTATGGAAATAAAAGAGTAAATTGCTAGCATAAATGAGCATATGGCAAGGAGGTTATGGCATTAAGTGAAGTACCTTGAGGGAAGAGGTTCAAATCCTATTGTGTGCAAATTTTGACTATTAATTTTGTACTCTTTCCCTAAATTTCGGCCAAGCTTTAAATAAGGCAAATTGGACTTTTTAAATTATGGAAAGGTGGCTAAAGTTTATGGTAAGAAGGAAAATAAGGGATTTTAGGTAAGGTGGACTTATTAAATTATGGAAAGGTGGCTAAAGTTATGGTAAGGAGGAAAATAAGGGAGCATGTTGGCTTTTTTTTAAAGTTTTGGGTTGGTAAATTTTGGCTTATTTGCAAAGGTATGGACGGTTTTGGTGAAGGAAAGGGTAGCTGAATTTGCTTTAATCATTTGGTAGGATTTTTGGTGCTTGATAGGCCTAATTTTCTTTTGGCATCCTTTCGTGTTCTTTTCTCCAACTTCTCCTCTCATTGCCAAAACTTCAAGTCAATACCGAACCTCTCAATCCACAATCACTCCTTCATAAATTCTTTCTCATTTGGGTAGACACTCTTTTCTTCGATTAAATCATGTTCTAAGTGGGTGGCCGTGTATCATCCGTAGCCATAAGTCAATCAGTGGAAATCGAATCCAATGTTAACAAGGTAAGGAGTTCTTTATGGATTATTTGATATCGTTCATTATTCGATTGGTTGCTAAATGGATTAATAGTTTGGACTAATCGATCACGATAGAAATCAAATCGCCCGATGATCTATCCCTCGTAATAAGTGACTTGGATTTTTGGTGCCGCGGAGAGCATCGCGTTACGGATTCCGAATAAGGTGTGTAATCTCATACCCTTCCGTATACATATTTGAAATGGTGTGTAATCTCACACTTCTCTGAAAGTTTGTATGAAATATGCTGCTAGTCGGTCGAAATATCGAAGAAAACTAAAAACCGGCATCCGTGATCACTCGGGCGTGCGTATGATCGTAGTGGTAATCGTATTTTGTAATAAAACAGTTTCGGTTAAAAGCAGTGATGTGATTTTGAAAAATCATGAAAAATAGCAGAAAGAGAATTAGAAAGTGAATAAGATGTCTGTAACATCCTGGAAAGGGCCTATGCATTTTCGGTTTAATTGTACGAAGTGACATGTTTTATGTACTAGGAATAAGTTTCGAACATTTCTGGAAACCCGGAAATGAATGGAAATGATTTAGAAATGAACATTTTTGGAAACCTGAAAATGTATAGAAATGTTAAGTTTAAAAATGGAAAGTGAACATTTTTGGAAACTAGGAAATGTAAGGAAATGATTTGGAAATGATTCAAAAGAGGAAAGTGAACATTTCTGGAAACTTGGAAATTTAAGGAAATGTCAAGTTTACAGAGCCGAACGAAAATTTTTGGAAACTTAGAAATGACTTAGAAATGTCGAGTTTTAAAGTTTAAAAGAGGAAATTAAGGCAAGGTGGCCTTAAAAGAAAAAGTTTGTGAAATTTGACACACAAACAGGCTGGGAAAAGTGGTCTGGAGATGCCACTTAGGGCCTCTGGAAATGGCGCCACATGCAAGGTGTTGGGCCTGGGTTCGAGTCACTTGGGAAGAAAATAAAAGGAGTTTTATTTTTGCTTCCAGAAGCAGAGGAGTGGACGGCAAGGCTTCTAGAAAAAGGGAGTTTTATTCCCTTTAAATGTCGGCAATTAATGGGATAAATAAGGGATTTAAATTGGATTATTTTTTGAAGAGATAATAGATGGATAAATATGGATTTATTTCTTTTATTTTGATAGATAAGGAAGAGATAAAAGAGGATTATTATCAGTATTATTTTTATTAAGAGATAAGAGATAATTATTGGATTAAGTTTTATTAAAGTGATAAATCAAGGGATAAAGCTATCAAAATAGAAGAGTGGTGGCCAAGTAAAGGACTCTAGCTAGTAATTTTGGCTATAAAAGGAAGAGTAAGGCTATTCTTCATTCATTCTTTTCTTTTCAAGAAAACCTCTGCCGAAATTCTCTAAAGTTTCTCCTCTTCTCTCTGCCGAATTTTCTCTGCCATTATTCTCTTTTTCTCTTTTCTTTTCTTCTTCTATAACAAACACAATCAAAAGCCGAAGATACCAATAGCCCTAGTCGATTTCTCACTAAGCCTCAAGAGCCGAAATTGTTATCCACATCAAAGCCATAGTCGAATACTGCTAAGGGTTCAAGCAAGAGTTCCATCAAATTTTCAGTAAGGGTAAGATTAGGTTAGATTCTCATTCTATTTCTTTTAAGGCTGTCGAAATTAAGATTCTAATACCCTTAATATCTGTTGCCGAAGAGATCTTTCGGGATTTACTAAGTGTCGACTACAAGGAAGGAGAAGTTCTTTTCCCGAAGGTACACCATAAGCCGCGTGTTCCCTAGTTATTCGGTGAATTTCGGGATTTAAGAATCTAAGGTAAGTCATATTTAACATACGGCTAAGGGTTATTTGTTGTGAATAAATGTTAGAAATTGATCTAACATGTAGTTATAGGGATTTCGACAGAGGGATACAAGGATTTCGGGATTTGAGAATTTCAAGGTAAGTTTTAAGAATACTAATCCTACTAGGATTTGGATTTATGGCCGAATGGCTTTTTATTAAATTAGTAAGTGATTAATCAAATGTAGGGATTTGAGATCTAAGGCAGTAGATCAGATTTCGGGATTTCAAGGAATTCGTTAAGCAAATCAGGTGTGTACCCTACCCTAAGTTTTGATAGGTTCATGGCTATGTTAAAATTAAATGTATTATTAAGAATGTGTGTACTCCACACTACTTTGTAATATGAATTATGGTTACATGTATTAAAATATATGTTAATAGAAATATGAGCATGGCTAAAATACCATGATATGGTACTAAGTACTCAGGTACGTTTCCTACTTCTACTAGGAATATGAAAAATGTTATTCGTAACATGAGAATATGATAAGAATGTGAACTTGGGCATGTAATTGCATAATATGTTATGGGCATATGGGTTTGTTTGAAAGGGGAAGTGAAAAGTGGTGATTTAAGACCACAGTAATCTGAAAAGTGGTGACTTACGACCACAGTAATCTGAAAAGTGGTGATCTAAGACCACAGTAATCTGAAAAGTGGTTTCCTAAAACCACAGATGCGGAGCCTTAAGCCCGCAAATTGGTGTGTAGCGGAAGGAGGGTCGACTTAGTAGTCCCCACGGTGTGACTGGCAGGTACGGGGGTGTGTAGCGGATGGACAATTAGGTTTGGGTTTGGGAATGCATCATAACTTGTATTTTATGTTTTGAATGTGTAACTATTGTATGCCTGATTCTATTATGATTTAGTGTCGTGTACACATTGAGTCTGTTGACTCACCCCGTTGGGGAACATTTTTCAGGTGATGAACAGTGATGGACCGGGACGGCAGTACTTGTGATGGCCATGCTCAACATGAAGTTTATGTTTTTATGGACTCTTGAATTTATTTTAGTACTTTGAAATATTTTGGAAACTATTTGATGTAATAAGGCCATAAGGCCATGATGAACGATTTTTATTTCTACTTGTTGTTTTATTGTGTTACAAATTTTGATTAAGTTAAAGACTAAGTATTTTATTTTAAAATATACTCGATATGTTTATTACTTAAAATTAAAAAAAGGGTTTTCTAATATAAAAATCCAGTTTGTTTTCAACACAAGCCCAACCCAAACAATATTTTTTAAAAATCACACAAGTTTTTCTCTAAGTAACAAAAGAATTTGGAACCGGTTTACTTGAGGAACATACCAAATCTGGTCAAAGCTCGTGGGCCGGGTTTAGGGTGTTTCAGTTTGGTATCAGAGCCCAGTTTTAAACTCTCGGCCTGTGGTCTAAGGCCCAAAATGTTTTCAAATCGAGCCCAAATGAGTTCTTATGAAAATATTTTTGGAAGTAAGCAGGTTTTCTGGCATGGCACCTAAGTCTCCGACCCGAAGTCCACTAGGTAAGTACCCCTAACCTTTGTGTGATATCTATTGTGAACTGTAGAAGGGTAGAAATGGAATGGAACGTAGACTAGCATGATAAGTATTTGAACCCTAGGACTAGTTTACCCCAACTATTACATAAGACTTAATGCTTAATTAAACAAACCTATGGCTAAGTCGCCGAGTTAGGGTGTGGCAACCATTGTGCGCATGTCTAGGATTGGATCCGGAAGAGCCTGGTATTTAAGCAGTCCTAGTGACTCACCTCCTCTTCGCAAGAATCCTACCTGGTGCGTAGCTTCGGTTCACCCTAACCAAGAGGACTTAGTTACAGGCTAAACCCAATAACTAAAACCCGAAAGGGATTAGCCACATTTTTACGGAAACCCTAGTTTTAAAATGACTAAATTACCCTTTTGATTTATACAAGCTATCCCATAAAATTTTTCTGAAATATTTCTTGATTTACAAAATTACTAAAATATCCCTAGTGGTAAAATTACAAAAATGCCCTTGGTTTATGAAATTTCCAAAATACCCACAATTCTTATTAAAAAAAAATTTTTTTATAACAATTTCAAAAACCTTAATTTGCAAAATATCAAAATACTTTGATTTTGGAAAATTACAAATTGCCCTTGACTTACAAAATTACCAAAATGACCCTGAATTTCAAAAATTTTGCAACATCACCGATTTGGAAAACAAATTCTCAAAAAGAACCCTCAAGTTTTGCAAATTTTGGAAATACCCTTGATTTATTAAGCTTTACAAATTTACTCTGATTTATTACCAAAATACCCTCGAGTTTCAAAATTTACCGAAATACCCCTATAAATTTAAAATTTCTGAAATACCCCCGGGATTTCAAAAATTACCAAAATACCCTTATTGACAAAACCACCAAGGAACCTTATTTTGAAAAAAAAATTTACAAAAATACCCCTGTAGGGCAAATTACGAAAATACCCCTGGGTAGTGAGAAAACAACAACAATGAAAACTACAACATTTCTCTGAATGAACGAAAGTTCATAATTGATTGATGAATGTATGAATGTAAAGACTGTATGCATGTATGAATACGAAAGAACCACTCCTAAAATTCTTTTCATAAAACTTCTTCGCGGGTAATCAGTGGAATAAAGGCTAATTCATAAAACTTCTTAATCAGATTAAATCGTGAAGTAGACATGAGTTCTAGGGGACGTGAACTTAAAGATTGTGCCTAGAAAGTATGATGGTTCTATTAAGATCAGAGTGCACAGCGTAAGCATAGTGCGGTGAGAAGGATTTACGACTGTTAGTAAGTAATTTCGACGACGAAATTATTTTTAAGGAGGGTAGAACTGTAACATCCTGGAAAGGGCCTATGCATTTTCAGTTTAATTGTACGAAGTGACATGTTTTATGTACTAGGAATAAGTTTCGAACATTTCTGGAAACCCGGAAATGAATGGAAATGATTTAGAAATGAACATTTTTGGAAACTGAAAATGTATAGAAATGTTAAGTTTAAAAATGGAAAGTGAACATTTTTGGAAACTAGGAAATGAAAGGAAATGATTTGGAAATGATTCAAAAGAGGAAAGTGAACATTTCTGGAAACTTGGAAATTTAAGGGAATGTCAAGTTTACAGAGCCGAACGAAAATTTTTGGAAACTTAGAAATGACTTAGAAATGTCGAGTTTTAAAGTTTAAAAGAGGAAATTAAGGCAAGGTGGCCTTAAAAGAAAAATTTTGTGAAATTTGACACACAAACAGGCTGGGAAAAGTGGCCTGGAGATGCCACTTAGGGCCTCTGGAAATGGCGCCACATGCAAGGTGTTGGGCCTGGGTTCGAGTCACTTGGGAAGAAAATAAAAGGAGTTTTATTTTTGCTTCCAGAAGCAGAGGAGTGGACGGCAAGGCTTCTAGAAAAAGGGAGTTTTATTCCCTTTAAATTTCGGCAATTAATGGGATAAATAAGGGATTTAAATTGGATTATTTTTTGAAGAGATAATAGATGGATAAATATGGATTTATTTCTTTTATTTTGATAGATAAGGAAGAGATAAAAGAGGATTATTATTAGTATTATTTTTATTAAGAGATAAGAGATAATTATTGGATCAAGTTTTATTAAAGTGATAAATCAAGGGATAAAGCTATCAAAATAGAAGAGTGGTGGCCAAATAAAGGACTCTAGCTAGTAATTTTGGCTATAAAAGGAAGAGTAAGGCTATTCTTCATTCATTCTTTTCTTTTCAAGAAAACCTCTGCCGAAATTCTCTAAAGTTTCTCCTCTTCTCTCTGCCGAATTTTCTCTGCCATTATTCTCTTTTTCTCTTTTCTTTTCTTCTTCTATTACAAACACAATCAAAAGCCGAAGATACCAATAGCCCTAGTCGATTTCTCACTAAGCCTCAAGAGCCGAAATTGTTATCCACATCAAAGCCATAGTCGAATACTGCTAAGGGTTCAAGCAAGAGTTCCATCAAATTTTCAGTAAGGGTAAGATTAGGTTAGATTCTCATTCTATTTCTTTTAAGGCTGTCGAAATTAAGATTCTAATACCCTTAATATCTGTTGCCGAAGAGATCTTTCGGGATTTACTAAGTGTCGACTACAAGGAAGGAGAAGTTCTTTTCCCGAAGGTACACCATAAGCCGCGTGTTCCTTAGTTATTCGGTGAATTTCGGGATTTAAGAATCTAAGGTAAGTCATATTTAACATACGGCTAAGGGTTATTTGTTGTGAATAAATGTTAGAAATTGATCTAACATGTAGTTATAGGGATTTCGACAGAGGGATACAAGGATTTCGGGATTTGAGAATTTCAAGGTAAGTTTTAAGAATACTAATCCTACTAGGATTTGGATTTATGGCCGAATGGCTTTTTATTAAATTAGTAAGTGATTAATCAAATGTAGGAATTTGAGATCTAAGGCAGTAGATCAGATTTCGGGATTTCAAGGAATTCGTTAAGCAAATCAGGTGTGTACCCTACCCTAAGTTTTGATAGGTTCATGGCTATGTTAAAATTAAATGTATTATTAAGAATGTGTGTACTCCACACTACTTTGTAATATGAATTATGGTTACATGTATTAAAATATATGTTAATAGAAATATGAGCATGGCTAAAATACCATGATATGGTACTAAGTACTCAGGTACGTTTCCTACTTCTACTAGGAATATGAAAAATGTTATTCGTAACATGAGAATATGATAAGAATGTGAACTTGGGCATGTAATTGCATAATATGTTATGGGCATATGGGTTTGTTTGAAAGGGGAAGTGAAAAGTGGTGATTTAAGACCACAGTAATCTGAAAAGTGGTGACTTACGACCACAGTAATCTGAAAAGTGGTGATCTAAGACCACAGTAATCTGAAAAGTGGTTTCCTAAAACCACAGATGCGGAGCCTTAAGCCCGCAAATTGGTGTGTAGCGGAAGGAGGGTCGACTTAGTAGTCCCCACGGTGTGACTGGCAGGTACGGGGGTGTGTAGCGGATGGACAATTAGGTTTGGGTTTGGGAATGCATCATAACTTGTATTTTATGTTTTGAATGTGTAACTATTGTATGCCTGATTCTATTATGATTTAGTGTCGTGTACACATTGAGTCTGTTGACTCACCCCGTTGGGGAACATTTTTCAGGTGATGAACAGTGATGGACCGGGACGGCAGTACTTGTGATGGCCATGCTCAACATGAAGTTTATGTTTTTATGGACTCTTGAATTTATTTTAGTACTTTGAAATATTTTGGAAACTATTTGATGTAATAAGGCCATAAGGCCATGATGAACGATTTTTATTTCTACTTGTTGTTTTATTGTGTTACAAATTTTGATTAAGTTAAAGACTAAGTATTTTATTTTAAAATATACTCGATATGTTTATTACTTAAAATTGAAAAAAGGGTTTTCTAATATAAAAATCCAGTTTGTTTTCAACACAAGCCCAACCCAAACAATATTTTTTAAAAATCACACAAGTTTTTCTCTAAGTAACAAAAGAATTTGGAACCGGTTTACTTGAGGAACATACCAAATCTGGTCAAAGCTCGTGGGCCGGGTTTGGGGTGTTTCAGTTTGGTATCAGAGCCCAGTTTTAAACTCTCGGCCTGTGGTCTAAGGCCCAAAACGTTTTCAAATCGAGCCCAAATGAGTTTTTATGAAAATATTTTTGGAAGTAAGCAGGTTTTCTGGCATGGCACCTAAGTCTCCGACCCGAAGTCCACTAGGTAAGTACCCCTAACCTTTGTGTGATATCTATTGTGAACTGTAGAAGGGTAGAAATGGAATGGAACGTAGACTAGCATGATAAGTATTTGAACCCTAGGACTAGTTTACCCCAACTATTACATAAGACTTAATGCTTAATTAAACAAACCTATGGCTAAGTCGCCGAGTTAGGGTGTGGCAACCATTGTGCGCATGTCTAGGATTGGATCCGGAAGAGCCTGGTATTTAAGCAGTCCTAGTGACTCACCTCCTCTTCGCAAGAATCCTACCTGGTGCGTAGCTTCGGTTCACCCTAACCAAGAGGACTTAGTTACAGGCTAAACCCAATAACTAAAACCCGAAAGGGATTAGCCACATTTTTACGGAAACCCTAGTTTTAAAATGACTAAATTACCCTTTTGATTTATACAAGCTATCCCATAAAATTTTTCTGAAATATTTCTTGATTTACAAAATTACTAAAATATCCCTAGTGGTAAAATTACAAAAATGCCCTTGGTTTATGAAATTTCCAAAATACCCACAGTTCTTATTAAAAAAAAATTTTTTTATAACAATTTCAAAAACCTTAATTTGCAAAATATCAAAATACTTTGATTTTGGAAAATTACAAATTGCCCTTGACTTACAAAATTACCAAAATGACCCTGAATTTCAAAAATTTTGCAACATCACCGATTTGGAAAACAAATTCTCAAAAAGAACCCTCAAGTTTTGCAAATTTTGGAAATACCCTTGATTTATTAAGCTTTACAAATTTACTCTGATTTATTACCAAAATACCCTCGAGTTTCAAAATTTACCGAAATACCCCTATAATTTCAAAATTTCTGAAATACCCCTGGGATTTCAAAAATTACCAAAATACCCTTATTGACAAAACCACCAAGGAACCTTATTTTGAAAAAAAAATTTACGAAAATACCCCTGTAGGGCAAATTACGAAAATACCCCTAGGTAGTGAGAAAACAACAACAATGAAAACTACAACATTTCTCTGAATGAACGAAAGTTCATAATTGATTGATGAATGTATGAATGTAAAGACTGTATGCATGTATGAATACGAAAGAACCACTCCTAAAATTCTTTTCATAAAACTTCTTCGCGGGTAATCAGTGGAATAAAGGCTAATTCATAAAACTTCTTAATCAGATTAAATCGTGAAGTAGACATGAGTTCTAGGGGACGTGAACTTAAAGATTGTGCCTAGAAAGTATGATGGTTCTATTAAGATCAGAGTGCACAGCGTAAGCATAGTGCGGTGAGAAGGATTTACGACTGTTAGTAAGTAATTTCGAGGACGAAATTATTTTTAAGGAGGGTAGAACTGTAACATCCTGGAAAGGGCCTATGCATTTTCAGTTTAATTGTACGAAGTGACATGTTTTATGTACTAGGAATAAGTTTCGAACATTTCTGGAAACCCGGAAATGAATGGAAATGATTTAGAAATGAACATTTTTGGAAACTGAAAATGTATAGAAATGTTAAGTTTAAAAATGGAAAGTGAACATTTTTGGAAACTAGGAAATGTAAGGAAATGATTTGGAAATGATTCAAAAGAGGAAAGTGAACATTTTTGGAAACTTGGAAATTTAAGGGAATGTCAAGTTTACAGAGCCAAACGAAAATTTTGGAAACTTAGAAATGACTTAGAAATGTCGAGTTTTAAAGTTTAAAAGAGGAAATTAAGGCAAGGTGGCCTTAAAAGAAAAAGTTTGTGAAATTTGACACACAAACAGGCTGGGAAAAGTGGCTTGGAGATGCCACTTAGGGCCTCTGGAAATGGCGCCACATGCAAGGTGTTGGGCCTGGGTTCGAGTCACTTGGGAAGAAAATAAAAGGAGTTTTATTTTTGCTTCCAGAAGCAGAGGAGTGGACGGCAAGGCTTCTAGAAAAAGGGAGTTTTATTCCCTTTAAATTTCGGCAATTAATGGGATAAATAAGGGATGTAATTGGATTATTTTTTGAAGAGATAATAGATGGATAAATATGGATTTATTTCTTTTATTTTGATAGATAAGGAAGAGATAAAAGAGGATTATTATTAGTATTATTTTTATTAAGAGATAAGATATAATTATTGGATCAAGTTTTATTAAAGTGATAAATCAAGGGATAAAGCTATCAAAATAGAAGAGTGGTGGCCAAGTAAAGGACTTTAGCTAGTAATTTTGGCTATAAAAGGAAGAGTAAGGCTATTCTTCATTCATTCTTTTCTTTTCAAGAAAACCTCTGCCGAAATTCTCTAAAGTTTCTCCTCTTCTCTCTGCCGAATTTTCTCTGCCATTATTCTCTTTTTCTCTTTTCTTTTCTTCTTCTATTACAAACACAATCAAAAGCGGAAGATACCAATAGCCCTAGTCGATTTCTCACTAAGCCTCAAGAGCCGAAATTGTTATCCACATCAAAGCCATAGTCGAATACTGCTAAGGGTTCAAGCAAGAGTTCCATCAAATTTTCAGTAAGGGTAAGATTAGGTTAGATTCTCATTCTATTTCTTTTAAGGCTGTCGAAATTAAGATTCTAATACCCTTAATATCTGTTGCCGAAGAGATCTTTCGGGATTTACTAAGTGTCGACTACAAGGAAGGAGAAGTTCTTTTCCCGAAGGTACACCATAAGCCGCGTGTTCCCTAGTTATTCGGTGAATTTCGGGATTTAAGAATCTAAGGTAAGTCATATTTAACATACGGCTAAGGGTTATTTGTTGTGAATAAATGTTAGAAATTGATCTAACATGTAGTTATAGGGATTTCGACAGAGGGATACAAGGATTTCGGGATTTGAGAATTTCAAGGTAAGTTTTAAGAATACTAATCCTACTAGGATTTGGATTTATGGCCGAATGGCTTTTTATTAAATTAGTAAGTGATTAATCAAATGTAGGAATTTGAGATCTAAGGCAGTAGATCAGATTTCGGGATTTCAAGGAATTCGTTAAGCAAATCAGGTGTGTACCCTACCCTAAGTTTTGATAGGTTCATGGCTATGTTTAAATTAAATGTATTATTAAGAATGTGTGTACTCCACACTACTTTGTAATATGAATTATGGTTACATGTATTAAAATATATGTTAATAGAAATATGAGCATGGCTAAAGTACCATGATATGGTACTAAGTACTCAGGTACGTTTCCTACTTCTACTAGGAATATGAAAAATGTTATTCGTAACATGAGAATATGATAAGAATGTGAACTTGGGCATGTAATTGCATAATATGTTATGGGCATATGGGTTTGTTTGAAAGGGGAAGTGAAAAGTGGTGATTTAAGACCACAGTAATCTGAAAAGTGGTGACTTACGACCACAGTAATCTGAAAAGTGGTGATCTAAGACCACAGTAATCTGAAAAGTGGTTTCCTAAAACCACAGATGCGGAGCCTTAAGCCCACAAATTGGTGTGTAGCGGAAGGAGGGTCGACTTAGTAGTCCCCACGGTGTGACTGGCAGGTACGGGGGTGTGTAGCGGATGGACAATTAGGTTTGGGTTTGGGAATGCATCATAACTTGTATTTTATGTTTTGAATGTGTAACTATTGTATGCCTGATTCTATTATGATTTAGTGTCGTGTACATATTGAGTCTGTTGACTCACCCCGTTGGGGAACATTTTTCAGGTGATGAACAGTGATGGACCGGGACGGCAGTACTTGTGGTGGCCATGCTCAACATGAAGTTTATGTTTTTATGGACTCTTGAATTTATTTTAGTACTTTGAAATATTTTGGAAACTATTTGATGTAATAAGGCCATAAGGCCATGATGAACGATTTTTATTTCTACTTGTTGTTTTATTGTGTTACAAATTTTGATTAAGTTAAAGACTAAGTATTTTATTTTAAAATATACTCGATATGTTTATTACTTAAAATTAAAAAAAAGGGTTTTCTAATATAAAAATTCAGTTTGTTTTCAACACAAGCCCAACCCAAACAATATTTTTTAAAAATCACACAAGTTTTTCTCTAAGTAACAAAAGAATTTGGAACCGGTTTACTTGAGGAACATACCAAATCTGGTCAAAGCTCGTGGGCTGGGTTTGGGGTGTTTCAATGTCAAATTAAAGCTTTCTGTAACACCCCAAACCTGGTCTAACCACTACAACCGAGTCTGGCATGCTACGGGAAAGAAAATGTTTGAAAATCGACTTGTCAATTTTGTTTAAGGAGAAAACTGTTGAATAATTTCAGAGAAAACAAATTTGAATCTTGTGGTGTTCAAAACGTGTTAAATCTTGTTTTAGAAAAACTTAGTTGCTTAATTGTTACTCCATACTTATTACTTAATCAGTGAACATTTCAAGAAACACATTCTTATCGAGGTTTTAAAAACAACCAATTCATATTTACCAAATATGCTTATCGAAAGTTATAAAAAAACAACCAAATTAAACATCACAAAAGTAGAAGTTAGGCGGCCTTATTACAACGATGAAAACCCAAAATTTAAATAAAACAGCTAAAGTCCAAACAGAAAACTTTGATATAAAACAAATGTTGAGCATGGCCACCTCGAGTCTACTCCGGTTCCATATCCACGATCTAAGTCTGATCTGCAAAATGTAAAGGAAGGGGTGAGTCACCGAGACTCAGTGTATAAATCCCCATCCCAAGAGAAGTTATGCTCTTACACAAATTCATTTACACATATGCATGTCATGCAACCCGTCAACCTAAGTATCCATCCATGTCTCCCAAATCTACCCCTTGTGGCACCAAGCCACTGGTGGTACCAAACCACTGGTAACCGGAGTTACAAAATTAATATATGTGGTACCAAACCACTGGTGGTCCCAAACCACTGAGACTTAGTCACAATTTTTATACTATGTGGGGCCAACCCACTGTTGTGATGCCAAATCACTGGTGACAGTCTGATAGATCGTACTTCCCCCTCCTCTCATCACCCATAACACAGAGTTATGCTAACAATATCAGTATGCTCATGCTTAACATACATAATTATGTATACAGAATATCATGCTCTCATAGATCACAATCAATGCGAGAAACATAACAACTTACCCGGCATCCTCGCCTTTTACCCACAAGGGTAATTTGGTAACCATTGCCGTTATTCCGGCTTTTAACAACACATAACATTTAACATAATAAGTAAAGAAAGTGTGTAAGAGTTACACACCTGGTTCCCGTACTAACACTTTCACTGCTTCTACGCTACTGTCACTCGAGACTACCACTATAGGCCTACGATCTAACTCTGATGTCGGACCACACCCAGATGGCCAATCGCGTACTCCTGACACAGATCGCTTCTTGTATTTTGGCGTTGGGTTTACAGACCCAGCCCCTCCTAATGCTTGACTGCTATTCGAGTCCAAAATAATTCTTGGTCACTAAACCAATCAAACCGATGAGATCTAATCAATAATCATAGTGTTTAAACGAAACCCTTACCTAGCTGTCGAATCCCGAAAAGCCCTTAAGAAAACATCACCACCAACCTACATTCGACCAACACCCATATATTAAATCAACCCCTTAATCGCAACCCATTAGACCCTTATGATAATCGGCCAAAAGAATAAAGAACAAGAAAGGCCATTCGGCCAACCCACACCAACCTACCTTTGGCTTTCCCACAAATCGGCACTACAGGTAACAGGATTCGGCTTTCAAGAGCAGAGAGTGAAACCGATAGGGCCTTAGAACAAATGATTCGGGTTAGAACTTAATGAAAAAGAGCGTAATCGCAGAGAAGAAAAAGATCCCGAAAACTCACCAAACTACTGAGGAGCATTCGGCTATGGTGCACCTTCGGGAAAAAGAAACCACCCTTGAAGATTCGGCTATAGGAGAAGAAGTATGGACAGAGGGGATTCGGCTTTCAGAAGAATTTTGGAGAGGGAAATAAGGCTAAGGAATTTCGGCTAGAAGAGAGAAAAGTATGAGGAAAGAAAGAAAAAAAATGAATGAGAGAAAAGATGAACAACTAGCTACAAAATTCGGCTATACACACACACACCTCAGAGTTGGAGTTTCGGCCAACTCTCTCCCTCCTGATAGCTCTTATCCTGCATGATAACCCAATCCTTATCTCTCCTTTAGAAGAGGCCACCTTAAAACCAACTATTCCCTCTTAATTATCAACATTTTATCAGCTTTTTATCTACATAAAATAAAAGAAATAAACCTCCTAAATTGTAGCTTTTGTGCCGTCCACCCCCTTCCCTTCTCAGTGCCGAATTTTGACCCATTAATTTGGGCCCCAAGTAGCCACACTAGGCCCAAACTCCTCCCCTTGTGACGCTACCTACATGCCCACTTATAGCACCTCCAAACTTTGGGCCACAAGCCCAACTTGCTACTAAACATACTTACTTAACTTAATTTATAAACTAACACTATTTATTAGAAATTTCCACCCAGGGTTTAAGCCCAAACCTGAGCCCAATACACACCTCAAGGCCTTAACCTACCAACTTAGCCATGCAACCTCCCAAATGCACAGACCCACAAAATCAGGATATTACAGTTCTACCCCCTTAAAATAAATTTCGACCTCGAAATTTACCTGGTCAAAAGAGTTGAGGGTATTGCTGTCGCATGATATCTTCCGGTTCCTATGTCGCTTCCTCCGATCCATGGTTCTGCCATAATACCTTTACCAAAGGGATTGATTTCCTACACAAAACCTTAACATCCTGATCCAGGATCTGTACTGGTTCCTCCTCAAAAGACAAGTCTGGGCTTACCTTAATCTCCTCTACTGGCACAACATGTGACGGATCTGAGCGATAGTGTCTAAGCATGGAAACATGAAACACATTGTGGATTTGACTCAACTCAGGTGGCAACTCGAGCTGGTAAGCCACTGGTCCTACTCGCTTCAATACCCGATAAGGCCCAAAAACCTAAGGCTCAACTTGCCTTTCCTACCGAACCTCAGAACCTTCTTCCACGGCGACACCTTCAAGAAGACCTTGTCACCTTCTGCAAACTCTATTCTTTCCTTTTAAGGTTGGCATAAGACTTCTGCCTGTCCGAAGCTTCTTTCAACCGAGTTCTAATCACTTCCACCTTATCTTCTGTTTCAGCAACCAACTCCGGACCCAACAACTGCCGCTCCCCCAACTCCGTCCAACACGTAGGGGTACGACACTTCCGACCATATAACGCTTCGTATGGTGCCATCTTAATACTCGTCTGATAACTATTGTTGTACGCGAACTCCGCCAACGGTAAAAGTTCTTCCTAACTGCCTCTGAAATCCAAGACACAACCCCTTAGCATATCTTCCAAGACTTGAATCACCCTCTCCGACTGTCCATCTGACTGGGGATGGAATGCCGTACTGAAATCCAACCTTGTACCCAATGCCTGATGCAAAGCCTTCCAAAACCTTGATGTAAATCTAGGGTCTCTGTCCGAAATAATCGACACTGGCACCCCATGCAACCTTACAATCCCCACTATATATAGTCTCGCTAGCTTCTGAAGAGAGAAATCCATATGTACAGGTATGAAATGAGCAGACTTCGTCAGACGGTCCACAATCACCCAAACCAAATCCTTTTTAGTGGGTGTGAGGGGTAACCCACTCACAAAATCCATTGTGATCCTTTCCTATTTCCACTGTGGAATCTTAATCAGCTGTAACAAATCTGACGGTAACTGATGTTCAGCCTTGACTTGCTGACATGTCAGACACTTACCCACAAATTTCGTTACCTCACGCTTAAGACCCGGCCACCAAAATTGCTCCCGCAAATCCCGATACATCTTACTACCTCCCGGATGCATAGCATATGGACTGCTATGTGCCTCTTGCAAAATCTTCTGCCTTAACTCCACATCCTTAGGCATACACACTTTCCCCTGAAAACATAATACTCCATCGCTGCTCAGACTATACCCCTCCAATCCACCATTCTGCACTTGCAAGCATCGAGCACTTAAGACTTCATCTACTAGCTGTTTCTCCTTAACCTGATCTACCCATGATGGCTTCACTTGCAATTCCGCTAACAGGTTTCCGTCATCATACAGACTAAAATGAGCGAACATCGCCCTCAAATCCGACACCACTTTCCGACTTAGTGCATCCGCCACCACGTTTGCCTTCCCCGAGTGATATTCAATCGAACAGTCGTAATCCTTTAATAATTCCACCCACCTTCGTTGCCTCAGATTCAGCTCCTTCTGAGTCAGCAGATACTTCAAGCTCTTATGGTCCGTGTATATCACCGACTTCTCCCCGTACAAATAATGCCTCCACACCTTCAAAGCGAAGACCACTGCAGCCAACTCCAGATCATGCGTCGGATAGTTAACTTCATGCGGTCTCAACTGCCGAGACGCATAAGCAACAATCTTCCCCTCCTGCATCAATACACAACCTAACCCCGTATGGGAAGCATCACAAAACACCACAAAATATTTCCCTGCAACAGGCTGAATTAAGACCGGAGCCTCAGTCAAAACCCTCTTCAGCTTCTCAAAACTCTCCTGCTACTTATCCGTCCATACAAAAGGTACCTCCTTCCTCAATAACTTTGTCAAAGGTACCGCTATCGAAGAAAACCCTTCCACAAATCTCCTATAGTAGCCTGCTAACCCCAAAAAACTGCGAATCTCTGCCACCGACTTAGGTGGTTTCCAATCCAATACTGCCTCAATCTTCCGAGGATCTACTCTTATCCCTTCCGCAGATACCACATGACCCAGAAAAGTAACTTCCTTCAGCCAAAACTCACACTTACTAAACTTGGTGTATAATTGATTTTCCCTTAAAATCTGCAACACTACCCGCAAATGCGCGTCGTGTTCCTCTTCCGACCTCGAGTACACCAGAATATCATCTATAAATACTACGACGAATCGATCCAAGTACGGCTGAAACACCCGGTTCATCATATCCATAAACGCTGCCGGTGCGTTCGTCAACCCGAACGACATAACCAAGAATTCATAGTGCCCGTATCGAGTACGAAACGCCATCTTATGGATATCCGCCTCCTTTACCTTAAGTTGGTGATACCCCGACCTTAAATCTATCTTGGAGAAGACCGATGCTCCCTTAAGCTGGTCGAACAAGTCATCTATCCTAGGCAATGGGTACTTGTTCTTAATCGTCAATTTATTCAACTGACGGTAGTCTATGCACATTCGCATCGACCCATCCTTTTTCTTAACAAAGAGTACAGGCGCTCCCCACGGTGAAACACTTGGCCGGATAAAACCCCGATCCAGCAACTCCTGAATCTGCACTTTCAACTCCACCAATTCTTTGGCGCCATCCTATATGGAGCAATGGATACTGGCGTTGTTCCTATGAGGAGATCTATACCGAACTCCACCTCGCGATCTGGTGGCAAACCCGGAAGCTCCTCCGGAAAGACATCGACAAAGTCCTTCACCATTCGAACACCTCCTATAGCCAAATCCTTAACTTCCAAGGCACAAACATAAACCACAAACGCCTCACATCCTTTCCTTACCATCTTTTCCGCCTTCAGCACGGACACCATATTAGATTGGTAATTCCTTCTCTCCCCTATCATCACCACTTCTTCACCCTCAACCGATTTTAGCACCATGCGCTTAGCTGCACAGTCCAGCTCTGCCTGGTACTTAACCAACCAATCCATTCCTAAGATCAAATCGAACTCCCCGAAGGGTAGTTCCATCAAATCCGCTTGAAACACGACCCCTTGAAGTTCTAGGGGTATATCCCTATACAGTTTGTCTACCACCACAGAGTGTCCTAGAGGGCTAACTACTGTCATCTTCCTAGCAGAAATCTCATAGGCTAAGTTCAGAGTTCTCACTACACTACTAGCTACATATGAGTGTGTTGAACCAACGTCAATCAAATCAGTATAAGGCAACCCAAAAATTAAAAACGTACCGGTTATAATGTCTGGTGCGTCGCCCTCCTCTCGACGCTTGGCTGCATAGACCAACCCAGGCTGTCTAGCATCAGCGCCTCCAGCACCTCGGCCTGGTGCTCCTCGGCCTCACCCGTTACCATTACCACCCCTAGCTGCACCTCGACCCCTCTGTGCCTGCTGACCATCTCTCCTAAATTGACCACGTCCTTGACCCTCAACTTGAGTCCTGGCTAACTTCCGCGGATAGTCCCTTACCTGGTGCTCCATTGATCGGCACTCAAAGCACCCTCTATTACCAGCCCAACACTCTCCCGAATGAGACTTCCCACATCTAGTGCACTGAGGTGGCCACTGAGCGGCAGCAGGCTTTGCGACTCGATCCGTTCCATCAAATCTAGCCCTTTTCTGAGTACTTCCACCAGACCCTGATGGCCCAAAACTCTTTTTATCCCTGCCTCTATCCTGATTCCGTTTCTCGGTTCGCTTCACCTCTTCAGCTATTTCAGAAAGAAAAAAAAATGAATGAGAGAAAAGATGAACAACTAGCTACAAAATTCGGCTATACACACACACCTCAGAGTTGGAGTTTCGGCCAACTCTCTCCCTCCTGATAGCTCTTATCCTGCATGATAACCCAATCCTTATCTCTCCTTTAGAAGAGGCCACCTTAAAACCAACTCTTCCCTCTTAATTATCAACATTTTATCAGCTTTTTATCTACATAAAATAAAAGAAATAAACCTCATAAATTGTAGCCTTTGTGCCGTCCACCCCCTTCCCTTCTCAGTGCCAAATTTTGACCCATTAATTTGGGCCCCAAGCGGCCACACTAGGCCCAAACTCCTCCCCTTTGTGACGCCACCTACATGTCCACTTATAGCACCTCCAAACTTTGGGCCACAAGCCCAACTTGCTACTAAACATACTTACTTAACTTAATTTATAAACTAACACTATTTATTAGAAATTTCCACCCAGGTTTTAAGCCCAAACCTGAGCCCAATACACACCTCAAGGCCTTAACCTACCAACTTAGCCATGCAACCTCCCAAGTGCACCGACCCACAAAATCAGGATATTACACTTTCTGTGTCTATTTTAATATGGAAGAAATAGCGAAGAAAAAGGAATTTTATATTCTGAGATATGTTAATTTTAGTGAGACTGGTTCTGAATAACTTCGTGGTTCCCTGATCTGTCTTAGAAAAATCATATAAAATTGTACAAAGTGAATTATGGGTTATTATTTATATGTATGGATTCCGTAGTGAGCCTAAGAAACAAGTGGGAGAAATATATGAAAACCGTACAGTGAGATATTTGAAATTAAGGTAAGAGAGGTCAGAATCGTTGGACAGTGAAACAAGGGAAACTTTAAGGAATAAACTGTACTAAATGGTTAAGCCAAAAATTCTGGAAACATTGTAGTAAGAAGGTATATAAGTCTAGATTCAAGGAAAATTTACCGAATTGGATTTAGAGATTCCTAACTCGAGTTATGGACAATTTAGTCAACATAACGCAAATGGACAGTTTCAATTTTTGTGCCCCAAATGAATTACCCTTGGTGGGTAAAATTTATAAAATACCCTTGGGTTGCGAAATTACTAAAAAACCCTTGGAGGGTAAATTACCGAAATATCCTTGGGTTGCGAAATTACGAAAATGCCCCCAATGGGCCGAATTACGAAACTGCCCCTAATGGGTCGATTTTGATAGATTGTCTTAATGGGCCAATTTGATAGATTCCTTAATGGGCTGATTTGCAAAGTGTTACAATGGGCCGAATTTTTGTATTGAATCTTTAAATTAATTATTGTTGTTTATAATTGTAAATATCATGATTTACTATGTATGTTGCATTTGCATATTTTGCATGGGATAGGAAAAATGTAAAAGAAGAGAAGTGTAGCCTGGTGGCTCTGCCACATTTTGATTCTGGTGGCTCTGCCACATATTCTGGTGGCTCTGCCACAAATTCTGATAATGGCTATGTGCAAATTTAAATATGGTTTTGTGCCATAGTGATTAAGGCTGTGTGCCGATTATAGTACCGTATATGATTTTGGTGGCTCATCCACAAATATTATAAATGGCCATTGGCCTGCGAATTATTATAAATGGCATAATGCCTGCGATTGGTGTGTTGGCGGGGTGGGTTGACTGATGATCACCCACAGGTGTGTTGGTTGGTACGGGTGGTGTGTAGCGGATGGATTTATTAGGATTGGGTTGGGAATTACATTACATTCACATGATATTTTAATAAATGGGCCAATCTGATATTTTGCTAAATGGGCCAATCTGATATTTTGCTAAATGGGCCAATCTGATATTTTGCTAAATGGGCCAATCTGATATTTGATTTTGATAAATGGGCCAATCTGATATTTTTTCTAAATGGGCCAATCTGATATTTTGATAAATGGGCCAATCTGATTTTTGCTAAATGGGCCAATCTGATATTTTGCTAAATGGGCCAATCTGATATTTTGATAAATGGGCCAACCTGATATTTTGATAAATGGGCCAACCTGATATTTTGATAAATGGGCCAACCTGATATTTTGATAAATGGGCCAATCTGATATTTTGCTAAATGGGCCAATCTGATATTTTGATAAATGCGCCAATCTGATATTTTGATAAATGGGCCAATCTGATATTTTGCTAAATGGGCCAATCTGATATTTTGCTAAATGGGCTAATCTGATATTTTGATAAATGGGCCAATCAGATTTTTGCTAAATGGGCCAATCTAATATTTTGCTAAATTGGCCAATCTAATATTTTGATAAATGGGCCAATCTGATGTTTTGCTAAATGGGCCAATCTGATGTTTTGCTTAATGGGCCTTTTTGATTAATTGAGACAATGGGCCATAATTTTGTAATAAATATCCAAATAAATTACTGTTGTTATATTGTGATTTGTTATGCATTATATACATGATTGAATGGGATGGGATAATGATGAAGAGAAGTTCTGGTAGCTCTGCTATATAAATCTGGTGGCTCTGCCACAAATCTGAAAAATGGGAATGCCATGTAAATTCTGTTAATCTGGTGGCTTGTCCACAAATTTGATATAAATGGCTTAATGCCTACGTTTGGTGTGTTGGCGGGGTGGGTTGACTAAAGATCACCCACAGGTGTGTTGGTTGGTACGGGTTGTGTGTAGCGGATGGAATACTAGGCTTGGTTTGGGAATTGCATTTCATACTCATGTTATATTGATACATTATCGTTATTGTAAATGGGCTTAGTTCCAAGATATTGCTAAATGGGCTTCGGCCCAAATTATTGTTTTATGGGCTCAGGCCCAAGTTCTTGCTAAACGGGTTCAGACCCAGTGGATGATGGTAAGGGGATTATACACTGAGTTCTTGTAACTCACCCCCCTTTCTTAACCCTTGCAGGTGATGCTCAGTGATGTGGACTTGGGCCATGGATGACTTGGTGGTGGCCATACATCGGAATACTTCTTCAAAATATTTAGTAAATTTCTGTTTAGCTTTATTTTAAGTTTATTTTAAATTGGGCTTGGTTTTTATAATAAGGCTTGGAGTTTATTTTTCTTAAAACTTCCATTTTAGTTATATTCAAATTGAAAAACTATTAAACTCTAGATTTTCTTAAAATGACAATAACAATTTTCAAAACATCACATTTTCGCAAATTCGCAAATGTTTGAATTAAGCTTCCGCAACAAAAGATTTTAAGGATAATAATGTTTTTCAAGGATGATTTCTAATAAACCACATTTTGAAAATAAGCAAACGAAATTTGAGGTTTTGAATAGCAAAAAAAGTTTTAAATTCTTTAAGAAGAGTTTCTAATGAAAACATGGTTTTCGAAAAGCTCTTCAATGTGACACGCCAGATTTGGGCCTAACTTCTAGGTCGAGTTTGAGGTGTTACATTTAATGGTATCAGAGCTCAGTTTGCAAAACTCGGCTGTGGTTTGGGTTCAAAAGCGTTTTCCAAAGCTGTTTAAAATTTTGATTTATAAATGCATGTTCTAAAGGAAGTATGGCACCACGGGTATCCGGCACCAAGTCAAGTAAGTACTTGTTTTCATTTTATGATTATTGTGTTATTACTGTGGTAAGAAAATTCCACAAAATAGAATACTCTAGAACTATTAGCTTTAGAAGTTGAAACTATAGAGACTGAAACTCTAGGATGCAGATTCGATTCTCGAAAACAACTTTTCTACTCACACTCCATAAGACATTGTTTAATAAACATCTAATAGTATATTGATTCATAAGACTTATAATTAGATTAAATCGACATTAGTGAACATGAGTGCTAGAGGACGTGGAAGTGGTAGAGGCCGAGGTGCTATGGCTAGATCTTCGGCACCGAGGCATGTGCCCGAAAGGGAGGTGCTGGCAGCGTCAGTGGCTGAGACGGGATCTCATGATCGAACTAAGGTTGATGAGCTGACTTAAATAGTTAAGGAGGTATTTGAAGATGTTAAAGGAATTGGTGAAGCACTTCGAGTTGGGAGTGTGGACTGTAGGAAGGAAAGAGATCGTGATTCTTTTGGGTCGCAGTGTCGTTCCGTAAAGCATGTCAAGGCACGTCCAAACTTTCCGGCTTACGATTATTGTAGAAGGTGTCATCCAGGAGAATGCTGGAGGAGGTCAGGAGCATGTATGAGATGCGGGTCTAAGGAGCATAAGGCTCGGGATTGTTTCATCACCATCAAGTCAGGTATGTTTGGTTGGATGTGATGATTGAATGTAGAAAATTTTAGTTATAAGTGGTAGATAACTGCTTGCTTCTATGGTTAGATGTTTGGTTGTGAAAGAAGATTCAAGATTTTGTTAAAAGTACATTAGTGTTATTTAGATCAGAGTGCGCAGCGAAAGCATAGTAGAGTGTTATGAGCGGTACGTTTAGTAGTTGATTGGAAATTTCGAGGACAAAATTTTCTTTAAGGAGGGTAGAATTGTAACATCCCGAAATTGGGCCTAGTAGGATTGGAACCATTGGGCCTTGGGCATAGGAGTGTTTAAAATTTTTGAGAGCAAGAGAACGACATTATTTCAAGTTGGACTTATTAAGAAGATGATTTTAGAAAGTTACGGGGTTCTATGAAGTTTCGGGTTCAAGTTGGGCCTTAGTAAAATTTTGTGTTTAAGCCTATTAAGGAGAGATAGTAAGTGGCATCAAGGCTTATGGAAATAAAAGAGTAAATTGCTAGCATAAATGAGCATATGGCAAGGATGTTATGGCATCAAGTGAAATACCTTGAGGGAAGAGGTTCAAATCCCATTGTGTGCAAATTTTGACTATTAATTTTGTACTCTTTCCCTAAATTTTGTCCAAGCTTTAAATAAGGCAAATTGGACTTTTTAAATTATGGAAAGGTGGCTAAAGTTTATGGTTAGGAGGAAAATAAGGGATTTTAGGTAAGGTAGACTTATTAAATTATGGAAAGGTGGCTAAAGTTATGGTAAGGAGGAAAATAATGGAGCATGTTGGCCTTTTTTTAAAGTTTTGGGTTGGTAAATTTTGGCTTATTTGCAAAGGTATGGACAGTTTTGGTGAAGGAGAGGGTAGCTGAATTTGCTTTAATCATTTGGTAGGATTTTTGGTGCTTGATAGGCCTAATTTTCTTTTGGCATCCTTTTGTGTTCTTTTCTCCAACTTCTCATCTAATTGCCAAAGCTTCAAGTCAATACCGAACCTCTCAATCCACAATCACTCCTTCATAAATTCTTTCTCATTTGGGTAGACACTCTTTTCTTCGATTAAATCGTGTTCTAAGTGGGTGGCCATGTATCATCCGTAGCCATAAGTCAATTGGTGGAAATCGAATCCAATGTTAACAAGGTAATGAGTTCTTTATGGATTATTTGATATCATTAATTATTCGATTGGTTGCTAAATGGACTAATAGTTTAGACTAATCGGTCACGATAGGAATCAAATCGCCCGATTATCTATCCCTCGTAATAAGTGACTTGAATTTTTGGTGCCGCGGAGAGTATCGCGTTACGGATTCCGAATAAGGTGTGTAACCTCATACCCTTCCGTATACATATCTGAAATGGTGTGTAATCTCACACTTCTCTGAAATTTTGTATAAAATATGCTGCTAGTCGGTCAAAATACCGAAGAAAACTAAAAACCAGCATCCGTGATCACTCGGGCGTGCGTATGATCGTAGTGGTAATCGTATTTTGCAATAAAATAGTTTCAGTTAGAAGCAGTGATGTGTTTTGAAAAATCACGGAAAATAGAAGAAAGGGAATTAGAAAGTGAATAAGATATCAAATTAAAGCTTTCTGTGTCATTTTAATATGGAAGAAACGGAGAATAAAAAGGAATTTTATATTCTAAGATATGTTAATTTTAGTTAGACTGGTTCTGAATGACTTCGTGGTTCCCTGATCTGTCTTGTAAAAATCATATAAAATTGTACAAAGTGAATTATGGGTTATAATTTATATGTATGGATTCCTTAGTGAGCCTAATCGTACAATGAGATATTTGAAATTAAGGTAAGAGAGGTCAGAATCGTTGGACACTGAAATAAGGGAAACTTGAAACATCCTGGTTTAGGGGCTATGCAGGTTAGGTGTAATTCAGGTGTTGGTGGGTTTGTAGGTGTGTTTGGAGGTGTTTTAGAGGCTTTAAGAATGCTTGGATGAAAGGGGAAGGCTTCGGGAAATTTTGGGATTTTTGGTGTAAAAGAGGGAAGTAGGGCAGGGAAGGCTTTAAAATAAAATTTGGGAGTTTAGGACACATGAAAGGATTTGGCAAAGTGGCTCCATGCGCTGCCTAAGGGGCTGGAAGTAGCGCTAAGGAGGGCCTAGGTTCGAGTCCAGGCGGAAACAAGGGTGTTTTATTTTTGGGTTTTGGGCGTTAGGCCTAAGTAGGCCTTAAAAATAAAAAGGGCAGGATTGATGGACATGGAAGTCCAGTGGCAAAGTGGCACTCATGCGCCACTTAGGCGCTGGAGGGGAGAGAGGTTGCGGTTTCGAGGGCCTGGAGCTGCATGTTGGCGTTTTTATTTTTGTTGTATGGTGATGGGCTGATGTAGGAAGGGTTTAAAAATTATTTGGTGTGGCTTTATGGCATAAAAACCAAAGTGGCCGAGTGGCCTGGGCTTTGGAGGCAAGGCGTGCAGTAGCAAGGTCCTGTGTTCGAACCTTGGGGGCTGCATTTGGTTTTAATTTTATTTTCTTTGGCTTTTTGCTAGTTGGACGGCACATGGGTGTTGCAAATTGAAGTTTTATTTTTTTTTGTTTCTTGTTGGGCAGCAGCTGGTAGTGTTGGACGGCTAGGTGGGGATACTGTTTTATTTTATATAGTAGTTGTTATTTTTTTTTTTAGTGTAGGATAATCACTATTTTTTTATTTTAATAGGTGGGATAAGATTGAATTGGGGTTGGTTAGCTTTTTAAATTCGTCTGGTGGGTAATCTTGTTTTATTTTATTTATTTTTGATAATGGTGGGATTATTTTAATTAGTTTAAAATTAGTAAATAGGTGATAATGGTTGCTATTAGATTATTTTATTTTGAATTGGTTGGTATTGAGTGAATTTAGGAAGGAATTTTGGATTTGGTGGAAGTCATGGCCGAATGGGGGTGGCTTGGAGTGTTTAACCGGCTGAAGGAGTGATAAGGGAGGGTTTTATTTATTGTTTAGTTATTTTAGATAATGGTAGGATAATGGTAGGAGTAGTGTATTTAGTTTAAAATTTGTAAATAGAGATAATGGCTGGTGGTTTAATTTATTAATAGGATTAGGTGATGGCTTTTGTTATTTTATTATTTTAGATAATTATAGGATTATCTTAGTTAGTTTTAAATTAGAAATAGGAGATAAAGGGCTGCTATTAGATTGTTTTTTTTTAATTAGATTGAGGTGATAAAATAGGAGTTTAAGATAGGAAGGGGATTGGGTTTAGAATTAAAAAAAAAAAAAAGAAGTGGTGGCCGGCCAAGGGGTGGTCTTTTGCTTTGATTAAAATAGGGAATTGGACTAATTCAATTTAATTTGAATTAGTAGGTGGTGGCCGCATGTTGGCTTCTTCACGTGGGAGTAGTGATCGAATTTTATAAATAGGGGGGGAGCACCCTTTTGAATGTTTTTCTTCTTCTTGCTTCCAAGACCGAAAGTCTTTCTTCCATTCCACCCTCTTGTGCCGATTTTCTTTGTGAAAGATCACCTAGTGCAATTTCCATTTTCCTGCCTAGTGACCGAAACTTTAAGGTCCCATAAAGGTACTGTTGGTTTTCTTCTTTCCCTTCCCTATTTTGTACCTTGGCCGAACCCCATCCCTCTCTCAAACTTTTTGCAAAAATCCATAATAACATCTAGTGTTGGCCGAATGCTTCATCTTCATTTGGAAGCCTAGCCGAAACCTTGAGCTTCTCTATTATTTCACCAAGCTTAAAGCCAACCCTTGTTCACTATTGAGTCTATTTTGTTCGTGATCGAGGCAAACTCCCCTTGAATCTCTTCAAAGCACGTAGGTGGTAAGTGTACTCTTGTGATCAATCGATTTATGTATCCCTCCTGTAGTGGCCAAAACCGAATGGTTGGCCTTAGTTTTGGTGTGGCCGAATGTCTCTAGGGCCAAGATGATGATGTGTTTTTCTATTGTAGCCAACGCAAGGGAGCACTTAGGGGCTGTTCGGATTCGGCTACTCAAGTGATTAAGGAGCTTTTGGGATTTCAAGACTCTGTCGTCAAGGTGAGCAAGGGGAGGTCCCTATCCTGAAGTTTAAGAAAAGAGCCTTCTCGGCAGTTCGGGATTGGCCACCGGGGTGTGGACGTGCAGCAGAAAACGTTAGGCAGATAGCTGTAGTCTCGCTAAGCGATAGCGTCGAAATCGAGGGTTTAGAACTTCAGGTTATAAGGTGTGTAACTAACCCACTGTTTCCGGGTTTTATGTGTTATATGTTTTACTAACAAATGCAGTAATAAGTGTGCTATATATATATCCTTAAAGGGTATAGTGATGACCAGGTTAGTATCGGACCTGTTGCAATGTGATTATTTGTTTATGAGTATGTTTATGGATATTAATAAGCATGTGCATGCATTATCACGATTATATTTATGTGGCATGTGCATGGGTGGGTTATGAAAAGAAGGTACGGGTGTACTTCGAGTACGTGGTTGATGTCAGCTTTGTGCTACATCGTGGATTGGCGCTGACTGAGGTCGCGTTGTGGATCTTTGCGATTTAGTTCGCGTGGTTACCTTGATTGATATCGGCTTTATGCCATATCGTGGCTTGATGGGTTGCTATGTGCTCCATCGTGGATGGCATTGGTTGCCTTTTTGGAGGGAAAAGGAGAGGGTGACTCGATAGTCCCCTGGTGTGTGGTAGGCTGGATAAGGGGGTGTGTAGCGGACGGACCCTAGGTTTGGGTTGGGAATCATGTTGCATTATTTTCGTAATAATATGGAAATGGGCCAAGCCCAATATGACATGTGGATAGGTATGTTTTGGGAACATACGTGGAAATGGGCCAAGCCCAGTTGATATGTGGTTTATTGAGAAATGGGCCTAGCCCAGTATTTGAGTATGATTTGAATGTGGGCCAAGCCCAGATTGTGGTAATTGTTAAAATGAATATATTACTTGTTGCATTTGATGATATTATGTGGCTAGCATGTGGGTGGATTTCAGTGGTTAACTTACACACTGAGTCATTATGACTCACCCAATTATTTTCAAACATCGCAGGTGACAGGTTGATCGGACCGGGTTGGAGAGGATGCAAGGTGGCCCATGCAGAAGGAGATTGATTTAATTATTTTTAAGCAATTTTTAATACTAAGTGTTTTGGATTAATTATTTTTGTAATAAGGGCCTTATTATTATTATTTTTGTTATCACTATTTTTGATATTACTTGATATTATGGTTTACTTAAAAGAAATTATTATGTGAAGATGATTTTAATTTTAGCAACCTATTTAATCAAAGTATTTATATATTTTTATACTAAAGTTTTAATATGGATTATTTTTAATAACAAAGCTTTATTTATAATTTTAAAAGAAAAGACATGGTTTCCAAAAGTTAATAAAATTTTCAAGTTTTATTCTAAAGTCAAAGATTTTGCAAACGGTTTCCGTAGTGACATAACCAGATCCGGTCAGGACTTGTGGGCCGGGTTTGGGGGTGTTACAGATTGGTATCAGAGCCCGGTTCAAAACTCGGTTTTGAGGGTTTTGGGCCCAAAAACATTTTCAAAATGGGCTTTTCAAAAATGTGGGTTTTATGAATTATCTTTCAGGTTATTCTGGCATGGCACCTGTACCTCCGACCCGAGTCCACCAGGTAAGTACTTCGGACTCTTGAAGTGGTTTGATATTATAAAGTGATATGGGCTTAGTAGGGCTCGTAGATTGGGGAACTAGGATCTGTTGAACCCTAGGACTAGTCTACTCAAACACATGCATAAAACTTAAGGTTACTAAAACAAACCTATGACTAAGTCGCCGAGTTAGGGTGTGGTAACCCCTGTGCGCATGTCAAGGATTGGATCCGGAAGAGCTTGGTATTTAAGCAGTCCTCGTGACTCACCTCCTCTTCGCGGGATTCTTACCTGGTGCGTAGCTTCGGTTCACCCTAACCAAGAGGACTCAGTCATAGGCTAAACCAATTATTAAAACCCGAAAGGGATTGGCCTTGCTGTTTTAAAACCCTTAATTTTTAAAATTTTCAAACTTACCCTTTTATTTGTAAACCCTAAATCTGATTTTGAAAAACGATTTCTCAATTTACCAAAAATTACCAAAATGCCCCTAGCGACAAAATTACAAAAATACCCCTGTGTTGTAAAATTACTGCACTACCCTCAACTCTTGTTAAAAAAATGATTTTTACTTTGCAAAATACCAAAATCTTTAGTTTTCAAAATATCGAGATACTCCGATTTGCGAAAATTTACGAAAATACCCCTATGTTGAAAATTACTAAAATGCCCCTGACTTTTAAAATTTCTGGTTTAACCCCAAGTTTAATAAAATTTTCTTACATTGCAAAAGTATCCAATTTTCTGTATTTCAAAATAATAACCCTGACTTTGGAAATTCACAAAAATTACCCTAATTGATAAAATTACCAAAATACCCCTGGTTACCAAAATCCTGTTATACCTTCAATTTGCGGAATTTTCAAAAAAATACTCTTCAGTTTTGGGAATTTTAAAAAGATCCTGATTTAGTAAAGTTTTCGAAATCGCTTTGATTTATTACTAAAATACCCCTGTAGGAAAAATGACGGAAATACCCCTGGGGTAGAAACGGGCGGAATGTCTGAATAGTGGATGTGTGTGGTGGATACCACTGAATGTGCCTCTACTGAGGGAGAAATGTGTTTTTGTGGATGAATGAATGTGTGTGTAAATGTGATTCTTTGAACTAGGGTAGCAAACTTGAACTGGGACTTTGTGCGATCGAAAGAACTACTCCTAAATACCCTTCTTTCATAAAATTTGCTCGCGGTAAAATAGTGGAACAATTTCTAATGCATAAAATTTCTTAAATCAGATTAAATCGCGACGATAGAGATGAGTTCTAGGGGACGCGGTAGAGGTAGAATGGCAGCATCGGAACCGATAGGGTCTGGCCATGGGTTAGAAGGTGAAGTGCCGCCAGCAGTGGACGTAGAGGGGCAAGATCAGATAGGAGAAGATGTAGCGGTGTCGCAAGCTATGTTACGCGTGCTACAGCAGGTGGCAAGAGCTGGTATGGGAAACGGAGCTCGGAAGTCAGTGTCCGAGAGGCTTAGATCGAACGGAGCCGAGATTTTTAGAGGAGTATCGGGAGTGGCTCCGAATGTAGCAGAATATTGGCTAGAAGGGGTCGAAAGAATTATGGACGACTTGGATTGTACCCCAGAGGAAAAGCTAAAAGGTGCTGTTTCGCTGCTTCGGGATGAAGCTTATCGTTGGTGGCTCACTGTCAAACAAGGTGTACCGGCAGATCGATGGGATTGGGATTACTTTAAGGCTAAGTTTGAAGAGAAGTATGTAGGAGCCAGTTACTTAGATGCGCAAAGGAAAGTGTTTCTAAACCTAGTACAAGGGAATAAGTCGGTAGCAGAGTATGAAGCAGAGTTTGTGCGACTAAGTCAGTACGCCAAAGGAATCGTGGCTACTGATTATGAAAGGAGTGTTCGATTCGAAGATGGGCTTCGAGATGAGTTGCGGGAGTTAATCGCTCCGCAAAGAGAAAGGGACTTCGCCATTCTGGTAGAGAAAGCTCGGATCGCAGAAGAGGTTAAGAAGACTATAAGAGTAAACCAAGAAAAGAATAGAAACGAGAGTAAGAGAAATGTTGGACCGTCAACATCGTTTGGTAATGTTCAGAAAAGACCAAAAATCGAGAATCCTGTGCGTGCACTTGTACCAGTAGATCGGAATCGTTCTTGTGTTCGATGTGGAAGAACTCATTCAGGAGAGTGTTGGGGGAATAATAAAGAATGCTTTCGGTGCGGATCTAAGGCACATTTAGTTAAGAATTGTCCTCGAGCAACGAAGGGTCGTGGTTCTAGTCAAAGTCAACCAAGGATGTGATATCAAGTAAGCTCCTTTGTTATGGAATTTTCTTTAATTGTTTTCTTTGTTTGTAAGTTAGCTTTTTCTTGTGGGACTTGGATCTTGAGTGAGAACTTAAGGACTGTGTCGGGGAATATGATAAATTGAAATCAGAGGGCGCAGCGGAGGCGTAGAGTAGGGAGTTAGGATTGCATGGTAGTAAGTAATTTCGAGGACGAAATTATTTTAAGGAGGGTAGAATTGTAACATCCTGGTTTAGGGGCTATGCAGGTTAGGTGTAATTCAGGTGTTGGTGGGTTTGTAGGTGTGTTTGGAGGTGTTTTAGAGGCTTTAAGAATGCTTGGATGAAAGGGGAAGGCTTCGGGAAATTTTGGGATTTTTGGTGTAAAAGAGGGAAGTAGGGCAGGGAAGGCTTTAAAATAAAATTTGGGAGTTTAGGACACATGAAAGGATTTGGCAAAGTGGCTCCATGCGCTGCCTAAGGGGCTGGAAGTAGCGCTAAGGAGGGCCTAGGTTCGAGTCCAGGCGGAAACAAGGGTGTTTTATTTTTGGGTTTTGGGCGTTAGGCCTAAGTAGGCCTTAAAAATAAAAAGGGCAGGATTGATGGACATGGAAGTCCAGTGGCAAAGTGGCACTCATGCGCCACTTAGGCGCTGGAGGGGAGAGAGGTTGCGGTTTCGAGGGCCTGGAGCTGCATGTTGGCGTTTTTATTTTTGTTGTATGGTGATGGGCTGATGTAGGAAGGGTTTAAAAATTATTTGGTGTGGCTTTATGGCATAAAAACCAAAGTGGCCGAGTGGCCTGGGCTTTGGAGGCAAGGCGTGTAGTAGCAAGGTCCTGTGTTCGAACCTTGGGGGCTGCATTTGGTTTTAATTTTATTTTCTTTGGCTTTTTGCTAGTTGGACGGCACATGGGTGTTGCAAATTGAAGTTTTATTTTTTTTTGTTTCTTGTTGGGCAGCAGCTGGTAGTGTTGGACGGCTAGGTGGGGATAGTGTTTTATTTTATATAGTAGTTGTTATTTTTTTTTTAGTGTAGGATAATCACTATTTTTTTATTTTAATAGGTGGGATAAGATTGAATTGGGGTTGGTTAGCTTTTTAAATTCGTCTGGTGGGTAATCTTGTTTTATTTTATTTATTTTTGATAATGGTGGGATTATTTTAATTAGTTTAAAATTAGTAAATAGGTGATAATGGTTGCTATTAGATTATTTTATTTTGAATTGGTTGGTATTGAGTGAATTTAGGAAGGAATTTTGGATTTGGTGGAAGTCATGGCCGAATGGGGGTGGCTTGGAGTGTTTAACCGGCTGAAGGAGTGATAAGGGAGGGTTTTATTTATTGTTTAGTTATTTTAGATAATGGTAGGATAATGGTAGGAGTAGTGTATTTAGTTTAAAATTTGTAAATAGAGATTGGCTGGTGGTTTAATTTATTAATAGGATTAGGTGATGGCTTTTGTTATTTTATTATTTTAGATAATTATAGGATTATCTTAGTTAGTTTTAAATTAGAAATAGGAGATAAAGGGCTGCTATTAGATTGTTTTTTTTTAATTAGATTGAGGTGATAAATAGGAGTTTAAGATAGGAAGGGGATTGGGTTTAGAATTAAAAAAAAAGTGGTGGCCGGCCAAGGGGTGGTCTTTTGCTTTGATTAAAATAGGGAATTGGACTAATTCAATTTAATTTGAATTAGTAGGTGGTGGCCGCATGTTGGCTTCTTCACGTGGGAGTAGTGATCGAATTTTATAAATAGGGGGGGAGCACCCTTTTGAATGTTTTTCTTCTTCTTGCTTCCAAGACCGAAAGTCTTTCTTCCATTCCACCCTCTTGTGCCGATTTTCTTTGTGAAAGATCACCTAGTGCAATTTCCATTTTCCTGCCTAGTGACCGAAACTTTAAGGTCCCATAAAGGTACTGTTGGTTTTCTTCTTTCCCTTCCCTATTTTGTACCTTGGCCGAACCCCATCCCTCTCTCAAACTTTTTGCAAAAATCCATAATAACATCTAGTGTTGGCCGAATGCTTCATCTTCATTTGGAAGCCTAGCCGAAACCTTGAGCTTCTCTATTATTTCACCAAGCTTAAAGCCAACCCTTGTTCACTATTGAGTCTATTTTGTTCGTGATCGAGGCAAACTCCCCTTGAATCTCTTCAAAGCACGTAGGTGGTAAGTGTACTCTTGTGATCAATCGATTTATGTATCCCTCCTGTAGTGGCCAAAACCGAATGGTTGGCCTTAGTTTTGGTGTGGCCGAATGTCTCTAGGGCCAAGATGATGATGTGTTTTTCTATTGTAGCCAACGCAAGGGAGCACTTAGGGGCTGTTCGGATTCGGCTACTCAAGTGATTAAGGAGCTTTTGGGATTTCAAGACTCTGTCGTCAAGGTGAGCAAGGGGAGGTCCCTATCCTGAAGTTTAAGAAAAGAGCCTTCTCGGCAGTTCGGGATTGGCCACCGGGGTGTGGACGTGCAGCAGAAAACGTTAGGCAGATAGCTGTAGTCTCGCTAAGCGATAGCGTCGAAATCGAGGGTTTAGAACTTCAGGTTATAAGGTGTGTAACTAACCCACTGTTTCCGGGTTTTATGTGTTATATGTTTTACTAACAAATGCAGTAATAAGTGTGCTATATATATATCCTTAAAGGGTATAGTGATGACCAGGTTAGTATCGGACCTGTTGCAATGTGATTATTTGTTTATGAGTATGTTTATGGATATTAATAAGCATGTGCATGCATTATCACGATTATATTTTATGTGGCATGTGCATGGGTGGGTTATGAAAAGAAGGTACGGGTGTACTTCGAGTACGTGGTTGATGTCAGCTTTGTGCTACATCGTGGATTGGCGCTGACTGAGGTCGCGTTGTGGATCTTTGCGATTTAGTTCGCGTGGTTACCTTGATTGATATCGGCTTTATGCCATATCGTGGCTTGATGGGTTGCTATGTGCTCCATCGTGGATGGCATTGGTTGCCTTTTTGGAGGGAAAAGGAGAGGGTGACTCGATAGTCCCCTGGTGTGTGGTAGGCTGGATAAGGGGGTGTGTAGCGGACGGACCCTAGGTTTGGGTTGGGAATCATGTTGCATTATTTTCGTAATAATATGGAAATGGGCCAAGCCCAATATGACATGTGGATAGGTATGTTTTGGGAACATACGTGGAAATGGGCCAAGCCCAGTTGATATGTGGTTTATTGAGAAATGGGCCTAGCCCAGTATTTGAGTATGATTTGAATGTGGGCCAAGCCCAGATTGTGGTAATTGTTAAAATGAATATATTACTTGTTGCATTTGATAATTGGGATATTATGTGGCTAGCATGTGGGTGGATTTCAGTGGTTAACTTACACACTGAGTCATTATGACTCACCCAATTATTTTCAAACATCGCAGGTGACAGGTTGATCGGACCGGGTTGGAGAGGATGCAAGGTGGCCCATGCAGAAGGAGATTGATTTAATTATTTTTAAGCAATTTTTAATACTAAGTGTTTTGGATTAATTATTTTTGTAATAAGGGCCTTATTATTATTATTTTTGTTATCACTATTTTTGATATTACTTGATATTATGGTTTACTTAAAAGAAATTATTATGTGAAGATGATTTTAATTTTAGCAACCTATTTAATCAAAGTATTTATATATTTTTATACTAAAGTTTTAATATGGATTATTTTTAATAACAAAGCTTTATTTATAATTTTAAAAGAAAAGACATGGTTTCCAAAAGTTAATAAAATTTTCAAGTTTTATTCTAAAGTCAAAGATTTTGCAAACGGTTTCCGTAGTGACATAACCAGATCCGGTCAGGACTTGTGGGCCGGGTTTGGGGGTGTTACAAAACTTTAAGGAATAAACTGTACTAAATGATTAAGCCAAAAATTCTGGAAACATTGTAGTAAGAAGGTATACGAGTCTAGATTCAAGGAAAATTTACAGAATTGGATTTAGAGATTCCTAACTCGAGTTATGGACAATTTAGTCAACATAACGCAGATGGACAGTTTCAATTTTTGTGCCCCAAACGAATTACCCTTGGTGGGTAAAATTTATGAAATACCCTTGGGTTGCGAAATTACTAAAATACCCTTAGAGGGTAAATTACCGAAATATCCTTGGGTTGCGAAATTACGAAAATGCCCCCAATGGGCTGAATTACGAAACTGCCCCTAATGGGTCGATTTTGATAGATTGTCTTAATGGGCCAATTTGATAGATTGCCTTAATGGGCTGATTTGCAAAGTGTTACAATGGGCCGAATTTTTGCATTGAATCTTTAAATTAATTGTTGTTGTTTATAATTGTAAATATCATGATTTACTATGTATGTTGCATTTGCATATTTTGCATGGGATGGGAAAAATGTAAAAGAAGAGAAGTGTAGCCTGGTGGCTCTGCCACATTTTGATTCTGGTGGCTCTGCCACATATTCTGGTGGCTCTGCCACAAATTTTGATAATGGCTATGTGCCAATTTAAATATGGCTTTGTGCCATAGTGATTAAGGCTGTGTGCCGATTATATTACCGTATATGATTTTGGTGGCTCAGCCACAAATATTATAAATGGCCATTGGCCTGCGAATTATTATAAATGGCATAATGCCTGCAATTGGTGTGTTGGCGGGGTGGGTTGACTGATGATCACCCACAGGTGTGTTGGTTGGTACGGGTGGTGTGTAGCGGATGGATTATTAGGATTGGGTTGGGAATTGCATTACATTCATATGATATTTTGATAAATGGGCCAATCTGATATTTTACTAAATGGGCCAATATGATATTTTGATAAATGAGCCAATCTGATATTTTGATAAATGGGCGAATCTGATTTTTGCTAAATGGGCCAATCTGATATTTTGCTAAATGAGCCAATCTGATATTTTGATAAATGGGCCAACCTGATATTTTGATAAATGGGCCAATCTAATATTTTGATAAATGGGCCAAGCTGATATTTTGATAAATGGGCCAATCTAATATTTTAATAAATGGGCCAATCTGATATTTTGATAAATGGGCCAATATGATATTTTGATAAATGGGCCAATCTGATATTTTGCTAAATGGGCCAATCTGATATTTTGATAAATGGGCCAATCTGATATTTTGCTAAATGGGCCAATCTGATATTTTGCTAAATGGGGCCCATCTGATATTTTGCTAAATGGGCCAATCTGATATTTTGCTAAATGGGCCAATCTGATTTTTGCTAAATGGGCCAGTCTGATATTTTGATAAATGGGCCAATCTGATATTTTGATAAATGGGCCAATCTGATATTTTACTAAATGGGCCAATCTGATATTTTGATAAATGGGCCAATCTGATATTTTGATAAATGGGCCAATCTGATATTTTGCTAAATAGGCCAATCTGATGTTTTGCTTAATGGGCTTTTTTGATTAATTGAGACAATGGGCCATAATTTTGTAATAAATATCTGAATAAATTACTATTGTTATATTGTGATTTGTTATGCATTATATACATGATTGCATGGGATGGGATAATGATGAAGAGAAGTTCTGGTAGCTCTACTACATAAATCTGGTGGCTCTGCAACAAATCTGAAAAATGGCAATGCCATGTAATTTCTGATAATCTGGTGGCTTGTCCACAAATTTGATATAAATGGCTTAATGCCTACGTTTGGTGTGTTGGCGGGGTGGGTTGACTAAAGATCACCCACAGGTGTGTTGGTTGGTACGGGTTGTGTGTAGCGGATGGAATACTAGGCTTGGTTTGGGAATTGCATTTCATACTCATGTTATATTGATACATTATCGTTATTGTAAATGGGCTTAGGTCCAAGATATTGCTAAATGGGCTTCGGCCCAAATTATTGTTTTATGGGCTCAGGCCCAAGTTCTTGCTAAACGGGTTCAGACCCAGTGGATGATGGTAAGGGGATTATACACTGAGTTCTTGTAACTCACCCCCCTTTCTTAACCCTTGCAGGTGATGCTCAGTGATGTGGACTTGGGCCATGGATGACTTGGTGGTGGCCATACATCGGAATACTTCTCCAAAATATTTAGTAAATTTCTGTTTAGATTTATTTTAAGTTTATTTTAAATTGGGCTTGGTTTTTATAATAAGGCCGTTGGATTATATTTTTCTTAAAACTTCCATTTTAGTTATATTCAAATTGAAAAACTATTAAACTCTAGATTTTCTTAAAACGACAATAACAATTTTCAAAACATCACGTTTTTGCAAATTCGCAAATGTTTGAATTAAGCTTCCGCAGCAAAAGATTTTAAGGATAATAATGTTTTTCAAGGATGATTTCTAATAAACCACATTTTGAAAAGAAGCAAACGAAATTTGAGGTTTTGAATAGCAAAAAAAGTTTTAAATTCTTTAAGAAGAGTTTCTAATGAAAACATGGTTTTCGAAAAGCTATTCAATGTGACACGCCAGATTTGGGCCGAACTTCTAGGCCGGGTTTGGGGTGTTACAACCACGGCGACCCCTTTGGCCGGAATCTGGATTTCGTCCAGAGAGAATGAGAGCCCCACCTCTTTTTTTTTTTAATGAAGCTGCAAAATGAATTTTTTTTTTTAAAAAAAAATAGGGCTTTTATAAGCAATCAAAAATGGCGTCGTTTTATGCCCTCAGCCCGTGTGCCAAAACAATGCTGTATGGCCATGACCCGCGGGAGACCCGACCCGCTTCAGGGGATCCTCGCGTTTTTGATTAAAGGGTTATTTACCCTTTCAGCCCCTCCGCCTTTTTGGACTGTTCTATTTTAGTCCTTTTACTGTTTTTTAATTTAGCCACGCATTTTTTATTTTGCCTCAATTTGGTCCTTGGGTATGTTTAAAGCACGAACGCAAAACGGTGCGTTTAGGGATTTGGGAATAATTTCATGTTTAATCCCTATTCATTTTGCGCGCATTCCATTTAAGTCCATATCCCCTTCTTTTATTTTTATTTATTACGAGTTCAGCCCCTTAATTTTATTCTGATATCAACTTAGTCCTTCTTTGTTTATTTTTGTAATCATAGTGTTATTATTATTAATTTAATAATAATAATAATAATAATAATAATAATAATAATATTATTATTATTATTATTATTATTATTATTATTATTATTATTATATTATTAATGTTACTCTTATTTTTATTATACTATTATTACTATTATTATTAGCACATTATTATTACTGTTATAACTACTAGTATTATTATTTTCATTTCTATTATCACTTTTATTGTCATTATTATTTATCTTATCACTATTATTATTATTATTGTTTAATATTTATATTCTTATTTTTGTTACTATTTATTATTATTATTATTGTTAATATTATTCATTTATTTTTATTTTATTCCTTTTACTATTATTATTTGTTTATTATTATAATTATTATTACCATTATTATTATTGTTATTACTATTACTATCATTATTTTCTTTACTATTATTATTATTATTATTATTATTATTATTATTATTATTATTATTATTATTAATTTTAGTATTATTATTGTTATTTTTACTATTGTTATTATTCATTTTAATATTACTACTATTATTTTCACTATTGTTATTATTTTTATTTTTTATATTATTATATTATTATATTTATTACTTTGCTTATTATTATTGAATTAATGTTATTATTACTATTATTTTATTATCTTTAAACTGTTGTACATAATATGTATCTATTTGTTGATTTGCTATTAGCTTTTATTTTGTTATTATTTTCTCTTATCTTATTCGTTTGTTTATTTATTTGCTATTTTTTTTTCACCTATTATCTCATGTGGATTGTTTGTCTTGGCCTTTATCTTATTGCATTTTATTCTTGCCTTTATTATTATTTACATTATTGTCCTCGCTTTTATTCTATTACTAATATCATACTATAATTTTCCATTTTATTACGATCGCATTACATTTTATCCGATTTTTGAAATAAGCAAATACTCCATGTAACATCCTGAATTAATGAGCCTTTGCTTTTTGATGGGTGATACGTTTAATGTGTTAATTAGAGCATTTAAGGGGTTCAGATTGGGCTCAGGATTGGGCCGAGGCCTTAATCAAATTGTCTGTTTAGACACTCTAGTGGAAAGCCTGTTAGGATAGGGCTTAAGAGATGTTATCTGTGTTTTAAGACACAAATGGGTTTGTGGCCCAGTGGCAAAGTGGCGCCACTTAGAGAGCAGGGAGGTGGCGTCAACTGAGGAGGCTCAAGTTCGAGTCGCATGAAGCTCAGTTATTTTAATTAAAGTTAGTTAATTTTCGGCATTTAAATAAGCAGAGTTGGAGTCGGCTAGGATGCTTTAAAATAACATTTATTTGTTTGGATAATGTGGATAATATGGCTGATAATGTGGCAGATAAAGGAAGGAAGAGGTGGTGCACTTAAGGATGAGTGATCAGATGAAGATAAGGGAGAAAATTTAGGATTTATTTGTTGGTCACAGTGGTGGCCGAATTTCAAACTCCAAGGGGGAAGGGGAATCGGTTTTGGTATGGGCAAGGGGTGTCGAAATTCCCTTTGAATAGTAGCTTAGTTTTAGTTTTAAAAAGGGGCATTTTCGGTTTTTAGGGGGTAGGTGCCGAAATTTAGGTTAAGAAAGGGGGAATATCTTTATATTTTCGGCATTAGGGTTATATTTTTCCATTCTCTTCTTCAATTTTGGCATTTGGGTTTTTCCTCTCATTCTTTTCTCTCATTCTCTGCAAAGCCAAAATCCCTAAATCCCATTCTCTCATCTTCACTTTTATGCAAAAGCCGAAACTCTTGAACTTAATTCTCTTCTTCATTCTTTTTCTACAAACCAAATATTCATTGTTATTTGCTTCTTCTCTTTTGCCGATCTCTTTACTAAAAGCCGAATCTACATAGATTTCTTCCTATCATCTTCTCTTTTTGATCTTCTCAAAAGCCGAAATCTTCTAGGAGTTGCCGAATTTCCTGTAAAGGTAGGTGTCGATTTCTTCTGATCTACTCTTTTTCTCTTTCGATTTTTAGAAGACAAAGCCGAAAGGCTAATGGATTGTTTGGTTCTTGTGTTTACGTGTTGGGCGACATTCGGGAATTGAAGTAGATCGCTTAGATCTAAAAGCCGGAACAGTTAGTCTCTGAACCTCATATCTCTCTTTTCGGGATTTCAAGGTAAGGGGTTCTCTTTAGATTCTCTTTAGATTCGCTATCGTAATTGTGATCTTAACCATATGTTATGATAAGGTCTTTTAATGGAATCAAATATCGATCAGGCGAAGGAAGGGATTGGATCTGTTAAACCAATCCCTAAGTTTAAGAAACGAGCGGTGTTAGCAGTTCGGGATTAGCCACCGGGTTGTGGACCGGCTTCAGAACAAAATCTTAAGCAGTTAGCAGTCGTATCGGCTTCTGATAGTGTCGACATAGAAGGTCTCGTCTTGACTGTAATCAGGTGTGTAGATCTCTAAACACACTAATTAATCTGTACTAAATATATGTTATGGGCTAAAAGCCAGAAAAAGGTTGTATAGTAATCTGTACTAAATATATGTTATGGGCTAAAAGCCGGAAAAAGCTGGAAAAGGCTGTATAGTAATCTATACTAAATATATGTTATGGGCTAAAAGCCGGAAAAAGGTTGTATAGACAGTTGGATTACCCAAAAAGGGTAGGCAAGGGATGCCAGGTACGTAATCATAGAAACTTCTCTATGTGTATCGATGTATGTGATAGACTGTGAACTTTTAGGTAGTATATTGTTTTGATTCTGCATGTATGTATGCATGGGATGGGGTTGATATGATGAAGGGGAAGAGCATGTTAATAGGTCACTTGGTGATCTGTGGTTAAACCACGAATTATAAAGTTAGGTCACAATAGTGATCGGTGGCTAAGCCACGTTAAATTATTCCTGACTGTTAGGAATAGGCAGCATGGCTGTCGATATGGTGTGTAGCGGTTGGTGGGTTGATTGTAGAAATTCCCGAGGTGTGTTGGTTGGTACGGGCTGGTGTGTAAAGGATGGATTTTTAGGTTGGGTTGGGCCATGTTGCATGTAAATATTTTGTTGCCATTGTGGATGGGCTAAGGCCCATAATGTGTTTGTGGGCCCAAGCCTTTTATTTGTTTTCGGGATTTGCACACTGAGTCTTGGTGACTCACCCTTTTATTTTCCTGACTTTTCAGATGAGTAGTAGATCGTGGGCATGGGAGCCGAGGCGAACTCGAGGGGCCATCAAGTTTCTATTTCCATAAATTATTTTTTTTTTCGGTTTTTCTTTAAGTTTTAATTTTGAGAATGTTTATGTAATAAGGCCCCGTAGCTTAGGTTATCATTTTATAATGGTTATTGTTTTCATTTTTAAAAAAAAATTATGTTTAAAGACTTATCTACAAGAAGTAATAAAATGGGATTTCCGAACACGTTCAAAGAAAGAGCAAAGGTTTTCTTCCAATATTACTTATTTAACGAACACCTAAATAAAGAAACTGAATTTCCAAAAATCATCCAAGTGAAGTTTTTAACTTAAACCCCGTAGCATACCAGATCTGGTCGTAGCGTCTGGGCCGGGTTTGGGGTGTTACACTCCACGTTCTAAGGTTCGAAAGAAATCGTACCCTAACTTATTGGGTTTCGATTTTTCTCATCGAGTCTAAAGAACCTATTATTTTCTTTTTAAAATCAAAGCATAAAAATTAAATAAAAACTTATTCTCGAGAATTCAAAATTGTCGTGTCCTAACTCATTGGATGTAACGTTTTGTTATCTCGGGATAATGATTTCTAAAAAACAAAGGCAATATTCTGTATTTGAAATTTTAGGAAATCGTGCCCTAACTTTCTGGGTTTCAATTTTTTCGTTTGACCCAAATGACCGAACATCATTTTTGAATTTAAATGCTCTAGTTTTAAAAGTCAAAAGACAAGTTTAGTTTTGAGGACTCGAAACGTCGTATCCTAACTCACTGGACATGACATTTAGTTCTTCGAAATAAGCGGGTCTCAGTATCCAATTTAATTTTTTTTAAGCAAAGAGGATCGTATTTTAAAATCTTTTCAAAATTTTGACATTAAAAACATCAACTAATCAACTAGGTACCAATTTTGGGCGTATCGAGGGTGCTAACCCTTCCTCGTGCGCAACCGACTTTCGAACCCATTTTCTAAATTTCGTTGACCAAAACCGTCGTTTTAGTAAATCAAACCTTTTACTAAAATGATCAAATCACGAGGTGATCCGATCACACCTCATAAAAAAAGATTGGTGGCGACTCCCGTTTTTTCATTTTCATTTTCATTTTCAAAATATAAAGTCGACTCTCGTTTTAAAAAAAAATGGTTACGACACTATTATGAGATTTATGATATAGTATAACATAATTATAGTATATGATAGATTATAATATATTATTTAGTATTTAAGTTTGATTTTTTTTCTAATGTGGTACTTGCATTCTTTTTTGTCTAATTTAGTACATGTCTTTGATAAAAGTTATATATTTGATACCCATAAGTAACAATGTTAACTTTTTAATGCTTAATTCGGGTTTTTATAATTGATTTGATGAAAGTTAAATGTCAATTAAGTTTGAATTTTTCATAATTTTTTAATAAAATAAATTTAGTGTTAGTTGTGAATTTATTTAATTTTGCATTTAATCTGTCAAATACAATCCGATAGATGTGATTTAGTTCAGATTTTAGGGTTAATTTGATGAAAGTTAATTGCTTAGCTAATTATGAATTTTCATCAAATCAACTCCAAAACCCAAATTAAACACTAAAAAGTAACAATGTTACCTTCAAGTTCTAAAATGTATAACTTTTTTCAAAATACAAGTATCACATTAAACCAAAAAATAACAACGTACCGACTTAAAAAAAAGTATCAAACTCAAATACAAAATTATGTATTAAGCCTAGATTATATAATTTTTTTGCTAAAAAAATTATAGTATAATATACTACACTATAATATTATATTATATTACACATTATAATATAACTAGTTATGTGACGTTTATTACATTATTGTATATGTATATAACTAGCATTACTTAAAATATTTTTAAATTTTAATTATATTAAATTACATTATATGAAATATTTTTATCCAATATATATTTAACATAGGAATATTTAAATAATATCTATGGGTTAGTATTTTATGCATTGATAATGTATTTTTTTAATTATATAAACAGACTTAAAAATTATCATGTCACATTTTTTTATATATTTACTTTTTTAATATTTTATTATACTTTATAGGGCACTTAACATTACCTCAACCCTACTTTTAAAATCTAAAAATTCCACTAATAATGTACCAAATATTTTCTTAATTTCTATACCATAGTAAAATATATGTATAAAATTTTGATCTTTTAAGAAACAGATTTGGTTGTATTATCATTATCTAAAAGTAAATTTAATTATTACATTTAAATAAAATATTTATAACTTATAAAAGTTTAAAATCCATCTAAACCTACTCAACCCAAACCAATTCGAGAATGAAATAATCTGAACTTAAACTTAGAATAGCACCAGCTCGAGATAGTATGATCCCAAAAATATTCAAATCTAGTCAATGTCGAGCAACACTTGATCAACATTTTATCAACAGGTAGTGCTTATATGGCTTTTATGCCACATGTCCCAAGTGATTGAGTCACGCCATTGTTGGCCATCATTGATTAATGATTAACTAATGAAGGTAACAACATGGAAAAAAATATCGTTTAGATACTACTTCTAACAACAATAAAAAAGCTTGGGTATCAACTTTTTTTTTGGGTATCAATATGGGAAATAAGTATGGTTTAAATATAATTTATGATTTAAATAAAAAAAATTGAAGGAAATTATTAAATAAGAGAGAAAACTCTCTCAATATTATTTTCTTCATTTACAAAATTTAAACTCGAGATGTTTAAGCTAAGATACATGCATATGCAAAACCATTTCATATTTACCCCTTTTAAGTAAGAGTAATGTCGAAATCATTTTTTTGACATTGAATTTTTATTTTAAAAAATGAAAAATGGGAGTCGCCACCAATCCTTTTTATATGAGGTGTGATCGGATCACATCGAAATTTAATCTTTTTAATAAAAGGTTTAATTTATTAAAACAATGTTTTTCGGTTTACACAAGTCCAAAAAACGGGTTCGGGAGTCGGTTACGCACGAGGAAGGATTAGCACCCTTGTGAAGCCCAAAACTGGTACCTAGTTGATTACTTGATGTCTTAGTGTTGAAGAATTTAAAATACGATCCCTCTTTTTATTAATGTATATATATTTTTTAGTAAAATCCCTTAAATAGATCAAAACGTATGTAAAAGGTTTTCTAGGTTTTCCTATCTCGAGATAACAACAGGTTACATCTCGTAAGTTAGGACGCGACGTCTTGAATTCTCGAAAATAAGCTTGCCTTTATTTTTTTTATATTAAATCTCACGTATCTTAATTTTAAAAGGATATTCGGTCAATTAGGTTCAACGAGAAAACCGAAACCCCGTAAGTTAGGGTACAACTTCTCAAATCCCCAAATACGGAACATTGCCTTAATTTTAAAAATTTCTTTTATGCATCGCGCAAAAGTTAACGTAACACTTGAATTAGTATTTTAGTTTATTCGGGTATGGTGTAAAAACAGACAAATATGTTTGAATGTAACACTTAGCACAAATATTAGCACAATATAAAATAACGGATAAAAAAGATGACATAACAAGTGGATAAATCAATAAAACGAAAATATTATGCTACCAAATGATGATAATGGACTATAATGATGATAGAATAAATAAATAAAAATAACAATTTAATAATAATAATAATAATAATAATAATAATAATAATAATAATAATAATAATAATAATAATAATAATAATGTGTAATAAAATGGAAGTGCAAACATTATAAAAATAAAATAAAGGTCAAAGAAATAATAAATAAATAAATAAAATAATGAAAATGAAATGAAAAGTTGAAATTAAATAAATAAAGGAGTCAATTGAACTTAAAATGAAATTAAGGGGTATAAATTATAAAAATAAGTAAAAAAGTAAAAATAAAAATATTCATGAAAGGTTAAAATTACGATAATAAATAAATGAGTAAATAGTAATAAGATAAAATAAATAAATTTCATGAAAAGCTGAAATTATAATAAAAAATAAATAAATGAATAATAATAAAATAAAAAAATTTATGAAAGGCTGAAATTAAATAAATAAGTAAACAAATGAGTAAATAATAAAATAAAACAGCTTGTAAAAAGGATTGAAGTTAAATAAACTAAGGATTAAATTGAAATTAGAATGAAATTAGGGAGTATAAATTGTAAATAATAAAAAAATAACTAATAAAACAGAAATAAGGATCAAAATAAAATGCGTGAAAAAAATAGGGGTTAAATGGGAAATTATCCCAAATTCCCTAAATGCACCGTTTCAAAAAGGACCAAAATGGAAAAGGATGAAATTAAATGATAAAATTTAAAAAAAAGAAAAAAAGGAAATAGGACCGGATTGGAAACCGCCTAAAAAGCGGAAGGACTAGGGTTGCAATTATGCCCTAGTCACAAAAACAAGCGGATCTTAAGGTTATTGGGTCGGGTAATCGAGTCAGCCCCCAAAACGGAGTCGTTTTGGGCGTTTGGGGGGCTAAGTGAAACAGCGTCGTTTCACTAGTGCTATTTAAGCAAAAATTTTGAGAAAAAAAAATCATTTGTTCCATGCTTTAAAAAAAAAGTTTCTTCTCTCCATTTCTCTCTGGGCAAAGCCCAGAATCCGGCCATGGCTCCAGCCGTCAGCCACCATGGCGGCCACCTGTCTCCGGCGATGGTGCCGCTGTCCACAGTGGCCGGAGAGAAAAAATCTTTTTTTTTTTGCTTTTTAACTCCCCGATCCCAAAAATGCCCTCTTTCATCGGAGATGGCGGCCTCCTTTCCCCATGACTGCGCAAACACGAGAAAAAGGGTAAGATTTTGACCCCTTTTTTTATTTTGTTTATTTCTTTTAAAAAACAAGTGAAATAAATAAATAAATAAATAATAGATATATAAAAAAAAACCTTCGTTAGACTTTTTTGATTTGCTTTTTCTCTTTTCTTGTATTTGAACCACTATTTTTTTATTGCTCTCTTCTGTAAAAAATTACATCGATGGATTTGGCTATTATAGCCATTTACATATATTATTTTTCTTTTTCTTTCCCTGTCTCGTTACTATTCTTTGCGTGTTCATCTTTGTCCCTTTTTTTTGCTTTGCTTGCAGGTGTTGGGGAAGTCAATAGGGGAGAAAAGCTGACCCTTGCCATTTCGGTGCAAGGGAGGCGGTCCTCGAGCGATGGGCGCGCTAACGTGGCACGTGGAGAAGCGGCGCGGCTAGACTACTAGGGCTTCTTACTAAAAATTAGTTTAGGTTGTGGGCTAACGGGCTATTAGGGTTTTGTATTATTTTGGGCCATCTGGGCCTTTTTTGTAATTAGATTTGTAACTTTTATTTGAGCTTGTAATTTTATTTTTGGTTTTGTTTATTATATTTTTTTTATTTCTATTTGGGCTAATTGGTTTGGGCCTTTTACTAGCCCGGGCTAAATTGACCTAACTTACAAGAGATCAAAAACCCAAATCAAACATTAAACCCAAAATCATAGTTTCCCCTTTATTTATGCCAAGTCCAATAGAAGCTATAAATTTTTAATTCAATTTAGAATAAAGTAATTAATCAAAATTTTGGACCCAAATGGCTTAGGTTGGTAAGTAGCTGGTGAGAGTGTGGCCTAATTTGGAGCTTGGTTAAGCAAAATTGTTTTGATGCATATGTTTTCAGATCTTGGAAGAGCTAATGTCAATACTGGATAATATTATGCTACTAAAGGATGGATGTTTGATAATATCAAACTTTTGAGAAAGTAGAATATGCAGTTGAAATGGGTTTACTGTGATAAAGAATTGTGCTACATTTAAGCCAAATTTCCTTGCTTTTCTTGGCAGTCTTGTGAAATAAAATGAATTGTATAAGCTAAATCTCTTGCTGTATCTTGATCAAATTTACATTCATCAATTAATGGGTGTTGAGCTTTCAACAATTTGCTTAGCTTCAATAAGGGTCTTCTTAAATCTCTCTAAATTGATCTTTAGGTCTTGATCTAAATACACAGACCTGAATGCATAGTATCCTTTAGAGATTATAGATTTTGGATCAGTAAACACAGGGTGATCTTTACCATAAGTGTCGAACAACGAACTTTCTTCTGGTTCAATCTTGTACTCTAAATATCGGACACCCATTTCCTTTGCTGGTCCACCGTAGTAGGTGGTTGCCACCCATTCATTTTGCAGTGGCACCACTTGAACCATCACTGCTCCAGTGGGCAAAAATATCTCATTTGTTAGCCCAGCACCATGGGCTCCAAGCATCACACTACAAGAGTTCACCACCTCAGCAAACTCGTCCAAGTTGTACATCCACTCCGGTTCCACCCTTGTGATTTGAAAGCCTAGTTCCATTATCATCTCCACCATTTTATCTTCGTTCAAAAACCGTCTCGTTTTACGGCGTGATATAAGCATCAGCATTGGCTTTTGTATCTCAGACACATGGTTTATTTTCAGATTGTATGATTCTTTCAAGAACTGCTTGAAATCAAACATGGAATAACCTCCTGGAATATCAGTAGAGTTGAGGGCTAGATTGTCATGGTATGTAAGCCCTATAACAGCCCCTGGAAAACAATGAACGCTTCCATCATCTGTTCCAGGATTTATAACCTCATAAGCGGACAAGTGAGATAGACATCTGTTGTACTTCTGAACCCACCAAAGCTCGAAATCTGTGATTACAAACCGAACTCTGGATCGGAAATGGCGAGTAGTGATGAATAAAGGGATGATAACCTCATTAAACTCATGAAAAACATTGCCTGTGAAGCCTTTGGAAGAGAAGACAACAGCTGTGACATTGTGGCTGAAATTACAGGCTGGTGGATCAGTGGTGTTGTTCCCATGCAGTATCTGAACTGGGGAAACACGTTTCATGGCGGTTTCATCTTCCAGCCTTGCGTAAGGCTTAACAATTCTCTTAACTTGAGGTTGGTCAGAATCAGATGGCACATAAACTGTCAACCCTTTGTTGTAAATCCTTACTGGTTTATTTGCAACGCATACTTGTGTATGAATATCCGCGCGGCATGAAAATCCATTGGAGTCTAATTGAACTCGATCATCTCCTGTTCCACGCAACACAATATACATAATATGTGGTCTTAATATACTTTTGATTGCGAATTGGAATGTATTCAATTCTAAAAAGATGAAAGAGATGAAGAGATAACCTCTAACAAGCCTCCTTAATAGAAATTCTTGAGGGTCAACTGCATCAATATTGATCTTTTCACTGCAGAGATTGCCCCCTTCATTTCCAAAGAGTCTCAAATCAGCCAATAATATATAAACGAAAATATATACCAAAATACTTAATTGCTAAAGGATGATTACATGATTCAAGAATGGTGTCATTAGAATGAAAAAACGTAGCATAAACCAGACCGATTAACACTAAACAGATAGGTAAAGTTGCACAATTCACCAGCCTCCTTGATTCCTTCTCCATCATCTTTCAACCTGCAAAAAGAAAAAGAAAAGAACTGTTTGATACTAATGAATGCCTTTGAAAAACCTCAAACAAAAATAAGTACATAAAATATTCAGATTTCATATAGTTAGCCTCCAATCATCATATAATACATTTAGCATTTGGATCTTTGTAAGGCATAATTAACCATTGAAAGGGAAGCTTCAGCTGCATTGCTGAATTATGTTCTTCAAGAATAGTTTGTTGTATAACTAGGTTTATATTTTTAGAATAAGGTTGTTGGTGGCTGATAGTTGACCAGTAGTTTTTAAATTATTAATTACTAATTACTAATTACTAATTCCTGATAGTTGTTGCTTGTTTATTGGCTTCATTTCGTGGCTCCCACACTTTAACATCACTATTTACCATAAATTTGAAATTATGAAACTTGCAATGTTCATTCTAGCTTGTATATATATTTGGTGGTTAAAACAATCCAAAACTTATTTATATTTGATGATTAAAAAATTTAAATCTAATTATTTCGCACATTTACAAAAGTACAAGAAATCTTTTGAATGATTAATATCTTTTTTTCATTATATTATTAATTTTGTCATTTAGTAAGTTTTATTATTTATAGGGTTAATCATATTTATAGATAATATTTTGATTTAATGTACCAAATGGAGATTGAAAGAGAGAGGGAGAGGAAGAGGGCAGGGAAAAAATGCAATGGGTTCTTCAATTTTTTTGGTTATCCTACTTAAGTTTTTCTTTTTAAAATAATAATAATAATAATAATAATAATAATAATAATAATAATAATAATAATAATAATAAGGGCAAATTATATCAGAGATCACCCTATTTTGGTCACTCTTAAATTCCTTTTGTCAATTTAGTCACCGTCGTTAAAAAATTAACCAAAATGGTCACACATCCATTAAAACCTTAACGGGTTGTTGAATGGACCTGCAAAAAACAAGGAAAGAATATTCTTTTAGTCCCTCTAAAAATTACAAAATTTCAATTTCTTTTAATCCCTTTAAAAATTATAAAATTTCAATTAACATCGTTGCTATACCTGTGAAGTTTTAAGTTTTTATGCTTAGGCAAAGGAAAACACATCGATTTACCGTAGCTCCACCCTCTATGATGTCACCATCGTATCCGCTCGTTGTCTTTCACTCGAACAAGATAACTTTGTCATGGTTTCCACCCTAAAAATTGTCATCATTGATTCAATACCTTCCTCTTCCTCCACCGTTGATGTCGCCATTGACTTTGATTGGAAAATAAATAAATGGGAAAACATGAAATTAAAAAATTTATCTCAGTGCCGAGATTGGAAGAGGAAACGAAGGAGATAGTGGGGGAAGATAGCTGTAGAAACATATCGGAGGCTGGATTTAGTATTTTTTTTATGTTAATTAATATGGGTTTTCGATGGAGATTTAAGGGAATAACTTAAAAAATTTGTAATTTTTAAAGGGACTAAATAAATATTTTTTTCTTTTTTTGCACGTACTGTCAACAATCCGCTAAGGTTTTAATAGTTAAGTGACCATTTTGGTCAATTTTAATAATGGTGGTAACTAAATTGACAAAAAAAAAAATTAAGTGATCGAAATAAAAACAATACTATTTTAAGGTGACCCCTGATATTTAATATTAATAAAGAGGAGGAGGAGAAGAAGAATGATGTTAATTAGCCATGGTCTAGTGTCACGGGCCAAAGTGCAAAGCCCGTGACCGTGGCACAAGATGCGCCCCGTGGAGGTATTTCGATAAGATGGGAATCATTTAGCCCCGTGACAAATGGTATCAGAGCTATTGGTTCGAAGGCACTGTTGGAATGTTGAAAGAAATTGTTGGTCAGAGTGAGCCAATGGAGACCCGTGGAAGGGCCAGAAAAGTGAGTCGATCAAGGGATATGGTTAATCTTGTCTGTCGATTTTGGGGGAGCTTAACTATAAATAGAGAGCCTCCCCCCTCCCCCACTTGTAAATCATTCCATTGTATGTAGAATTCTTAAGAGTAATAGAATTCTGAGAGCATTTACTCAAACATCTCTCGTGCATTCTTTTCTGTGGCTTTCTGTTGTTCTTTGTAGCTTCTTTTGGCATAGTTTGCTTCCACTATGCAAATTAGTGCCTCGGAGGAGTTCTTAAAGAATCCTCACTTTAGTAAAGGCTGACTTAGGCGAGTTTGGACGAATGAACCGCCTACGGTCGCACGGATCGCGAGACGAAAGATCTAGCCCCGTGACACTAGTGGTAACTAACTAGCATTGCTTAAGATGTTGTCGACATCAAAACCAAAGTTCAAGCCAACTCATTTCCCCATCTAATAAAATAATAATAAATGAAAATGAAAATGTTAAAAGATTATTTCGAATTGCTTTTATCTTTGAAGTACTGTTCCTGAAAAGTAAAAAGTAATATATTTATATTATTTTGGTTTTAAATATTAAATTTTATAATCAACAAATATTAATGAGTGTAGTAGTAAGGTGCATTGTACGATCCTAAAGGAAAACGTAAGTTCGAACATTAGAAATAAAATTATTGGTAGAGATAGTAACAAATCCAAAAAATAAATTGTAAAATGAGTATGAAAGAAAACAAAAAATATCAAATTTTAATTATATATAAAATGAGTAACTATATACTTCATATATAAATTTTATAAATATTATGTTCATATAATTAAATATATTGTTTGTGAATAATCTATTTAATAACATTTTTTTTGGATAAGTATTTTCATTAGTAAAGTTTTGCTACAAACACAACCTCAAGAGAAACCTAATTTTCAATTAGTCCCCAATCCCTAAACATTACATTTGAAACATTCAACAAGTTCCTACATCCAAAGGATTTTTCCAAGGTTTCCATGAATTCCAAGCAAGTAGAAAAACAATAGCGCAAAAAGATTTCCCCTTCCATGCCTTTGTATCCAATCCAGAAGCTTCTACCAAGAATAAAATTATTGCTCCACATTACAAGCCATCAGCACAAACTTCCAATCTCGTTTAGCAAATAAACAAGAGACAAATAAATGGTTTCTACTTTCTTTACCCTCACTGCATAACGCACACACAGTGTGTAGTTGATACCCCCAAGAAGCCAATCTATCCTTTGTTGGAAGTCTATTTTGAATGGCAAGCCATGGCACAAAACCATGTCTAGGACTTGAAAGCCCTTCCCAAACAACCCTATGCCAGAGCAGCTTTTCTTTTTTATGTCTTAACAGATCCCAAACAACTCTCACTTTGTATGGTGCAAAAGGATCTTCAAAAGAAAGAAAAGAATCTCTTAATTTCAAAATCTTCTTCCATGCTCAGCTATGCCATTGGAGTGGCTGACCATGCCAAACATTTACCCCTTTCAACATATACTCTTTAATCCAGGCCACCCAAATTGACCCTACCTTAACAAGAAACTGTAATTAGTTCCCCATCCTGCAAGCTTTATTGCAAACCAACAAATCTTTTATCCCCAATCCACCTTTTATTTTGGGGTGACTGATATTTCCTCAACTAACCTTTGCTCCTTTAGCTAAAGTCTCATCCCCTTTACAAAGAAAGGCATTACACAGTTCTGTAATATTTTTAAGCACCTTAGCAGGGAGAAAAAAATTCTTGTAACATCCTGCATTAGGGGTTGGTTGCAATGTATTTATTTATTGGGTGTTTGCCTAAATAAATGCATATGTTATGGTTTGGTCAAATTCTGGGTTAGGTCGAGTTTAGGGTTAAAAGTTTCTTTTAGTGCTTGAGAAGAAAAGGCTAAGTGAGGAAGCTTTATATATATAATGGGGCGAATCTTGACACAAGGAAGCTGCTGGTAGAATGGCTTGAGGCGCTAAGGTGCAAGGATGCTCAAGAGGTGAGGGGTTCGAGCCGCCAGGATCGCGCCTGGGAGTTTTAATTTTTTTTTTAGTTAAAAAGGGGTTCGGGCTAGGAAGGTTTAAAGAATAAATGGTGCGGTTATGGGCATGAACGTCGGCCTGGCAAACTGGCTTGGGAGTGCCACTTAAGGGCTTGGGAGCGCTGGGCTCGGGTTCGAGTCACGCTGGGAGCGAAGAATGTTTATTTTGTTTTGCCGCTGAGATGAGGGAGTGCTTAAAAGGATGTGTGACGGGCTTATGTCACGAAAGACAACTTGGCCGAGTGGCTAAGGGCGCTTCATGGGGGTTGCGGCGGTGAGGTCCTGAGTTCGAGGAGGGGGAGCACCAGTTAGGCGTTTTATTTTTGGCCTTTAGCGTTAACGCATGAAGGAGCCAATGATAGCTTAAAAGAAATTTAAGGCGGATATTGTCACGAAAGGTGCAGTGGCCGAGTGGCTGGAGGCTTGGGATTATTCCTTCAGGTCTCGGGTTCGAGACTTAGAGGCGGCATCTGAGGGTATTTATTTTGCTTCCTGCTAGAGCGAAATTTTTGGTCTGTGCATGGGCACATGCACGCGTGGAAACAAAGCTTGATGGCTGCATTATTCTATTTGTTCTTTTATTATATTTTGTGATAGAGTATGGGTAAGATTATTATTATTATTGTTGAAAGATGGAGCAAGTGATGGGCATTTTGTTAATTAATGTTGGTGATGGAAACATTATTAAACAAAGTTTATTCCAATTAGTGATGGACAATTATCACATAGAAGAAAGAGAGAGAGAGCATGACCGGCTTGGAGATTAGCAAAGGAGAGCATGACCGAAAATGACTCTTTTATTTTCTTTTCTTTCCAATTTTGAATGCTTGGCCGAATGTCTTCATCTTGTTTTGGTTCTTCTTTCAAATTTTTTTTTCCTTGGCCGAATGAAGCTTGGTTAGGGGAGCTTGGTCGGCCTTGAGTTGGTAAGGGAGAGCTTGTAGTTTGCTTTCTTTTCTTGCCAAATTATTTTAGCCGAACTAGGGAGACTCCAAGAACTTGAGGATTCGGTTTTGGAAGGAGGTTTAGGGTGGTAATTTCGTTTGGAGGTAGGCTCATTTGGGTGCCGAGATTTGCTTCTTCTTTCTCCCTTCTTTTTCGTTGGAATAGCCGAACATTCAACCTTCTTTTGCAAGCTAGGCCGAACCCCCCCAAAAGAAAGTGTTGTCGAGTTCGAAGGTTGGTAAGTATTCCTCTTTAACTTCGGTTCCTTACTTCTCTTTTGGTGTGCCGAAAGCATGAGTTAAGGCCTTAGTAAGGCTGGCCGAGTGGTTATAGTATTTTAATATGTATTCTTTTAGGGTAGCCAACACCAAGGAGCTAGAGGAGCATTTTGGGACTTATTTCTTCAAGGGGTCTCAACAAGACAAACGATAACTTTGGGATTTCGGTAAGATCGGTATTTGGTTAAGCATATTCGACCAAGGGCCATTTTCGGCATCTATATTTAACTGAGTATACACTTTGGGTTTTAGGGGCAGATCGGCTAAGGAAAAATAGAGGCTTCCCGGACTTCGTTTGGTTTTGGAGCAATACAGGAATACGGTTCGAGACTTTTGTGATATCGGATAGATCCAGGATTTCTCTTTAGATCTCCGACTAAATAGGTGTGTAAAATCTTACACACTTTATTAGAATAAACTGTTACTATAATGATATATATAAATAACCTCTCATGTAGTAATTTTGCTTTGTGGGCATAAGCATGGATTTCGGGTAAGTCCCCTATTACTTGATCTATGTTGTAAGATGTGTACACCATTATATGCTGTTAAATGCTATGCTATATACAAATGCATGATATATGGGATCATGATACTTGTTATGTGAGCATGATGATGGTGGGATTGATGAGAGGAGGGAGATGATCTCTATGGACTGTCACCAGTGGTTTGGTACCACACGATGGGTTGGCCCCATCACTTGATATTTGTGACTTCGGTCACCAGTGGTTTGGCACCACATATTGATATTTGTGACTAAGTCCCAGTGGTTTGGCACCACCAGTGGTTTGGCACCACATATTGATATTGTGACTTCGGTCACCAGTGGTTTGGCACCACCAGTGGTTTGGTACCACACGTTGATATTGTGACCTATGGTCATCAGTGGATTGGTACCACACGATGGGTTGGCCCCATCATTTGATATTTGTGGCTTCGGTCACCAGTGGTTTGGCACCACCAGTGGTTTGGTACCACACGGGGTAGAAAAAGGAGCATGGATGGCTAGGTTGGGTTGCATAATTGCATGTGAGTAGATCGCGGAGATGGAGCCGGAGAGGACTCGAGGCGGCCATGCTTGTTCCGTGGACTTAAAATTTTATTTTGCCCCGTTTTAAGTTTATTATTTACTAAATTTCGATTGGGTTGTAATATGGCCGCTTATTATTTGGATGTTTAAGTAGTTATTTTTACTTTATTATATGACTGATGAACTTATGAACTATTAAGCAAATCGGTTAAAAAGTAACGTTTTTCAAAATTATACTCGTACTCGGTTTCAAAGATGTTACCATCGGGTAACGAAATTTTCTAAGTTAACAAAAACTCTGATGGTTCTAAAATTGTAAATGGCCAAATGTTTTCAAAGGAAAAAGGTTTTAACTCAACCGTATTTATCAAATAAATCCCACCTGAGTTTTAATAGACACCGTTTTATAATCTCATCAAAATTTTTTTTTGATTTGTACCAGTAATCCGAATCTTTCAAAACGTTTTTACTCTGTGACATACTAGATCCGGTCAAGGCTCGTGGGCCGAGTTTGGGGTGTTACAATTTTGGTATCAGAGCCAGGTTCAAAACTCGGCTGTGGGGACCCAAGGCCCAAAAATGTTTTCTTGATAAGCCTCTGTGAAATATTATGAAAATGGTTTTGTTTTAAACAGCATGGCATCGAGTCTCCGGCACCAATCCGCGCGGGTAAGTATTTCTAATCTATGTGTGAATGATTATCTGTAAAGGGGTAGAAATGGAATGTAGATAGTATGAAAGGTACGTGAACCCTAGGACTAGTTTACCCAACAATCGCATAAGATTTTTTGCCTAAGTAAACAAACCTATGACTAAGTCGCCGAGTTAGGATGTGGTAACCCTTGTGCGCATGTCTAGGATTGGGTCCGGAAGAGCTTGGTATTTAAGCGGTCCTAGCGACTCACCACCTCTTCACAGGAATCCTACCTGGCGCGTAGCTTCGGTTCACCCTAACCGTGAGGACTTGTTCATGGGCTAAACCCGATTACTAAAACCCGAAAGGGAATTAGCCGTGTTTTTATAAAAAAAAAACTCTATTCTTTTAAAACTTCCTTGAACTTGTGAGCGTTATATTACAAAATTTTTCAAAAAATTTTCGAGTTATGAAAACTACAAAAAATACCCCTAGTGGTAAAATTTCAAAAATGCCCCTAGTTTCTAAATTACTAAGCTACCCCCAAATTTAACAAAATTTTTCTTATTTTACAAACATACCCAAAACCTCAATTTGCAAATATCGAAATGCCATGATTTTGGAAATTTCCGAATTACCCCTAACTTACAAATTACCAAAATGACCCTGAATTTTAAAATTTTTGCAACACTACCAATTTGAAGAACAAGTTTTCCAAAAAGAACCCTCAAAGTTTTGCAACTTTTGAAATGCCTCGGAATTATTGAAACCTTATAAAATTACCTCGGTTTATTACCAAAATACCCCTGTAGGCAAATGACGAAAATGCCCCCGGGATAGAATTTGGGCAAAAAGGTGATGGAATATGTGAATATGTGTCTTTGAATTAGAATAGAAGACTTGAAACTTGTTTGATCGAAGGAACAACTTCTAAACTTCGTTCATAAAATTTCTTCGCTAATAATCAGTGAAACTTTGACTAACTCATAAAACTTTTTAAGACAAATCGCGCAATAAGAAATGAGTTCTAGAGGTCGCGGCCGTCGGGGACGCGGTAGAGGCCGGATGGCTGTGTCAGAACCAGTTAGGTCAGGCCAAGGATCGGATAATGAGATACCACCTCCACCACCACCCCCAACTTTTGGTGTTGGACATCAGGATCAGACGGGGGGTGAGTCGGTATCACAGGCTATGCTGCGTGTTCTAGAGATGATGGCTGGGACCGGTAGAGGTACAGGAGCTCGGAAGTCTATACCCGAGCGACTCCGATCCAACGGAGCTGAGGTATTCCGGGGTGTGTCGAGCGTGGCACCCAGTGCAGCGGAATATTGGTTAGAATCGACTGAGAGGATCATGGACGATCTCGATTTAACGAATGAGGAGAAGCTGAAAGGCGCAGTGTCGCTTCTAAAGGATGAGTAATACCAGTGGTGGCTCACGGTTCGGGATGGTGCTACGGCAGATGGCCTTACTTGGGAGTACTTCAAAGCTGCTTATCAGAAGAAGTATGTGGACACCAGCTACACTGATGCTCAGAGGAAAGCTTTTCTGGGATTGGTACAAGGAAATAAGTCGGTATCTGAGTATGAGGCAGAATTCTTGAGGCTAAGCCGCTATGCTCGGGGAATTGTGTCAACTGAGCATGATCGTTGTGTCCGCTTTGAAGACGGACTTAGGGATGATTTAAGGTTGTTGATTGCTCCACAACAGGTGCGTGAGTTTGCTGTTCTGGTAGAGAAGGCTAAGGTAGCCGAAGGGGTCAAGGAGTCTGTGAGACAGAACTATGATAGGAACAAGCAGAAAAGAGGTTTTGGGTCGTTTGGATCGGGTAATAATGCACAAAAAAGGGCTAGGCAGAGTGGGCCGAATCAGACAGGAAGGCCCATGGCTACTAATCAGAGACCGGCTCAGTGTAATCGTTGTGGGAAGTCACATTAGGGAAGTTGTTGGACCGGTGAGAGAGGTTGCTTTGAATGTGGATCTTTGGATCACCCTATAAGGGATTGTCCTCGGAAGCTAGCTAAGAATCAGCCAGAGGGTCAGAACCGTACTCAGGCTAGAAATGTAGGACCACCGCAGAGGGATCATGGTAATGGTAGAGGAGGTAATGGTTCTAATCGGGGTCACGGAATTCCGGGCAGAGATACAGGCAACACAGAGGTAAGGCAGCCTGGGTTAGTCTACGCAGCGAGGCGTCGCGATGAGGGTGACGCACCGGACGTCATAACCGGTACGTTCCTAATTTTTGGTCTTCCATATGTTGCATTAATTGATGTGGGTTCGACGCATTCATACGTTGCTAGTAGTGTGGTAGAGACTATGAACTTGGACTTTGAGACTGCTTCTAGGGAGATGATTGTAATTAGCCCTCTAAGACACTCTGTAGTAGTGAACAAGCTATATGGAGATGTACCCCTAGAACTCCAAGGGGTAGTGTTTGTGGCTGATCTGATGGAACTGCCGTTTGGGGAGTTCGATCTAATTCTTGGAATGGACTGGCTGGTTAAGTATCAGGCAAGGTTGGGTTGCGCTACTAAGCGCATGGTTCTAAAGACGGTTAAGGGTGATGAAGTGGTCATGATAGGTAATAGAAGAGATTATCTATCCAATGTGGTGTCTGCCTTGAAGGCTGAGAAAATGGCCAGAAAAGGTTGTGAGGCGTTGTTGGTTCGAATCTGTGCCTTGGAGGCTAAGGAGTCAGCAGTTGAGAAGGTCTGAACTGTAGGGGAATTCGCTGATGTGTTTCCAGAAGAACTCTCGGGTCTGCCTCCAGATCGGAAAGTTGAGTTCGGTATAGACTTATTGCCCGAAACGGCACCTGTGTCTATAGCACCCTACCGAATGGCACCAAAGGAGTTGGTGGAGCTGAAGGCTCAAATTCAGGAGCTCTTGGATAGAGGGTTTATTCGACCAAGTATATCTCCGTGGGGAGCACCTGTGCTGTTTGTCAAGAAGAAAGACGGGTCAATGCGGATGTGTATCGACTACCGTCAGCTAAACAAGTTAACGATCAAAAACAAGTATCCGTTGCCTCGGATTGATGACCTGTTTGAACAACTGAAGGGTGCATCGGTGTTCTCGAAGATAGATCTTAGGTCGAGTTATCATCAACTTAAGGTGAATGAGGTTAATGTGCACAAGATGGTATTTCGTACTCGGTATGGGCATTACGAGTTTCTAGTGATGCCGTTTGGGTTGACCAACGCACCCGCAGCGTTCATGGACTTAATGAATAGGGTGTTTCAGCAATACTTAGATCAATTTGTCGTGGTGTTTATAGACGACATATTGGTTTACTCAAAGACAGAGGAGGAGCATGATAGGCATTTGCGTATAGTTCTACAAGTACTGAGGAAGAAGCAGTTATATGCCAAATTCAGTAAGTGCGAATTTTGGCTTAGGGAGGTGTCTTTCTTAGGTCACGTGGTGTCAGCTGAAGGGATTAGAGTGGACCCTCGCAAGGTTGAAGCAGTGTTGGATTGGAAACCACCTAGGTCAGTGGCAGAAATTCGAAGTTTTCTGGGTCTGGCAGGGTACTATCGAAGATTTGTGGAAGGATTCTCTTTAATCGCAGCGCCGTTGACTAAGTTATTAAGAAAAGGAGTCCCATTTGTTTGGTTAGAGAAACAGCAAGAAAGTTTTGATAAGCTAAGGAAGATTCTGACGGAAGCTCCAGTTTTGGTACAGCCTGAGGCAGGGAAGTTGTTCACGGTTTATTGTGATGCGTCCCATACTGGTTTGGGATGTGTGTTGATGCAGGAAGGGAAGGTAGTGGCCTATGCATCCCGTCAGCTAAGACCGCATGAGGTTAACTATCCGACTCACGACTTGGAGTTAGCGGCAGTAGTCTTCGCTTTGAAAATATGGAGGCATTACTTGTATGGGGAAAAGTCGATAGTCTACACGGATCATAAAAGTTTGAGATATCTCTTGACTCAGAAGGACTTAAATTTGAGGCAGCGCCGATGGATTGAACTGTTGAAGGACTACGACTGTTCAATTGAGTACCATCCAGGCAAGGCTAACGTGGTGGCTGATGCGTTGAGCCGGAAGGTCGTGACAGACTTAAGGGCGATGTTTGCTCATCTCAGTCTATACGACGATGGAAGTCTTTTGGCAGAGCTGCAAGTTAAGCCAACTTGGATCGAGGAGATTAAGGAAAAGCAATTAGGGGATGACAGTTTAAATGCGCGGAGGTTGCAAGTTCAAGATGGTGGTTTGGAAAGGTATAGTTTAACTGGTGATGGTATGTTGTGTTTTCAAGGGCGGCCTTGTATGCCGAAGGATGTGGAATTGAGGCAAAGAATTCTTCAGGATGCACATAGCAGCCCATACGCTATGCATCCTGGAGGTAGCAAGATGTATGGAGATTTGCGGAAGCAGTTCTGGTGGCCGGGGTTGAAGCGTGAGGTAACTGAATTCGTGGGAAGGTGTCTGACGTGCCAGCAGGTAAAGGCTGAACATCAGTTGCCATCAGGGTTACTTCAACCAGTGAAGATTCCTCAGTGGAAATGGGAGAGGATCACTATGGACTTCGTCAGTGGGCTACCCCTCACGCCCAGCAAGAAGGACGCAGTTTGGGTGATTGTGGACCGTCTGACCAAGTCAGCTCACTTCATACCGGTAAGGGTGGATTATTCTCTTCAGAGGCTAGCAAAATTGTATGTGGCTAAGATAGTAAGATTGCGTGGTGTGCCAGTATCAATCATCTCAGATAGGGATCCGAGGTTTACGTCAAGGTTCTGAAAAGCGTTGCATCAGGCTTTGGGTACACGATTGGATTTCAGTACAGCATTCCATCCACAGTCGGACGGGCAGCCGGAAAGGGTCATACAGATTTTAGAAGATATGCTAAGAGGTTGTGTTTTGGATTTCAGTGGTAGTTGGGAAGAGTATCTACCGTTGGCAGAATTCGCTTATAACAATAGTTATCAAGCGAGTATCCAAATGGCACCATATAAAGCACTGTATGGATGAAGATGCCGTACTCCTACGTGTTGGACGGAGTTGGGTGAACGACAAGTTTTAGGTCCAGAGTTGGTGACAGAGACTGAAGAGAAAGTGAAGGAGATTCGGGCTCGTCTCAAGGAAGCGGCGGATAGGCAGAAGTCCTACGCTGATCTTAAGCGCAAGGAAATGGAGTATGCAGTAGGAGATAAAGTTTTTCTGAAAGTGTCGCCTTGGAAAAAGGTATTAAGATTTGGGCGAAAAGGGAAGCTAAGCCCAAGGTTCATCGGCCCATATACAGTAGTAAAGCGAGTGGGACCGGTAGCTTATCAGCTCGAGCTGCCAATAGAGTTGAGTCAGATTCATGACGTCTTTCATGTGTCGATGCTTAGACGGTATCAGTCAGATCCATCGCACGTTGTGCCAGTGGCAGAGATTGAGGTAAACTCGGACTTATCTTTCGAGGAGGAGCCAGTTCAGATCTTGGATCGAGATGTCAAGGTTCTACGTAGGAAGTCAGTACCTTTGGTGAAAGTGCTATGGCGGAACCATGGTGTAGAAGAAGCTACGTGGGAACCCGAGGACGTGATGCGGCAGCAATACCCCCAACTCTTCTGATCCAGGTAATTTCGAGGACGAAATTATTTTAAGGGGGTAGAACTGTAACATCCTGCATTAGGGGTTGGTTGCAATGTATTTATTTATTGGGTGTTTGCCTAAATAAATGCATATGTTATGGTTTGGTCAAATCCCGGGTTAGGTCGGGTTTAGGGTTAAAAGTTTCTTTTAGTGCTTGAGAAGAAAAGGCTAAGTGGGGAAGCTTTATATATATATTGGGGCGAATATTGACACAAGGAAGCTGCTGGTAGAATGGCTTGAGGCGCTAAGGTGCAAGGATGCTCAGGAGGTGAGGGGTTCGAGCCGCCAGGATCGCGCCTGGGAGTGTTTTAATTTTTTTTGAGTTAAAAAGGGGTTCGGGCTAGGAAGGTTTAAAGAATAAATGGTGCGGTTATGGGCATGAACGTCGGCCTGGCAAACTGGCTTGGGAGTGCCACTTAAGGGCTTGGGAGCGCTGGGCTCGGGTTCGAGTCACGCTGGGAGCGAAGAATGTTTATTTTGTTTTGGCGCTGAGATGAGGGAGTGCTTAAAAGGATGTGTGACGGGCTTATGTCACGAAAGACAACTTGGCCGAGTGGCTAAGGGAGCTTCATGGGGGTTGCGGCGGTGAGGTCCTGAGTTCGAGGAGGGGGAGCACCAGTTAGGCGTTTTATTTTTGGCCTTTAGTGTTAACGCATGAAGGAGCCAATGATAGCTTAAAAGAAATTTAAGGCGGATATTGTCACGAAAGGTGCAGTGGCCGAGTGGCTGGAGGCTTGGGATTATTCCTTCAGGTCTCGGGTTCGAGACTTAGAGGCGGCATCTGAGGGTATTTATTTTGCTTCCTGCTGGCGCGAAATTTTTAGTCTGTGCATGGGCACATGCACGCGTGGAAACAAAGCTTGATGGCTGCATTATTCTATTTGTTCTTTTATTATATTTTGTGATAGAGTATGGGTAAGATTATTATTATTATTATTGTTGAAAGATGGAGCAAGTGATGGGCATTTTGTTAATTAATGTTGGTGATGGAAACATTATTAAACAAAGTTTATTCCAATTAGTGATGGACAATTATCACATAGAAGAAAGAGAGAGAGAGCATGGCCGGCTTGGAGATTAGCAAAAGAGAGCATGACCGAAAATGACTCTTTTATTTTCTTTTCTTTCCAATTTTGAATGCTTGGCCGAATGTCTTAATCTTGTTTTGGTTCTTCTTTCAAAATTTTTTTTCCTTGGCCGAATGAAGCTTGGTTAGGGGAGCTTGGTCGGCCTTGAGTTGGTAAGGAAGAGCTTGTAGTTTGCTTTCTTTTCTTGCCATATTATTTTAGCCGAACTAGGGAGACTCCAAGAACTTGAGGATTCGGTTTTGGAAGGAGGTTTAGGGTGGTAATTTCGTTTGGAGGTAGGCTCATTTAGGTGCCGAGATTTGCTTCTTCTTTCTCCCTTCTTTTTCGTTGGAATAGCCGAACATTCAACCTTCTTTTGCAAGCTAGGCCGAACCCCCCCAAAAGAAAGTGTTGTCGAGTTCGAAGGTTGGTAAGTATTCCTCTTTAACTTCGGTTCCTTACTTCTCTTTTGGTGTGCCGAAAGCATGAGTTAAGGCCTTAGTAAGGCTGGCCGAGCGGTTATAGTATTTTAATATGTATTCTTTTAGGGTAGCCAACACCAAGGAGCTAGAGGAGCATTTTGGGAACTTATTTCTTCAAGGGGTCTCAACAAGACAAACGATAACTTTGGGATTTCGGTAAGATCGGTATTTGGTTAAGCATATTCGGCCAAGGGCCATTTTCGGCATCTATATTTAACTGAGTATACACTTTGGGTTTTAGGGGCAGATTGGCTAAGGAAAAGCAGAGGCTTCTCGGACTTCGTTTGGTTTTGGAGCAATACGGGAATACGATTTGAGACTTTTGTGATATCGGATAGATCCGGGATTTCTCTTTAGATCTCCGACTAAATAGGTGTGTAAAATCTTACACACTTTATTAGAATAAACTGTTACTATAATGATATATATAAATAACCTCTCATGTAGTAATTTTGCTTTGTGGGCATAAGCATGGATTTCGAGTAAGTCCCCTATTACTTGATCTATGTTGTAGGATGTGTACACCATCATATGTTGTTAAATGATATGCTATATACAAATGCATGATATATGGGATCATGATACTTGTTATGTGAGCATGATGATGGTGGGATTGATGAGAGGAGGGAGATGATCTCTATGGACTGTCACCAGTGGTTTGGTACCACACGATGGGTTGGCCCCATCACTTGATATTTGTGACTTAGGTCACCAGTGGTTTGGCACCACCAGTGGTTTGGCACCACATATTGATATTGTGACTTCGGTCACCAGTGGTTTGGCACCACCAGTGGTTTGGTACCACACGTTGATATTGTGACCTATGGTCATCAGTGGTTTGGTACCACACGATGGGTTGGCCCCATCATTTGATATTTGTGGCTTCGGTCACCAGTGGTTTGGCACCACCAGTGGTTTGGTACCACACGGGGTAGAAAAAGGAGCATGGATGGCTAGGTTGGGTTACATAATTGCATGTGAGTAGATCGCGGAGATGGAGCCGGAGAGGACTCGAGGCGGCCATGCTTGTTCCGTGGACTTAAAATTTTATTCTGCCCCGTTTTAAGTTTATTATTTACTAAATTTCGATTGGGTTGTAATATGGCCGCTTATTATTTTGGATGTTTAAGTAGTTGTTTTTACTTTATTATATGACTGATGAACTTATGAACTGTTAAGCAAATCGGTTAAAAAGTAACGTTTTTCAAAATTATACTCGTACTCGGTTTCAAAGATGTTACCATCGGGTAACGAAATTTTCTAAGTTAACAAAAACTCTGATGGTTCTAAAATTGTAAATGGCCAAATGTTTTCAAAGGAAAAAGGTTTTAACTCAACCGTATTTATCAAATAAATCTCACCTGAGTTTTAATAGACACCGTTTTATAATCTCATCAAAATTTTTTTTTTTTGATTTGTACCAGTAATCCGAATCTTTTAAAACGTTTTTACTCTATGACATACTAGATCCGGTCAAGGCTCGTGGGCCGGGTTTGGGGTGTTACAATTCTACACCAAAAATTCTGCAAACTGGAAATTACTGAATTCAACAACTGAAGTCCACCAGTAAATGAGAGACTTTTAGCAGCCCAACTTCTAAATCTGCTAGCTATCTTCTCCACAAGAACCTTTATTGGCAGCAACTATTTTTGAAAAGTCAAAGGTAGTGGCTGTAAAAAATTTTGGCACTGGATGTCAGAAATTAGGCACCGAAAATAGGAGCATTTAATTTGGGTTGAAATTTGGCATGGGTTAATTGTAATTTTGGTCCCTATTAGTATAGGTACTTTGCAAGTTAATCCTTGAACTTCAACTATAAATAGGCCTAACCATTTCTCATTTTCTTCATCCCAAAATTTGCCATTCTCTGCTTAAGGCATTGTTCTCTCTCCCTATTTGTAAATTTTCACTTGTAATTTTGGAGTGAAATATATTTGGTAGTGCCCGAGGACGTAGGCAAAATTTGCCGAACCTCGTTAAAATTCTGGTGTTCTTTATTATTTATTTTTTTCATATTTTGTGAGTGTGATTGTAGTGATTTATTGTGCTATTAAATTACGATAGAGGGATATTCTGGATAGGAAAGACCTGGTACTTAAGTGATCTTCATGATCCACCTCTCTTTCCTGGGAATTAAACTTAGTGTGATTTTTCAGTACAATAATTTTACTCTTTTACACGCTTCCGCAAAATAATTGGTATCAGAGCCAGATTCGTACTTGGGAAATACAATCGTTTACGATACTATTCACGTATACGACACCGTTCACGTATACAGTAGTTGGGATTGAGGAGAAAAATGGCAGAGGTATCGTCATCAGCAAGGACTACTGTGACCAATGCAAAATTTGAAGTAGAGATATTTGATGGTACCAATAATTTTGGTATGTGGCAATGTGAGATCCTGGATGTCTTATGTCAGCAAGAGCTGGATATAGCCCTGAAGAAAAACCTGACAAGATGGATGACAAGAAGTGGGCCAAGATTAATAGACAAGCGTGTGGTACAATCCGTCTATGTTTGGCCAAAGAGCAGAACTACTCTATCATGAGGGAGACATCAGCGAAGAAGTTATGGGATACACTGGAAGAAAATTTTCTAGCGTAAAGTCTTGAAAATAGGCTTTATATGAAAAAGAAATTTTTTCGATTAAACTATGCTCCCGATATATCGATGAATGACCATGTGAACTCATTCAATAAAATTTTAGCAAACTTGCTAAATTTGGATGAGAAATTTGAAGATGAAGGCAAGGCATTATTGTTGTTGAATTTCTTTCTTGATGAATATGATCATCTTACCACCACGTTGCTTCATGGGAAGGACACGATCACATTTGATGCAGCCTGCAGTGCGTTGCATAGATCTGAGACTCGAATGAAAGATAAAAGAGATCACAGAGATACAACTACAGAAGTCTTAACAGTAAGAGGTTGTTCACGCAGCAGCAAACCTGATAGAAGGGGAAAGTCCAAAGGGAGACCCGCCAAAGATGAGTGTGCCTTTTGTCGTGAGAAAGGGCATTGGAAAAAGAATTGTCCTAAGTTACAAAAGGGCAAGACTATTTCTAATGCATGTGTAGCGGAGCATGATGAGGAGTCAGACTTTAGCTTGGTTGGCGTGGCAATGGCATATCCTACTGATGAGTGGATATTGGATTCGGGATGTACTTACCATATATGTCCTAATAAGGACTGGTTTTCTAGTCTTAAAGAACTAGAAGGTGGAGTTGTTCTTATGGGCAATGACAGTGCATGTAAGACAATGGGAGTAGGTACAATCCAATTAAAGAATCATGACGACTCAATCCAGTATTGACTGATGTTCGCTACGTACCTAGCTTGAAGAAAAATCTCATCTCATTAGGGGCCTTAGAATCTAAAGGGCTCATAATCACTTTGAGAGATGGATTACTAAAGGTAGTAGCTGGGGAATTGACGCTGATGAAAGGCACAAGAAGAAATAACTTGTACCTTTTAAATGGAAGTATAGTTATTGGATCAACATCAACAGTTTCTACGAAAAATGCAGATTCAGAGGCTACCAGGTTATGGCATATGCGATTGGGACATGCTGGTGAAAAAGCTTTGCAGACTTTGGCGAAGCAAGGCTTGTTGAATGGTGTAAATTCTTGCAAATTGGAATTCTGTGAACATTGTGTTCTGGGCAAGCAGACGAGGGTAAAGTTTGGTTCAGCAATTCACAATACGAAAGAAATTCTGGACTACGTTCATAGTGATGTGTGGGGACCTACCAAAGTGGCTTATTTGGGAGGTATGCACTATTTTGTTACTTTTGTTGATGATTATTCAAGAAAAGTATGGGCGTACCTAATGAAAAGAAAAAGTGAAGTATTGGATGCATTTCTGAAATGGAAGAAGATGGTGGAAACTCAGACTGGTCGAAAGGTCAAACGACTTCGATCAGACAATGGTACTGAGTACAAAAATGATCCATTTCTACAAGTATGTCAAGATGAGGGCATTGTGCGGCACTTCACTGTTCGGGATACACCACAGCAGAATGGGGTGGCAGAATGTATGAATCGAACTATACTGGAGAAAGTTCGATGTATGTTGTCCAATGCTGGATTGGGCAAGGAATTTTGGGCTGAGGCAGTTACATATGCATGCCATCTAATTAACCGTTTGCCATTAGCTGCAATAAATGGAAAAACTCCTATGGAGACGTGGACTGGTAAATCTGCTACTGATTATGATTCTTTACATGTTTTTGGTTCCACTGCATATTATCACGTAAAAGAATCTAAGTTAGACCCAAGAGCAAAGAAAGCATTATTCTTGGGTATAACTGGTGGAGTAAAAGGATATCGTCTCTGGTGTCCTGATACAAGGAAGATTGTCTTCAGCAGAGATGTGACTTTTGATGAATAAACCATGTTAAAGGATTCACAAAAGGATAACAAAACCAGTAGTACTTTGCAGCAGGTGGAGCTTGAAAAGGTTAATGATGATCCAGCTAATATTGGAAGGATAAATGATGAAGAAGTTCAGACCCAAGAACCTTTACAGCAATAAGATTCAATTGCATATAGGAGGCCAAGAAGAGAGATTCGTAAGCCTGCTCGCTTTGATGATATAGTGGCCTATGCACTTCTAATTGCAGATGATAATGCTCCTTCTACTTACACAGAAGCATTAAGTAACCCTAATGGTGTAAAGTGGAAGCAAGCCATGAATGAAGAAATGCAGACTCTTCATCAAAATAGGACTTGGGAGTTGGTGACACTGCCCAAGGGAAAGAAGGCAATTGGATGCAAATGAGTATATGCAAAGAAGGAAGGATTTCCTGGTAAAAATGAAATTCGGTATAAGGCTAGATTGGTAGCAAAGGGTTACGCTCAGAAAGAAGGAATAGACTACAATGAAGTGTTTTCTCCAATTGTGAAGCATTTGTCTATTCGGATTTTGCTAGCCTTGGTTGCGCAATATGATCTTGAACTAGTTCAGCTTGATGTGAAGACCGCGTTTTTACACGGTGATTTGGAAGAGGAAATCTATATGACTCAGCCAGATGGATTCAAGGTTGCTGGTAAAGAAAACTAGGTTTGCAAACTAACAAAGTTGCTTTATGGATTGAAGCAATCTCCGAGGCAGTGGTACAAGCGATTTGATCAGTTCATGAAAGGGCAAATGTACACAAGAAGTAAATTTGATCATTGCGTGTATTTCTAGAAGCTACAAGAAGGAATTTTCATATACTTGCTCTTATATGTTGATGATATGCTGATAGCATCTAAGAGCAAAGTTGAAATTGAAAGATTGAAAACTCAACTTAATCTCGAGTTTGAGATGAAAGATCTAGGTGAAGCTAAGAAGATTCTTGGCATGGAAATATGTAGAGATAGAGCTCATGGCAGAGTTAGCTTGTCTCAGAAGCAGTATTTGAAGAAGGTACTACAGCAGTTTGGCATGAACGAGCAGACAAAACCTGTAAGTACCCCGTTGGCTTCTCATTTCAAGCTTTCTGCACAACTATCTCCTTCGACGAATATGGAACGAGAATACATGTTGCAAGTTCCGTATTCTAATGCAGTGGGTAGCTTGATGTATGCAATGGTGTGTACAAGACCCGACATTTCACAGACAGTTAGTATAGTGAGCAAGTATATGCATAATCATGGAAAAGGACATTGGCAAGCTGTGAAATGGATTCTACGGTATATTAAAAAGACCGTGGATGTTGGATTACTATTCGAGCAGGATAATACACTTGGTAAAGGTGTTATTGGGTACGTTGATTCTGACTATGCCGGTGATTTGGACAAACGAAGATCAACCACCGGTTATGTGTTTACACTTGCTGGAGGACCAATAAGTTGGAAGCCTACACTACAGTCTACAGTTGCATTGTCAACCACAGAAGCAGAATACATGGCTTTAACAGAGGCTGTAAAGGAATCTATTTGGTTTAGGAGCATATTAACGTGTATTGTGATAGTCAAAGTGCTATTCATTTAACAAAGAATCAAGTCTATCATGCACGTACAAAGCATATCGACGTACGATTCCATTTTGTGAGAGAAATTATTGATGAGGGGAAAATTCGTCTTCAAAAGATTAAGACTGCAGATAATCCCGCAGATATGATGACCAAGGTGGTAACAGCAACCAAGTTCGAACATTGTTTGAACTTGATCAATATCCTGCAAGTTTAACAGTTGAAGAAGGCAGCAAAGGCAGAAAGAATTGTGTGAAGATAAGATTATCCTAATCAAATCTTCAAGGTGGAGATTATTGGCAGCAACTATCTTTGAAAAGTCAAAGGTAGTGGCTGTAAAAAATTTTGGCACTGGATGTCAGAAATTAGGCACCGAAAATAGGAGCATTTAATTTGGGTTGAAATTTGGCATGGGTTAATTGTAATTTTGGTCCCTATTAGTATAGGTACTTTGCAAGTTAATCCTTGAACTTCAACTACAAATAGGCCTAACCATTTCTCATTTTCTTCATCCCAAAATTTGCCATTCTCTACTTAAGGCATTGTTCTCTCTCCCTATTTGTAAATTTTCACTTGTAATTTTGGAGTGAAATATATTTGGTAGTGCTCGAGGACGTAGGCAAAATTTGCCGAACCTCGTTAAAATTCTGGTGTTCTTTATTATTTATTTTTTTCATATTTTGTGAGTGTGATTGTAGTGATTTATTGTGCTATTAAATTACGATAGAGGGATATTCTGGCTAGGAAAGACCTGGTACTTAAGTGATCTTCGTGATCCACCTCTCTTTCCTGGGAATTGAACTTAGTGTGATTTTTCAGTACAATAATTTTACTCTTTTACACGCTTCCGCACAACAACCTTACAATCACTCCTCTTGAGACTCCTAGTGATTAAAGGTACTCCAAGATACATTACAGGTAGTTTCCCAAGCTTCAAACTTGTTTATTCAACAATCTCACCCAAACAAACACCGCTAATACTAGAACTATAAAGCTCATGTTTACAAGAAATCATTTGCAACCATGTAATTTTATGAAAAAAAATCAAGCACAATGCAAACAACTCGAATGGAACAACAACTTCCTTCGGTAAAAACTAGCAGGTTGTCAACAAAGCACAAGTGTGTAAGTTGAACTCTTTTGCACTTTGGATGATACTCCAAAACCCCTTGAGAGCTAACCAAATTGAGTAAACAAGACAAGACATTCATTCCAAGAATAAACAAGTAGGGAGACAATGGATCTCCTTGCCTTAGTCCTATAGCTCATGAAATATAACCCACTAACCCACCATTTAAAGGAATTGAAAACTTAGAGTGAGTAATACATGCCATAATCCAACTCCTAAACACCACTGGAAAACCAAAAACCCTTTAAAATAAACTGATAAAGCCCCATTCAAGTGAATCAAGCGCCTTCCTAAGATCCACCTTGAAAGCACACCTTGGTGAAAGATTTTTCCTTCTATATCCATTCATAATTTCTTATGCTAGCAAAACATTGTTCACTAACTCCCTTCCTTCAAGAAAAGCGCTCTGATTTGAACAAATAATAGCGGGCAGAGTTTATTATTATTATTATTGTTGTTGTTTTTGTAAGAACTTTGTAATGTATTTATAAACAGTGTTGCAACATAAAATTGGCCTGAAGTCAGTGACTTTCATAAGGTTTTGAACCTTCGAAATTGAGGCAATAATGGTAGAATTGAAAGCAACAGGCAACTCTCCTAAGTGAAAGAAAAACTAAATAGCTTTCACCACATCTATCCTAACAATATCCCATGTAGCTTGAAAGAGTTTGGTTGTGTAGCCATCAGGACCAGGGGCCTCAACCCCATTCGTAGAAAACATAGTCACCTAATCTCCTCAGCAATGACAATGGCTGCCAACTCCTTTTTAAATGAAGGTTTAGATCAACTGGACAACTGGATCAAATGGGGATGCTAATGGGGAAGGTTTATAATTTATATTAGGGGAAATTATTGAGCTGATAATCCAATTTTAGGGGTGTTTTCATTTTGATCACTTAAAATAAAATCTTTGTAATTATGTTACCTAACTTTTAGGACGGTTTCATTTTAGTCACCTAACCATTAAATCCTTAATGACGGCTGACTGGACACGTCAAATCATGTCCATATCATGTTTATACTTTTATTTTTATCACTCAACTTTTAGGCCGCTTTCATTTTGGTCACCAAAAAAAAATTTTATTTTAAGTCTTGATCCAAATAAAATAAATTAAGGATTAAAGTGAAAAGGCGATATAAACTAAAATAATGCATTTAAAACCCCAATTTGTTACTATAATATTTAAACTAGTTTAATTTAATCTCTTAATGTTTAAATTTTTATTTTATGTTTCCAAATTAAAATAAAATCAAATAACTCATTTTTAACAATTGTTTATGAAACCCAAATTATAATATTTAAACTAGTTTAATTTAATCTCTTAATTTTTAAATTTTTATTTTATGTTTCCAAATTAAAATAAAATCAAATAACTCATTTTTAACAACTGTTTATGAAACCCAAATTTCTTTTGATTATATGATCTTGAATCTTCAATGCTAAACTAAAAGCGAAGAAAAATACTTTGCAATTAATTTAATTAATTAATTTTATCTTCCATGCCAAACAAAACTCAGAATGATTTTCATCACTTTTTTTACTCAAATGAAGAACAAACAATTAATTTAATCAATTGCAATGATTTTTTTTCTTTACTTTTATCTTAACATGGAATATTTGAGATTATATAATAAAAAGAAATTTAAGTTTCGTAGAAAATTATTAAATATAAATTATTTGAGTAAAATTTAGAGGTTGATTTAATTAATTTACTTATTTATTTATTTAGTTTAAATATTATAGTAATAAATTGGTTGACAATATCAAGGGATAAAAAGTGCAATAATTTATTTAATTGATTTTGATATTTTAAAATTTAAATTTTAATATTGAAAAAGAAAAAAGAAAATTTTTGAATTTTCAACAATGGGACAAACAAGTATAATTTAAAAAAAAAGTGAATGCATTATTTTATTCTCTCTTTTTTTTTTCACTTTAATCATTTTTTTTATTCTGATCAAGACTAAAAAAATTTATTTTGGTGGCTAAAATGGAAGTGATTTAGAAGTTCAGGTGACCAGAATGAAAGTATAAATATGATGTGGACATGACTTGGTGTATCACTCTAAAGGATTTAACGGTTAGATGACTAAAAGTTAAATGACCAACTAAGTAGTTTACTCTTATATTAATTTATTCTAAAAGAGCCCACATTCACTAAGGCCCAAAAAGAATGATGGATGATGGATTATAGACTGCCATATAAAAGCTCTATCTTAGGCCTTAAAATTTGCCTAAGGTTTTTGGTTTCGAAGAGTAGGAAATTTTACAGCCTTAGCCCTTCGAGGAATGATGGATGCTTGCTCCAACATCAAGGGTCTACTGAAAGAGGCCAAAATGGGCAAAAGCTCTTATAGTTAGGACTGTGACTGTAGAATAAATGTCATCCTTCTCATATCAAGCCATCTTTTCTCAAAGAATAAAATTGAAGATAAAAGTAGATAGTATATTGTAGTGGACACGATTCTTGCAATGCTATTTGCATGATCTTAAGAGAAAGACAAATATCAAGAGAGACAGATTCATAGATGTACACCCAAAGGACATGTCTGTTCATGCTCCACTTTTTTATTTGTTCACATTAGATGTTGATTTAAAATGTGAGACAATGAAATGATGCTATAAATAAATACTCTATACTGGAAAAAGATGAGGATAAAGTGATTAGCCAATGTTACTCATATAAAAGGTTTCTCAAGGCTAGTTTCTAGACTTGATTCTTCACTCTTTTTTTTTAGTTATCCATATCCATATTTTCGAACATAAATATAAAGAAATGATCCATTTAAAAAGAAATCAACATACTGTGTCAAACACATTTACGAATTTACATAATAAAGAGAGTGGCTGTCCTCATCCGAAAATGCCACAAGAATATCAAAGGGAACCAGGGGAAAGAAAAAAAGAGAGTAAGATAAGGTTCCAACATTAGCAGCCACAGCTAGGACCACCACAGGCCACACGGCACAAGTGGAGTTTTACAACATAAATCATAAATGAAGAAAGGGGGTTGTAACATTTCTATGATAGAAAATTTGGAAACATCTAAAATGATAAAATCTTTTTAAGACAACTTAAATTCCAGGCAAGTTAACCCCACACATAAAAATATATGGTCATCAAAAGGTTGTTGAACAGCTTTCTTTTCAAGCAAAGCATCTGGCACTTCCATTTATTACCATCAATTGACAATTTGTCTGGATGAAGAGGGTGAATCAACCTACACTACATGCTCACTGTGGCCTTTGCATTAACTTGTACACTTTTCGTATGAAAGGAGACTGCAGATGTCGAGATTTGAATCTCAAATCGGTTCTTAAAGCTGAAACCATTTAGCTAAATCTCGGGTTTACTTGCACTAAGATCTTGTTGAAGACTCCATTATATCAATCAACATAGCAAAAGCGATTATTGAGTACTTACTATAGGACTTTTTCTTTTAAGGTAAGAAACTCATTGGCCAGTTGACCAGTCTATGTTATGTTCTGTCAGATAAACGGGTCAAATATTAATTTTACTTGAGCAAACACCAGTACCATCAAATTTCAAGAACTGATATTCTTAACATTTTTAACAAATAATGTTACAAATATGGCAAAATCCTAAATTATATATCTGCAATATTATATATATGTACAACTCTTGGAAATCTATGTCTCTTGTTTTCATGACACCTCAAGGTAAAATATGGTTTGAAGTGCCTGAAAAAGACTAACCATTCACCTGCTTGGCAAGCAGGAAAATGAGAGCAAATCATGCATTATCTATACTGACCAAGATAATTATAATACTATACGATATGCTGAAGATTTGTAGAGCAGTAGATCACTTAAAAGGCTTTTTGATAAAATCCATGGATCTTCTTCCAAGACTCTTCCCTCTGCATCTTCAACTGCTTGTAGAAGTTGCCAATGAAAATCTCAGCTTTGGTAAACAACTCAGGTCCACTAAGCCCTCCAACATCTCCTTCTTCTTCTTCTTCCATCTCTAGCTCTTCCCTATTAACAGCTTCTGCTTCAGTTTCTCCACTTCCTATAAAGAAAAGGCTTGGAGTTGAAGGGCATTTCTTTACTTTATCCACCTTGATAGACCCAACAATGATCTTCTTCTCAGACACAGATTTCTCAACAACTTTATTACCTTTCTTTTCAGTGCTTGCTGTAGGAGCAGCAACATCTGTACTTTCAACACTACCCTTAGCTTCTTGGGTTGTAACTGGTCTTGCTGCAGCATAAGAAGGCCTAGAAAACACTGATCCTAACCCGGCTTCGGCTCCGAGTGATATGATAAGAAGATTGAGGATAAAGTAAAGATAAGTAGGCCTCAAGGATGAAGATAAAAGTGGTGCAATAAATAAAAGTGCTGCTACAATAGATAGTGTCAGAATTTGAGATTTCTTGAACTTGTTCATGGCTACCTTCCCTAGTAAATGAAATGGGAAAAAATGGATTTGGGATTGATCAGTATAGCTTAAAGGAAAGGATTTGGTGTTTGAGTTACTGCAAGTAGAGACCAAGAAGAAGCTTTTGAAGATATATATAGAACAAAGGAAAAGCGAGAAGATTCATATATTAGTGGAGTTTGTATAATTTATTAATGGTGATGGTTGCATAGCTGTAAATGAATTTATCAGTCGACAAAAGTACAAAAAGGTATCCACGGCAGCAAGAACCTGTTTGATGCATCATCTTCAAATTTCATTTCCATGCTATTCCATTTTCAAATATTTATTGTGTTCCAATAACTATAAATGAAATGGTGTAATTAATTAAAAGTTAAATTTTTTATTATTGGTCAAGAGTTATATCTTGATTTTTTATAAAATTATAACTATTCAAACAATATTATTTAATAGTTGTCGTAACCATTTCTTGAAAAACGGGAATCGACTTGGGATTTGAAAACAAAAATAGAACGAGAGTCGCCACCAATCATTTTTGATGAGGTGTGATCGGGACACCTCTTAAAACGGTTGTTTTTAATAAACAGTTTGATTTATCAAAACAACGATTTTGGTCTACGAAACTCAGAAAATGAATTCGGGAGTCGGTTACGTACGAGGAAAGGTTAGCACCCTCGATACGTCCAAAATTGGTACTAATTAATTAATTAATGTTCTAATGTCAAAAATTGGAAGAGATTTTACAATACGAATCCTTTAGAAAATGTTTGGATAATTCGAATTTGATATCGAAATTCTCTTATTCCGAAAAGATGAAATATCACATCTTGCACAATAGGACATGATGTTTCAACCCTCGATACCAAGATCGTTTAAAGATTTCCAAAATTCATACATTGCGCTTCTTTTTAAAACGCTTGAATAATTTGAATTGGATATCGAAATTTTCTTGTTCCGAAAAGATGAAATATCACATCCTGCACGATAGGACACGACGTTTCAACCCTCGATACCAAGATCGTTTCATGATTTCCAAAATTCATATGTTGCGATTTTAAAAAGGATATTCTATTATTTGGCCAAACCAAAATACCGAAACCCAGCACAATTGGGCACGATTTTTCGAATGTCCAAACACGAAATATTGCCTTATTTGAGAAAATATGGACAGGACTTTAAAAGGATATTTAGTTATTTGGTCAAACGGAAAATCGACACCCAGCACAATAGGGCACGATTTATCGAATTTCCAAATACGAAATATTGCCTTATTTTTGGAAAAAAACTTATCTCAGGGTATCTAGATATCGTGTCCAGTAAGTTAAGGCACAACATTTCGAATTTCTGAGAACAAGTATTTTATTCAAAACTTATATTGCAATTTAAAAGGGATATTCCGTTAATCATATTGAACGAGGAAAACCGGAACCCAGTAAGTTAGGGCTCGATTTCCTCGAATCTTTAACACGAAATATCGGTTGTTTAAAAACTGATGCATCGAGAAAAATTAGTGTGACAAATGATAATATGAAAACACGATGTTATAGGAGAAAAGAATAATAATAATAAAATAACGATGAAATCCGAATAATAAGCTAATACGAGTGATACTAAAATATTAATAATAATGATAAAGTAAAAATAGTGATATAGGTAGTAGTAAAATGTAAGTATTACGGTAATAGTCGTATATTAACAGTAGTGGAAAATAACGATAAAATAATAATGATGATATATAAAAAAAATGGTAGTAATGATGGCAATTAATAAATGAAATAATATATATAAAAATAAATAAATAAAAATATATACATATAAAAATAAAAATAATATAATAATAGTAATAATAATAATAAAAAATAATAGTAGTGACTATAATTGAATAATAAAAATGAAATAAGAGTAATAGTAATGAGTATAATAATAATAATAATAATAATAATAATAATAATAATGGTAGTAAAAGGTAAACAAATTATAGTAATAGTAATAATAAAATAATAATAATAATGGTAATAAATAATTAATAGTAATAAAAATATTAAGTATTAGATAATAGGGATAGTAATAAAAATAGCAAAATAACTAAAAAAAACAGAGATGAGAACAAGCTAAAATCTGGAGGTGCATAATATAAATACTGAAAAGTTAATCGAGGATCCGAATGAAGCGCACTGAAACTAGCGAGGACTAGATGGGAAAATATTCCCTTGGTTCTTGCGCATGTTCAGCATGACAACCCCAAAGGACCGAATTGAAAAACCACATGAAATTTGAGGGCCAAATCAAAAATAAAAAAAAAAAGAAATAAAGCTTGATCAAATGGCACAACAAAAGGGAGGGACCAGAAGCGTAAATCTCCCTTTGAAGGTAGGAACACGCGGATTCATGCCCCACCAAATAGTTGTTTCATTCAATATTTTAAAACCCATTTTTATTTCTTATTTATTTCAATCTTAGTTCAAAAAAAAAAAACTTTAAAGCTTCTCCCCTCTCCCCCTTTCGTCTTCCCCACGTCCGGCCTAGGGCCTTCGGTGACTGTTGCACCGCCATCGTGGATCAATGGCCGGCGTTTGCACGGAAAGGACTTTCCAGTGACGAGGAGACCAAGGTACGTATTCGATTTCCCCTTTTTCGTATAAAATAGATGAAACAAGATAAAAAAAAGGGACTTAAAGAATGAAGCTTTTGAAATATAAATCACCTTCCGAAAATAGAAAACTCAATTCTATTGCGATTTAATAATAGGATTTTGCTCTTTTTTGTACTGATTTGTGAATGTATACATGTTTGAATCTCTGCTTTTGATTTTTATTTCTCGAATATTTGCTTGAATCTCTGTTTTTTTTTGTTCAAAATCTCTTTTTTTATTCCAAACCCCCCGCTTTACAATGGTATTACATGGCTTTTTATAGCCATTTACATGATATCTTTTTTATTATTATACACTGTCTTGTCTTCTTTTCCTTGCAGGTGGATGGGCGGTTCTGAGCAGTGGCCAGTGGCGGTGGCAACAGACTGACATGGGCGGTGGAGGCAGAAGCTTTTAGGGTTTCTTTTTTTTTCTTTTTTTGTGTTAGGCCAGTGGGCTGGTTGTTTAATGGGCCATTCGGGTTTAATTTAGGTCTAATTCTGGTTTGTTGGGCTGGGTAAAATGGGCTTATAAGCCCGGGCAAAATTAGGGTTGTACAGCTGCCCCTCTTTGCTCGTTGTCATGTAACGAGAACGGAGCAAAGACTTTAAAAAATTCAATTTTGCCCGGTCTTGTTGAGTCTTGACTTCTTTGGTGCTTATCTTCTTCAAGTAGCCTCATTCTGGTCCACCACATCTTGTCACTTCGATCCACTCCACCGCCGCTTTAGAGAGATAGGACTTGCAGCTCCAATTTGCTCCGTTGCAACTTCAGAGAGATAAGACATGATGTCTTCGATCTGCTCCTACAATTTCAGGGATGCCAGATCTGCTATCTTCAATCTGCTCCTTCAATCTTCTCCTGCAACATCAGGATTGCCAGACTTGCTATCTTCGATCTGCTCCTGTAAAATCAGGATTGCCAGACTTGCTATCTTCGATCTGCTCCTGCAACATCAGGAATGCCAGACTTGCTAACTTCGATCTGCTCCTGCAACATTATGATCGCCAGACTTGCTAAGTTTGATCTGCTCCTGCAACATCAGGATTGCCAGACTTGCTAAGTTTGGTCTGCTCCTGCAACATCAGGATTGCCAGACTTGCTAATTTCGATCTGCTCCTGCAACATCAGGATTGCCAGACTTGCTAATTTCGATCTGCTCCTGCAACATCAGGATTGCCAGACTTGCTAATTTTGATCTGCTCCTGCAACATCAGGATTGCCAGACTTGCTAATTTCGATCTGTTCCTGCAACATCAGGATTGCCAGACTTGCTAATTTTGATCTGCTCCTACAACATCAGGATTGCCAGATTTTCTATCTTCGATCTGCTCCTGCAACATCAGGATTGCCAGACTGCTATCCTCAATCTGCTCCTGCAACATCAGGATTGCCAGATTTGCTAACTTTGATCTGCTCCTACAACATCAGGATTGCCAGACTCGCTATCTTCGACCTGCTCCTGTAACATCAGGATTGCCAGATCTGCTATCCTCAATTTGCTCCTGCAACATCAGGATTGCCAGACTCGCTATCTTTGATCTGCTCCTGCAACATCAGGATTGCCAGATTTGCTAACTTTGATCTGCTCCTGCAACATCAGGATTGCCAGATCTGCTATCCTCAATCTACTCCCTGCAAACTCAGGGATAACCAGACTGATGTCTTCAATCTCAGGAAGACTTCAATCCTCGATCTGCCCCATTAGGGGATAATATCTGAAACCTTCGATATCGTTCTCTGGGGAACCCATCCTGTAGAATTAGTTTTACGTGCTTATGCTTATGCAAATGATGAGGATGCTATGATCGGAATGACTCAAATGCTCCTAACTACATGTGCTATGGATGACATTTACATGAATGCAAAATGTCATGAGAATGATGATTTATTTACAATGATTAAGATGCAATGATCGTAATAAATCGAATGCTCCTAACTAAATGATATTATGGAGGACATTTGCACGAATACAGAATGACATGATAATGAAAAATGTATAAGAATCAGGATGCGATAATCGAAACGCTCCTTAATGATGTATGAATGTAAAATGAAATGACCCATTTTTAATGCTTAAGGTTGTCACTGCTCGTCGCCCATCAGAGTCTTATTGTTGACGTATTACGCTGCTATCTTGCTCTGCTGGTACCTTTGCCAAAAACTTAAAGAAGCAATCATATTTTGCTCAAATAACTTGCCCCAACGTAACTTCAAGGTGCCTTCCACGGTACCTATAGGACTTTAAGGCTTATACCATCTTCAGACCCCCTATCTGCAACTTCAGGGGGTATATGGTCTGTGTCATCTTCAATCCATCCCATTGCGACTCAGGGGTATAGAATTTATAACTTATTCAAACGATTTGGTCTACTACACCTTTCCATTCCCTGGGTGTCATGACCAGGTGTGCATGCATGATATTTGCACGGATACAGAATATCATTTTTTCTCGCGAATGATTCCCCTTTTACATATGGGTTAACATTGCCCCTTTTTCGTCAAGATGGTATTACTAACGTAATATCTTGTCATTTTGTTCAATCACCACATTTGACAAAATTCGAAGAGATAGCCTCAGTTCAGACCTTTCCTCCACCAATGTTTCTATCCCTTAAACTTGAGGAGTTTTAAGCAATAATCCTGTTTCAGGTTCTTGTACAATTTAGAAGTTCCCAGAGTAATATGCGAAACTCCTTTTGTAAAAGTGTCGTTAGTCCATTAATCGTTATTTCAATGCAAAATGCTTGAAAGAGATTGAAGCAATAGACAAGAAGGAATTGATTAGGAGGATAGCTCGAAACAAACAGGTTAAGCAAAGATAGCAAATGCAATCATGAAGGAAATTTATTGGTAGTGTATTTCACAAGGAAAATAACCACAAATAACAAGAATGGGTCAAATAGAAACTAGGTGCCCCAGACATCGCAGCCTGAGCTTCTCTGTTCAAACTTCTTGAGGACCATTTTAAGCTCAATATGTGTTTAGGGGATCCAGAGTACTTTGTCGATGCCCCAAGACTTAACATACTTCTTCATTGTTAGTTCAAGCGTAGCAAGACTGCTGTATGCCCTACTTTCGATCCAAATTTGAGCTGCCCTTCTCGGGTTTTCAACTCAAATCCCCTTTGATCTCAAGGTGCCCTTTGCGGGTTTTCACCTCGGCCTCTCTTTTTTTCCTTTTTTTTCTTTTCGTGTTTTTTCCTTTTTTTTGTGTTTTGTTTTTTTTGGAAAACTTTTTTTATTGAATCTGAACTCACCGGATTGGGCAGGTCCTTGCCATCCATCTTGATTAGTATCCATGTTTCCCCAGAACAAGCCTTCTTTGCTGTATAAAGCATTTACTTTTCCTCTGGAGTCCTTTTGGATAAGAAGAATCCTTCTTAATGCCAGGTCCTTCTCCTGAAATTCTCTTGAGCGAACATTTTTGTCATAAGCCCATATCATCCATTTTTGGTATATTCGACCATGAGTACTTTCAATCAAGCTTATTGTAGACATTCCACTTCATCCAATCAAATCAAAGCTTGGGGAAAAGGAATCTTATCTTCCAACAATTGTTTCCCTTTCATAAACCAATGGGAAAGATGCCCCGGTGAAAGTCCTGGCCAACGTTCAAGAAACCTAGAGGGTAAATGGTAACTTCTCTATGCCAAACTTTACAAGTCTCAGTCATTTTTTCAAAAATTCTGAATGGTTTTTTTTTTTTGCCTTTGCTGCACTGAATGGTGTCTGATCTTTGAACAGACTGTAAATCTTTTACATTGTGCAATTATGTTCCTTTCCGACATTCTTTATTGCCACTATTCTTCTTCTTCTTTTTTTTTTTAGATTTGAATTTGAATTTGATGACTGCCGACTTTGTAATTTTGGCATATGAAGCGACCTTCACCCTTTCAATGAGGTAACCAACGACCATGAATATGAATCGATGTTGGCTAAAAGTTTTTGAGGAGACTGGCTTGATAACGTTCATGCCCCACATATAGGGAATCTGTGAAGAAATAAAGGAGGTGCATAATTCCTATATTCAATTTCCCTTTCTTGGTAAACCAGTAGCTCGAACCTCCTGGCCGTTGTAGAACCATTAACATGGGTTCTTTAAACACCAATCTTAACAGCATACCCACGTTTCAATAGCCTAGGCGTATCATGGTGATCATGTGATAACATCTTTGAATTCTTGAAGATAACTCAATGATGCCTTCCCTTATTCTTGCAGTGGGCTAATCTTCCATCCTCACCTCCCTCGTTAGCTCGTAGTGTCCGCTGTCACTTCGTAAGGTAAGATCTACCATTTTTAACAAGTTAGGAAATAAGTTGCAATCTCTGTCATCTTCTAAGTCCTTAGATCTTTTTAAATACATATCCCACTAGAAAGGGAGTCAGTAACAGCGTCGCTCATGTCATTGATATTTGGGACCCATTGTGGGTATGAAGTTAAATTCCAAAGAATAAATGATTCCAAGAATGATTACTTATGAATGAAGAATAAAAGAATATTCAATAGAATGTATAGTATGAAAGAGAAAAGAAATATTTGTTCAAAAAGATGCATTTTACTGAAATAGTAATTCTGGACATAAGCCTATTTCACAAAAGAAATCTTATTACTTCTAGGCTTAAAGCGACAAATACGTTTTGTACATTACTCTAAGTAAGCTTCTAAATACTACAGGAATTTCTTCCGCAGTCTCATTGCTCAAAACGCTCCCAGGTTCATATTTCAGCATTTGGCGCGTCATCTATCTTCACAATACCCGTGTTGATGAATTTTTCCACCAATTTCTTGAAATCAATGCAATTTTCTATCGAATGCCCTGTGACCCCTGCGTGGTACTCACATTCGGCATTTGGGTCGTACCATCATTGGTATGGAGGTTGCATCGATTTCGTGTAATAAGGAGCTACAACATGCATATCAAATAAGTTCTGGTATAACTCCCTATACATCATGGGAATAGGAGTGAACTGGGGTTTCTCTGAGTTCGATCTTGAATTGGGTTCTTGCCTTGGGGAGACCTGATGGCTGGTAGTTATAGTCCTTGACTGGCTTACTGTAATCGGCTTTGACTGACCCTTGCCATACCTACTCGTACTACCCGCTTCCTTTTCCTTCTTTTTGTGGGCCTTCAAAGTCCGCTCTCTCCTTTCCTTTGTCTCTGCTAGAACAATCGATTTGGCTCGATCACCCTCAGGGTTAAAACATGAGCCCATCAGAAAGTTCAACAGGGCCGAGGTATTAGTCTGACATTGGGGTCCGATAATAACGGGTACCTCATGAGAATGCGTGTCTGGTTGAGTCGAGACACTTATTGGGGAATAAACGATGTCCTTATCGTCATCCATACTGTTGACTACTGGGCTACTCCACTTTCCGAGTCCTCCGGCTAGTAACTGGGTTAACTGACTCATCATATTCTTTTGGAAATCTAGCATTTGTTCCCGCATTTCTTGTTGAATTTTGGTCAATTGCTCTTGCATCTGCATTTGCATTTGCTCTATTCTTTCCAACCTTCGGTCCATAGCTTTCTAGGTTAACTGAAATAACTTCACCTGATTAGGACCTTTCTACAAATTTTAATGCATATGATGAGATGTAATGTAAATGCAGGAAGTGCAATGAAAATGTATGAATGCAAAGAGGTATCGATTCTGATCAACTTCATTTTAGAAAACTTTATTAGAAAACAAAATCCTTTACATAAAACGGACTACAAATATGCTTTCGTCCTAATTCCTAAGGTTTTGATTTTCCCAAGCAATGAAGCTAACTCTTGACTACGATCGAACTGTAGCTTATACTTCATGCTCAACGTATCAGTCTGTGATGCCAAAGTCTGTAGATGACCAGCTACCTCTCGAATCTGAACTACTGCTTCACCCATAAGATAACCCCACTACTAACTTGGTCATAGGAATGATGAAGCTCTTTCTTCCAACGCCCTTCTCTTGTTTCAAGGAGCTCGATCTGAAGTTCACAAATGTGCAATGCTGCTTCTAACTCTTTAATCTTACCTTTCGGCTTGACTTTAACTCGATCACGGAATTATAGCTTCAATGGTGATGAAGAGACCGTCCAAGCTTAGCATTGATCTTCAGAAGAAGATTTGTGCAGTATTGATCGTACACCCTAGCTGGTGCCATACTCAGAAAGATTCTTTCGCTTCCATGGCCCATAAAGATCAGAATTTTTCCTATCAGGGAGCAGACAAAGAAGAAACTGCGGAGCTCCAGAAAGTTTAGATTGTATCTGTTTAACCATTTTTCAACTCTAACCAAAGGTGAAAGGCATCTATTCTGGTTCATCTTCATTGAATATATCAAATGGAGGATCAATACAAATTTCTCCACCATGAATCAAATCCCTTACAATGTTATTTGAATCAAATCTCCTTTTTTCCACGTCCATTTGGGCTTTCTTGGCCATCATGGCTTGCATTTCCATTGTTTCTGGTAGGTGCAACATCCTCAAGTACAACAGTAAACTCAAGCTTGTTGTTTGGTAGCAGACCTATAATGAATAAACCCTTTTTTACCATCAAAGGCACAATTCTTTCCATCCAAATCATTTTTGTAGGTCTCATGCACTCTGTCAATCATTTTCTTTCCAACACCCTTACTATCCACAGGACGACCATCTTCATATGAAAGAAAAGCGTTGTAATGGTAAAAGTGTCCATCCGTACTTCCCACGTTCATTTTGAAGTGATTGGTGAGTATAGTTACCTTCTACCCTTTAGTTCCAACACCACGCCTTGCCATAGGGTGTTGTATAATCTTCTTCGCATATGATTCTGCTTTGATCAGAACAACATCAGGAGGCACAGGTGGCAGGGATTTTAGCGCTGCCCCATTTCCCTCTTGCTCAAATAAATCTATACCCTTCTTTCTCTAATTGTCTTTGCTACATACAAACGACTGCATTGTCTTCCACTTCATCAAGGAATTCATTTTCCATAACCAGCTTTCTAACTTAGAAACTGACCGTGAATCGATACCTGTTAAAATATGAAATGTCATGCACAAAAGAATAAAACACAAGTTAGTACTATGGAATATAAAGCAAGTAAAATAAACAAACACTTATTTGGGGAACCACTAAGGTTTGACATAGTTCTACCTAAGGTGGGCTCTTAGGGTTCACTATATGCGGTTTAGTTCTATAGTTGAAGTACCCGAACCAGCAGATTCCTTGATCCTCACCTATTATAGGCTCATACGGACCGAGTTCGGTTCAGGGGAATACATTTCCCTATGGCCATGCGGAAGTGAAAACTTCACGAAGACATAGGTACAGATGTATCCCGGAAGCAATCCACTAGCCCATGCGGAGGTGAAAACCTCACGAAGGCGTAGCTTCTCGCTCCCACTTAAAGGTGCGACCACAACAGTCATGCAATGCAATGTGCGCAAGAAAACAACAAACAAATGCAACAAAAGGATCGTAATTTTTAAATCAAATTTCCAAATTTTCAAGTTGAATTTTCAAATTTTTGACATAGGACAAAAAATAATCAATTTACAGCCTGACTCTCTTTCAGTCCCCAGTGGAGTCGCCAAGCTGTCGTAACCATTTCTTGAAAAACGGGAATCGACTTGGGATTTGAAAACAAAAATAGAACGAGAGTCGCCACCAATCATTTTTGATGAGGTGTGATCGGGACACCTCTTAAAACGGTTGTTTTTAATAAACAGTTTGATTTATCAAAACAACGATTTTGGTCTACGAAACTCAGAAAATGGATTCGGGAGTCGGTTACGTACGAGGAAGGGTTAGCACCCTCGATACGCCCAAAATTGGTACCTAATTAATTAATTAATGTTCTAATGTCGAAAATTGGAAGAGATTTTACAATACGAATCCTTTAGAAAATGTTTGGATAATTCGAATTGGATATCGAAATTCTCTTGTTCCGAAAAGATGAAATATCACATCTTGCACAATAGGACACGATGTTTCAACCCTCGATACCAAGATCGTTTCAAGATTTCCAAAATTCATACATTGCGCTTCTTTTTAAAACGCTTGAACAATTTGAATTGGATATTGAAATTTTCTTATTCCGAAAAGATGAAATATCACATCCTGCACGATAGGACACGATGTTTCAACCCTCGATACCAAGATCGTTTCATGATTTCCAAAATTCATATGTTGCGATTTTAAAAAGGATATTCTATTATTTGGCCAAACCAAAATACCGAAACCCAGCACGATTGGGCACGATTTTTCGAATGTTCAAACACGAAATATTGCCTTATTTGAGAAAACATGGACAGGATTTTAAAAGGATATTTAGTTATTTGGTCAAACGGAAAATCGACACCCAGCACAATAGGGCACGATTTATCGAATTTCCAAATACGAAATATTGCCTTATTTTTGGAAAAAAAACTTATCTCAGGGTATCTAGATATTGTGTCCAGTAAGTTAGGGCACAACATTTCGAATTTCTGAGAACAAGTATTTTATTCAAAACTTATATTGCGATTTAAAAGGGATATTCCGTTAATCATATTGAACGAGGAAAACCGGAACCCAGTAAGTTAGGGCTCGATTTCCTCGAATCTTTAACACGAAATATCGGTTGTTTAAAAACTGATGCATCGAGAAAAATTAGTGTGACAAATGATAATATGAAAACACGATGTTATAGGAGAAAAGAATAATAATAAAATAACGATGAAATCCGAATAATAAGCTAATACGAGTGATACTAAAATATTAATAATAATGATAAAGTAAAAATAATGATATAGGTAGTAGTAAAACGTAAGTATTACGGTAATAGTCGTATATTAACAGTAGTGGAAAATAACGATAAAATAATAATGATGATATATAAAAAAATGGTAGTAATGATCGCAATTAATAAATGAAATAATATATATAAAAATAAATAAATAAATAAAAATATATACATATAAAAATAATATAATAGTAATAATAATAATAATAAAATAATAGTAGTGATTATAATTGAATAATAAAAATGAAATAAGAGTAATAGTAATGAGTATAATAATAATAATAATAATAATAATAATAATAATAATAATAATAATAATAATAATAATAATAATAATGGCAGTAAAAGGTAAACAAATTATAGTAATAGTAATAATAAAATAATAATAATAATGGTAATAAATAATTAATAGTAATAAAAATATTAAGTATTAGATAATAGGGATAGTAATAAAAATAGCAAAATAACTAAAAAAACAGAGATGAGAACAAGCTAAAATCTGGAGGTGCATAATATAAATACTGAAAAGTTAATCGAGGATCCGAATGAAGCGCACTGAAACTAGCAAGGACTAGATGGGAAAATATTCCCTTGGATCTTGCGCATGTTCAGCATGACAACCCCAAAGGACCGAATTGAAAAACCACATGAAATTTGAGGGCCAAATCAAAAATAAAAAAAAAAGAAATAAAGCTTGATCAAATGGCACAACAAAAGGGAGGGACCAGAAGCGTAAATCTCCCTTTGAAGGTAGGAACACGCGGATTCATGCCCCACCAAATAACTGTTTCATTCAATATTTTAAAACCCATTTTTATTTCTTATTTATTTCAATCTTAGTTCAAAAAAAAAACTTTAAAGCTTCTCCCCTCTCCGCCTTTCATCTTCCCCACGTCCGGCCTAGGGCCTTCAGTGACTGTTGCACCGCCGTCGTAGGTCAATGGCCGGCGTTTGCACGGAAAGGACTTTCCAGCGACGAGGAGACCAAGGTACGTACTCGATTTCCCCTTTTTCGTATAAAATAGATGAAACAAGATAAAAAAAAAAAAGGGACTTAAAGAATGAAGCTTTTGAAATATAAATCACCTTCCGAAAACAGAAAACTCAATTCTATTGCGATTTAATAATAGGATTTTGCTCTTTTTTGTACTGATTTGTGAATGTATACATGTTTGAATCTCTGCTTTTGATTTTTATTTCTCGAATATTTGCTTGAATCTCTGTTTTTTTTTTTGTTCAAAATCTCTTTTTTTATTCCAAACCCCCCCTGCTTTACAATGGGATTACATGGCTTTTTATAGCCATTTACATGATTTCTTTTTTATTATTATACATTGTCTTGTCTTCTTTTCCTTGCAGTTGGATGGGCGGTGCTGAGCAGTGGCCAGTGGCGGTGGCAACAGACTGACATGGGCGGAGGAGGCAGAAGCTTTTAGGGTTTCTTTTGTTTTTTTTCTTTTTTTGTGTTAGGCCAGTGGGCTGGTTGTTTAATGGGCCATTCGGGTTTAATTTAGGTCTAATTCTGGTTTGTTGGGCTGGGTAAAATAGGTTATAAGCCCAGGCAAAATTAGGGTTGTACAATAGTTATAATATCATGAATAATTATGTGCCGTTTTAAAGACATTATTATTCAAAACAGACACCTATTGAAAGATGTCTCTACGAAGAGACATAAAAATTCCTATAAATAGGAATGATATTTCATTTGGAAATCACACCAACAAGCTCTAATATTTTTCCTATCCTTCCTCTATTCTTTTAATATTATTAGATTATTGTATAAAGAATTATTGCAAAAATTCTTTGTAGAAATTGAGTTTTTTGTTATAAATTGCTCAGTGCTTAGTGGACTATTCTCGTCAATGCAAAACGTAAATAGGCATTGGCTTCATTGTATCCTCGAGGTTAATTTACTTGAAACTCTTTTGCACACAGAATATAAGAGGGGCGAATATAACCTTAAAGATAGTGGCTTGATACATGCCTTGGAACCTCGTCCTATTTCTTTATTTGCTGTTCAATTTCCGTTCATGTATTCGAGATTTTCCTCACCGGAGATTTGTACTAACAATTTTAAGGTTATACTTCATGATGACTACCACAATACATGAAAGTGGAACACTAAAGAAGTTGGTTTCCAACTTTGTTGTAACACCCCCTACCCGTATTCGTTGTCAGAATAAGGTACGAGGCATTACCAGAGTTTACGAAATTTTTTTTTAAACCGAGACCATTCCAATTCAACATATTTTCAAAATAATTCATGCATATTTATAAGATAACTTTAACACATAAGCCATACCAATGGCTGACCTTACATTCATTTCATATTAACATCTATTTTATTAGCTTATACATGCCATTGATTTCCAAAATAAAGTTTCTTAAAATACCGAAATCTTGGGGTTGATAGTGTGATATGTCTCTGACTGAAACCGACCTCCGAGCTCTTAACACTACAAAACAAGGAAAAAGGAAATAGGGTAAGCACTTTGAGCTTAGTAAGCCCATGTAACAAGAATTATACTTACCTAATATTTTCAATACAATGTAATAAACATTCATATATCCATTCAATACGTTATTACCCTAACATACACAAGCTCAACATTCAAGTTGGTTCATTAATTTCCATGTATCAATAATATATATACTATGATTGATGAGCTCATCAATATCATGATTTCCATTTCCTTGTTATTTTTCCATATTTATCCCGTTGAATTACTCGAAATTTCGATGGATTTTTTTAGAGGTACACTTTAGTGTACAAATCCGGGTCCGTCAATTCATATTCATGTGCGCACATTTTCATTTCAGAGAGCACACTCCCGCGAACCTCATCTTTACAGCGGGATTACCAGTCCAGGCTAAATCCCCTGTAATATAAACTCATAGAGTATTGTCGGGATTACCAGTCCAGGCTAAATCCCCTGCAACGACAATTACTCTAATGAGCTTGGATCTGAATTACCAGTCCAGGCTAAATTCAGACCCTAATTCGGATTACCCGTCCGGGCTAAATCCATTTTCCACATATTCTTCGGGAGGGCTATATCAGGATAGGATCACCCGTCCGGGCTAGATCCTTTTTACCGTCAATTCCTTTTCAGAGATCCATCGAATTTTCCTTTCATTCAACTAGGATTTCTTTCCCTTTTTATCAAAAATATCAATATTGCATAAATTTTCATACAATGAACATTCAAACTATATTCACATCAATAACATACATTTCAAGCATTTAAGAATATAATTCAAGTTACATGAATTTACCTCGATACTAGTTCGTATACAAAATCTACTAATCCGGGACTTTTTCCTTTCCTCGATCTAGCTTCGTATTTGATTTTTCCAAATCTAAATAAATAAATTCAATCATCAATTCAATACATTTCATGTTCACATGTAGCATTTTCTATAATTCTATTATTATTTTTAGTTTATTCAAAGCTGTCTACTTGAGTCACAGTCACTAAATTATTTATTTCTCGAGCTACAGAACTCCAAATGAAGAACCGTTAATTTTCCCTGAAACTAGACTCACATTTCTTTATACCATAAAATTTCCAGAATTTTTGGCTTATCCAATTCGTACAGTTTATTCATTAAAATCACTCCTGTTCTGCTATCTGGCAGTTCTGACCCTTCTTCACTAAAAATTAATTATCTCCTCATACAGAATTCAGATGATGTTCTCGTTTATTTTTATTGAAAATAGATTCATTCAGGATTCCAAATATATAAATTTAAGCCCCTAATTATTTTTCTTCAATTTTTTATGATTTTCTAAAGTCAAAACAGAGGAACCCGAATTCATTCTGAACCAGTCTTACAAAAATCTAAATATCTCAAAATACAGAACTTCTTTTCTTTTCTTGTTTCTTTCATATGAAAATAAACTCAATAATATTTAATTTCATATCTCACTCAGCTTCTAATTGCACTTCTACGATTTTTGGTGAATTTCCAAACTTACTCTACTGCTGCTGTCCCAAAACTGTTTTCTTATAGCTTTGTTTTGCAATTAAGTCCTTTATCCAATTCTAACTTCAAATTCTTTCAATTAAACCACTAATTCATCATTTTATTCATCATATGCTATATTCAAAAACTCTAAAATTTCAAAAACTTCAACTTAAATTCATCAAAACTTTGTTCTAAAACTTATAAAGCATCAAAATTAAAAGAAAAGGGCTAAATTAACTTACCTATTAAATATCCAAGCTTCAAACTTTCAATTTTTCCTTTTCTTCTTTCTTTTCTCTTTTTTTTTTCTTTCCTTCACGTTTGCTCTCTGTTCTTCTTTTTGTTTTATGCTTTTGTTTCTTTTCTCCTTTCCTTTTATAATATATCTTATTATTAATTTATAATAATAATTATCTTTATAAAAATCTCAGATTTTTATACAATACACCGCCTCAACTTTACAAAATGGCATAATTACCATTTTGGTCCTTTATAATTTCTTTTAATCTATAATTCAACTTTTACTTTCATTTCAATTTAGTCCTTTTCATTTAATTACCTACCCAAACGTTAAAATTTTCTAACGAAATTTTAATACCACATTACTAACATTTTATAAATATTTATAAAAATATTTCCTATCATATAAATATTCATGCAAATATATTGAAATAAATTTCTCTTTAAATCGGATTTATGGTTGCGAAACCATTGTTCCGATAACCTTGAATTTAGGCCATTACATTTGTCAAACTTGATCGTTTTGATGGTGGAAATTTTCAACGATGGCAAAAAAAGATGCAATTCTTATTAACAACTTTGAAGATTGCCTATGTTTTTTATACTCTAAGACCAAAAGAGAATGAAAACGAATTTGTTGCTGCAACCCGAGAAGGGAAAAAATGGGACAATGCTGATTACATGTGCATAGCCCACATATTGAATAGTTTATCTGATGGTTTCTTTGACACCTACCAAAATGTGGTCACCGCTAAAGAATTATAGGACAAATTAGAGACAAGATACATGACCGAAGATGCTACAAGTAAGAAATTTCTTGTCAGACATTTCAATAATTATCAAATGGTTGATGGTCGTTCTGTTATGGAACAATTTCGTGATATTGAAAAAATATTTAATCAATTTAAGCAATATGATATGAAAATGGATGAAATGATTGTTGTATCCTCCATAATACTTGGAAAGACTTTAAAAGAAGTCTAAAACATAAGAAAGGGGAAATATCTCTTGAGGCTTTGGCAAATCATTTTCATATTGAAGAAGAATATCGAAAGCAAGATCAGAACCTAAATTCTAAAAATGCCAAAGTGCATGTTACAGAGGAAGTACAGACTACTAAATCATCTAAGAGAAAGTTCAAACAGACTGATAGAGCACTTAAGTTCAAAAAGAAACAAAAGGGTTTATGCTATCATTGTGGTAAGTCGGGATATTTCAAGAATGAATGTCGATTTTTAAAGAAGAATTCATCTTCTAAGGCTGATAATAATGAAAAGTTCATTGCAATGATATCAGAAATTAATATGACACAAAATGATAATGCGTGGTGGATTGATACCGGAGCAACCAAACAGTGTGCAAAGACAAGCATTTTCACAAAGTTCACACAATGTGAAAATGATAATGTCTTATACATAGAAAATTCTTCCACCGCAACAATCAAAGGCAAATGGTCTGTTGAACTACAATTCACTTTTAGAAAGGTTTTAACATTGAATTATGTATATTATGTACCAGAAGTTAGGAAGAATTTAACGTCTGAAAGTCTGTTGAATAAGTTTGGTTTCAAACTTATTTTTGAGGCTGTAACGACCTCAAAAGTATGGATATTGGAAAATGAGTTATCGGGTCTCTATTTTTAGTAAACGGACTCATAAAATATTTATTAAAAATATTTACAAAGTTAGTTGTGTGTTTAATAAGGTTTTATTTAGGTGAATTTGACTTAATTAGAAGTATTTGAGAAAAAGGATTAAATTGAAAAAGGTGTAAAAGTTTAATTATAGATTAAAAGAAAGTATAAAGGACTAAAAAGGCAATTATGCCATTTTTAAATGTTGAGGCTGAAAAAATCCTAGATTTTTTAGTTAAAAACGTGTATATAGATAAAGATATAGATATATATATTAGATATTAATTATAAAGTATATTATTATATTATTATATTTTATTATTATATATATAATAGACTAAAGGAAAAAGAATAGAAAGATATAGAAACAGAGAAGCAAAACGAAACAGAGAGCAGGGGAAAGAAAGAAAAAAGAGAAAAGAAAGAAGAAAAGGGAAAATTAGAAGTTTGAAGCTTGGAATTTTGATTGGTAAGTTAATTTAGTCATTTTCTTTTAATTTTGATGCTTTATAAGTTTTAGAACAAAGTTTTGATGAATTTAAGTTGAAGTTTTTGAAGTTTTAAAGTTGTTGAATATAGCATATGATGAATAAAATGATGAATTAGTGGTTTAATTGAAAGAATTTGAAGTTAGAATTGGATAAAGGACTTAATTGCAAAACAAGCTATAAGAAAACAGTTTTGAGACAGTAGCAGTAGAGTAATTTTGAAAAATCACCAAAAATCGTAGAAGTGGAATTAGAAGCTGAATGAGATATGAAATTAAAGCTTATTGAGTCTAGTTTCATATGAAAGAAACAGGGAAAGCAAAGGAATTCTGTAATTTGAAATATTTATATTTTTGTAAGACTGGTTTAGAGGGATTTCGGGATCCCCTGTTCTGACTTTGGAAAATCATAAAAAATTGGAGAAAAATAATTATGGGCTTAAGTTTATATGTTTAGAATCCTGAATGAGTCTATTTTCAATAGAAATAAACGAGAACATCATATGAATTCTGTAGGAAGAGATAATTAATTTTTAGTGAAAAAGGGTCAGAACTGCCAGACAGCAGAACAGGGGTGACTTTGATGAATAAACTGTACTAATTGGCTAAGCCAAAAATTCTGGAAATTTTATGGTATGAATATATGTGAGTCTAGTTTTAAGAAAAATTAACGGTTCTTCATTTGGAGTTCTGTAGCTCTGGAAATAAATAATTTTGTGACTATGACACAAAAGGGCAGCTTTGAATAAGTTTATGAGTAAAGGATTAAATTGAAATGTGAGCAAAAGTAAGAAAGCATGAATTCATCATAAAATACATGTTTATTTTATTAAATAGTACAGGAAATTATTTGATTATTTTTAACATATAAATGTTATATGTTTATATGAAATTGAAGAAAAAGAAAAGGAAGGAGAGGACCGAATTGAAGGAAAAGGAAAAGAGAAGGTTAAGGAGTGAAGGAAGAAGAATTTATATCACTTCAACCTTTTGTTGTAAGTACTACAAGAATTTTAAATTACTGTTATTTATCTTTTTTTGAAATATTTATGTGAATTATTTAAATATATGAGATTCAGCTTTAATGCCTAAGTAGACGAAATTTAGAACTACTGGGATATTAGTGGCATGCCATTAAGGAACTTTAGCGCGCTCTCTGATATTAGCACGTTGGTGCTCTCTGATATTAGCACGTTGGTACTCTCTGATTATTAGCACATTGGTGCTCTCTGATTATTAGCACGTCAGTGCTCTCTGTTCACTTGTGCATCATAATGCACCTCTGTATTTGTTCCGTATATCCGGTGTGTTCTATAAGGTCTACTTTGGGCTAAGAAAGTGAAATGAGAACAAAAATGAATCACTGATGTGTTAAGGTAATTTTTATACCTTACAAAAGATAAGTTAAATTTATTTAAAGCAATGCATAGTTGAAGAGACTTATATGTGAGTAGATATGCAATAATTGATTGAGTTAAAAATATTTTGATATGATTACTTATTTAATTATTCTTGTAGTGCTTACTAAGCCTTCACCGGCTTAACGCGTTTATTTTAACGCGTAGGTACAATTAGACTAGAAGAGAAGTTCAACTAGAAGATCTCTCATCTCATCACATCCTCAAGGGTTTCAAAAGTAGGTACTATATTTTGTATTAAAATGGCATGTACATATGTAGTTCAAAGGTGTTCCCATGTGATAGGGACTAAAATGTAGATTCTTGAAATTTTATCTATTTTCAGTTACTTGAAGTATTTTGGTATATATGGAATGAATTAATAAACAATAAATATGTTAGTAAAAATGGTTGGTAAGTTAAAATATCATATACAAATGTTTTAATTAAACAGTATATAGCCATAATTGTTTTGGCACCAAATGTAATAGTCTTATACCCGGTCTGGATGATTGAACCGGGTATAGGGGTATTACAGAGGCAGATAAGTTTATTTTGTCTAAGAAAGGAATTTTTATAGGGAAATGATATATGTATGAGAGCATGTTCAAACTCATTATTATTAATCAGAATAAAAATACTATTTCTGCTTATATGGTTGAATCTTCTTGTTTATGGCATTATGGATTAGGTCATTTGAATTATAGAAAATTGAATGACATGCATAAGTTAGATTTAATTCCTATTTTTAATAATAATATTAAAAAATACAATACATGTATGTTGACTAAGATTACAAGAAACATTTTCCCTAAGGTTAAAAGGAAAACAAAGTTACTTGATTTGATACATAGTGGTTTATATGACATTCATAATACTCCTACATTAGGTGGAAAGAAATATTTTGTTAATTTCATTGATGATTATTCTAGATATTGCTATGTATATTTATTGCATTCAAAAGATGAAGTGCATGATAAATTTAAAGTTTATAAATCTGAAGTTGAACTTCAGTGTGAATCATTTATCAAGTGCTTAAGATTGGATAGAGGTGGAGAATACTATAATCTAAGTTATTTTAAATCCACTGGAATTGTCCATAAATTTTCAGGCCCTTACACACCACAACAAAATGGTGTAACTGAAAGGAAAAATAGAGTCTTGACTGAAATGGAAAATTCAATGTTATCATATTCAGGTCTTGGACAAGGTTTTTGGGGAGAAGTTGTTCTAACAGCTAGTCATATATTGAATAGAGCTCCTAACAATGAAACTAAAATAACCCCCTATGAACAATGGAAGAAAAGGAAACCAAACCTTAATTATTTGAAGGTTTAGGGTTGTAGAGCTATTGTCAAAGTTCCAACACCTAAATGTAAAAACTTAGGTGAAAGTGGAATTGAATGCATATTTATAGGATATGCACATAATAGCAAGACATATAGGTTCATGGTAATTGAACCAAATGATTCAATTTTAATTAATATTGTTATTGAATCTAGAGATGTTATTTTTTATTAAAATGGATTTTATTTTATTTCAATACAATTACAGCCACAACATTTAATTCATTTTTCAAATGAGAATGAGATTTCATTGAACAAATTGATAATAATGATGAATCTTGTCAAGAATTAAGAAAAAGTAAAAGGATTAAAAAGGTCAAATATTTTGGACCAGATTTCATTATGTTTCTTGTAGAAGGAAAAGGTGAAAGTATATGCAATAAGATACATTATTATTATAATACAGAATCTGATCCTATTACATTTGAAGAGGCAATGAAATCTTAAGACTCTACTTTTTGGAAAGAATCAATAAATGATGAAATTGATTCAATAATGGGAAATCAAACTTGGATCTTAATTGATCTTCCACCGGGTTTCAAACCAGTAGGTTGTAATAAATCTTCAAAAAGAAAATGAAGGTCGATGAAACCATTCATAATTTTAAAAGCAATGTTGGTAGCCAAAGGTTTTCCACAAAAATAAGGTATTGATTACTTTGATACATATGCTCCAGTAGCAAGAATTGCTACAATTAGACTCTTAATATCACTTACCTCAATATATAATTTGGTTGTTCACCAAATGATGTTAAAACTACATTTTTAAATGGTGAATTAGAAAAGGAAATGTACATGGAACAATTGGAAGGATTTGTTGTTCCATGACAAGAGGATATGGTTTGTAAGCTTGTTAAATCTCTATATGGACTTAAACAAGCACCAAAGCAATGGCACCAAAAGTTTGACAAGCTTGTTTTAGCTAATGGTTATAAAATAAATGAATCCGATAAGTGCATATATAGCAAATTTGAAAATGGAAAAGGTTTCATAATTTGCTTATATGTAGATGACATGCTCATTTTTTGCACGGATTTGGAACGTGGAAAATACAAAGAAATTCTTGTCAAACAACTTTGCTATAAAGGATATGGATGTAGTAGATGTTATTTTTGGGATTAAAATAACCCGAGATGAAAACACTATAGCTTTATCACAATCACATTACATTGAAAATGTGCTTAAAAAGTTTGATCTTTTCAACTGTATATCAGCATATACATCCATGGATCCTCAAATAAAATTAGTATTTAATGCTGGTAGGAAAGTTGATCAATTGAAATATGCAAGTCTGATTGGTTGTTTCATGTACATAATGACTTGTACAAGACCAAATATTGCATATGTTGTTGGAAAATTGAGTAGGTACACAAGTAATTCGAGTAGTTTGCATCGACAAGATCTGAATAGAGTACTTAGGTACTTAAAGAAAACTGTTAACTATGGATTGTCTTATAATGGATATCTTTCAGTTTTAGAAGGGTATTCGCATGCTAGTTGTATTACAAGTTTGGAAGATCATGTATCTACTAGTGGATGGATCTTTATACTTGGTGGATGAGTCATTTCTTCAGGTTCCAAGAAACAAACATGTATTACTAATTCCACTATGGCAGCAGAATTTATTGCATTAGCCGCTACATCTAAAGAAGGAAAATGATTAAGAAATTTTATTTATGATGTACCTCTATGGCTTAAGTCAATTTCACCTATTTCTATCCATTGTGATAGTGAGGTTACTCTAGCAAAGGCATATAGTCAAGTATATAATAGAAAGTATAGACACATTAGATTAAGACATAGCTATGCCCGACAATTAAGCTCTGATGGAGTAATCACTATTAATTATGTGAGGTTAAATAAAAATTTGGCGGATCCTTTAACAAAAAGTCTTGCTAGAGATATAGTCAGCAGGACCTCAAAAGGGATGAGACTCAAGCCCATTAATTAGAGTCACCCATGATGGAAACTCAACTCAACGCTTGGTATAAAGTCAAGCGTTGAGTTCAATGAGACAAAGTACATCATTAGTATGTGACTGTTAGCACTATAAATAAATCCATCCTAAGATTAAAATGCTAGGTACCCGTAATGATAAGGAAAAGATGAGTAATGTACTCTTAATGGATCCATAACATAAATATGTTAGAGTGTTATAATTACAAGAACACTCTTGATGGGATCTACCTATGTGAGTGGAAGTGTGACCGCTTCTAAAAGCTCAAGGGCTTGGCTCTGACAGCATTCATGAAAAGAGGAGATAAACATGTGGCCATAATAGTGTCCCTGGATACTGTGCATTAACCAATGTTGAAATCATTGTGTGAGATGTGTTCGGTTAATCAAATGGAATAGTTGGTTCAAAGCTTAGTCTACCATGCAATTTCAATTAACTTTAACATGTTTTCACTAAATGAATGTTCAAACATAAGACACATTCATTTATGCAAATTGATTTCCAAGAATATCAAAATCTAAAATATTTTGAAAATGTGGGGAGATTGTTGGAACATTTTCAAATATTTATAGTGTTCTAAAAATTATAAATATTTATAGTTAAATCTTTTGATTATAGTTTAAGAGTCATATCACTTGATCTTTGACAAAATTATAACTACTTAAATAATTATAATATTAAATGAATAATTATGTGTCTTTTTAAAGATATTATGATTCAGAAAAGACACTTATTAAAATATGTCTCTATGAAGAGACATGAAAATTCCTATAAATAGGAATGAGATTTCATTTGGAAATCAGACCAACAAATTCTAATATTCTTTCTATCATTCTTCCATTCTTTTAATATTATTAGATTATTCTATAAAGAATTACTGCAGGAATTTTTTATACAAATTGAGTTTCTTGTTATAAATTGCTCAGTGCTTAGTGGACTATTCTCGTCAGTGCAAAACACAAATAGTAATTAGCTTCATTGTATCCTCGAGGTTAATTTACTTGAAACTCTTTTGCACATCAAATATAGGTGGGGTGAATATAACATTAAAGATAGTGGCTTAATACACACCTTGGAGCCTTGTCCTATTTCTTTATTTTTTGTTCGAGTTTCGTTCGTGTGTTCGAGATTTTCCTCACCAGAGATTTATACTAACACCACGGTGATTCAAAACAACATATTCTCAATTAGATTGGAGCATAAGAGTATGAATATGTATAACTTTTTAGATACAGTAGCTTCCCATTATATGTATTGACGATTCTTTAGTAAATTAAATATTAACGTATCATCTAAATTTTTTTAAAAATAAATTCACTTATTTTCATTTTAGAATTATACATCGATACTATATCAAATATAAAGCTAAAATTTAATGAAAGATAAATAAATATGTTTGATTATAAGGTGTGCACACACTCTAGCACAATAATAGGAACAAAATAATAAACACCGAAAGCAACATCAAATATAGATCTCATGTTTTTACTGCTTATAAGTTAATCTCCTAGCTTCCTTAAATCTATTGAAAATGAAAAGAAAAATAATGGGCAAGACTTGGAGATGCCAATGTCACATATGCAACATACATATCTTAATAGAAAAATTAGAGTTGGATTAAAGCTAAATGTAAATTAAAGGTAGCAAAAAAGGATAAAAATGTAGAGACAACAGAACATGCAAGAGGTAGTAGCTTCGGATATTATTGGACAAAGGCTTGATAAGGTCGGTGAAAAGCATGTTCCATGAAAGCACCTTCTTTATTTTTTTTTTCGATTTTGAATAAATACTGGCCTATATGCAAACGTGAGGTTTATGGCCTAAATTAGAAGAATATGACCCCACCTTTGCGGTCATTGTCCTTACTTATTTAAAGGTTTTCTTCCCTTTTTTTTCCTTAACCTTGGAATTTGATTTTGGGCTCCTTAAAGAATATTTCTACCCATTTGAATGGTGCCTTTGTGGTCCTCAATTGCATCTTTAAAAGTTCGAATATCCAAAATTTTGGGCTTTTTTAATTTATTTAGAGAAGAGCAAGCAAAAGTGTCGGCTGTCGAGGCTAATACGATGGTAGACTCTCGACCCATGACAAAGATATGATTAAAAACAATACTATCATATATTAGTTATCAGATCAATAGTAAATTATATTATTATCATACAGTAATAGTCATTGACTCAAGACTCACTGACCTAAGATCCAAATAAGTTTCAGGTCTTCTATCGCGACCTGATTAGACCCTACCAGATGGATACACATGAGATGTATAGCGAGAGGACAGTTGAAGGGAGCTCATGATATTGGCTCGCAAGAGTCGAAAAGATTTCGCGGTCCCAGCTCGCATACACCTAAGGAATTCGTATGGAGGGGACTGCGAACTCTAGCATGGGACCTGGAACAGTATACATGTCCAACATGCCCGAGGCTTACTCAGAGTGTCAATCCTATTAATAGTGGGGTTAAGTCATAACAATAAAATCAAATCATGAATAATAATAATATGTACAAATATTCAAATATTTTCTTTAATAAAATACAAAAAATATTACTCGACAGTTATATTTTTAAATAGACAACTTAACATATAATATCATTTAGAAAAATAATTATAAATTAATATAGAATATACCAAAAAGTTGTAATAAATTATTATATTCGTCAGCATGAATGATGTAATTAGTACCCTTATCATGTTTAATGAAGCTTTTTTTTCTCTCTCATGCAAAAAGCTGGTCATCAAATTCAAAGTTGCTTTTGGTTCCTATTGCAGAATTTTGGATAATTTACCCAACTAAGATAGCTAAAAAATCCCTTTGAATTTTCTAAAGTTGCTTTATATATGGCAATCCTTTCTCATGTTTACTTAAATTTATTTATATTTCAAATCAATTCAATAATAATATAGGTATACTCGAAGTATGATATTATTTGTCAATAATATTAAATTTAAATTATAGATTAGGTGATATGATAAGAATCTTTTTTACCTTAACTAATAATTGAGAGTTTAATCCTCATTTTGAATATAGAGTGGCTTTAAAACTAACGGCCAGCGTATATCCTATTAATGCGCTTACAAAGCATGGAAAATAGAATTAATCACTGAACTCGTTTCAATAAATACATTGAGAAACCAAAATCAAAAAAAAAAACTTAAACCTAGTGAAGTTTTCACATAAATCTGAGAAAAAAATTTACCCTACTATATTTTTGCCATTTTTTATCTTTTGTCCACATAAGTAACATATACATAAACCCTAAATCTAAAAAGAAGCAGCTTTTGCCAAACAAAAGAGGGATTCCTTACCTCAATATTCTAACTTTTGAAGAGCTAAATTAATACCGATTTTCTTTTAAATTAATAAACATTAGCCGCCGATACAGCTAATTACTTGCTGCAAATATGATCATCAGATTGGTTTTTAGTCGTTAACCTAACACTTTAAAGCTAATCCATGTGCTGTTGCTAAGGTATAGTCTTGCATATTTTCTTTCGAAAATTTGTTTGTTAACTATAAAATAGGTCAAAAAGGATGTCAAATCTTTGATCGGAATAGGCTTTGGAATCCAAGTCTAGGAGAATTATTCAAAGAATTATATGGTTAATAGAGAGGAATGAATTAAAGGAAAAGTATCAATAAATTATTGGTTGAATTGAGGTTAAGTCACTTCCTTTCAGTTAAAGTGACAACATAACTTTAAATCTGAAAAAGCACATTTATTAGAGGGGTTTTACTTTAATCGAACTTGAATTAATTTCACTCAAAATACTCTAAATTCATAAAATTAAAAAAAATGTCATAATACTTAAAGAAAATTGGATTAAACAATGTTTTACTTACTTTTTTATGTCTAATTTTTCTCGTAGTTATGTTTGGTGGGCTTGATGGTGACATGGTGTGAGTATTAAAAGAGAGTAATTTGTGTTGATGGATACTATATATAAAACATTATCATCTTTCTAGAGAGGGTTGAACCTGGAATTCGTACCGAAATAATGAATAATCCTCATCATACTCTAAATGTTCAAATTTCATTTTTATCAAATTCGTTATATGTTAACCTACATAAAGATATATGTGTATATATATCATCATAGCAAATAAAGAGATACCATTTCCATTATAAGGTAAGGTTGCCTGAACCTAGACTTAATTGCCTTTTTTCATCACTCACAATTATCCTATTCTATTCACAAAGAGTCACATAGAGTGATCGAAGACAACTCTGCATATGTAACTCCACCATATATCAGATAAATTTGAAACAAAAACAGCTCAACTAATTATATGGATTTTTTACTGATAACTAAAGGATGTTGTATTTTACTCACACCATGTTGATATATATCGGGCATACGTAACGAAGTCATATAAAATGATACAAGCATGCTTGTTAGTTTTACTTTTACTTGCATGTTTTCTTGTGTCTGTAATGTATGCTTCCATAGTGCTTATCAAATAAGCTATTGGGCCTTTAGCAGCTTAAGCTTAGGCACATGTCGTGCCCGTTGGTATTTTTTTTTGGAACTTAATCAAGTAGGTGTGGGTGAAATGAACATCCCTTGTTGAAAACCCTTTAACCATTGCACATGAGATATGAGCCGATGTAGCTTTGTCCCAGCTCCGAATATTTCTTTTGGGCCTTAAGACATCCAATGTGGTCTAACCGAATACGAGGTTAATAATATGGACCAAACCCAAACCCTCAAAAGCACTTTCTCTTTAGATTGGCTTTTCTTCATGGGCAATTTTATTTTTGAAGGATTTTGCTTGGAAATTTTAAGACGAATAAAAAGTAAAAATAAAATAAAACAAAATAATAGAAAAATATATTTGATGTACCATAGTTGATACATGAGTATCCTACACTATCAATGAATAATAACATGATAACTCATGAACATTAAACAAAATAGAAGATTATGAAAGACCAATAATTTTATTTAAACATTAATTAATTATAACTATTACCCTCAAACAGTTGCTAATAAGCAAACTGTCACAGTGAAGTAGTGACAACTTGACAAGAGAGTGGACACTCTTCCACCATTAAAATAGAAGTTAGTAAACAAGTAGAACACAAAGGAGTTGTTTACACAGTTCGATTTCTTTTTGTCTATCACACTCTATGACAATTTTTTTCACTTTGTACCTTGAAGACTTGATACTCTCACCACTAAATTCACCCCATGAATTCAACAAGTAAAATGCAACACCAATGTTTTACTATCAAGATGCATTCATACAATAATATTCATCACTAGAACACATTAAGTGCTTAATTTTCTCTATACATTAACCTATACAAGTTTCTCAATGGAGTAGATTATCTCGAGACTTGCTAACATAAGAAGACGTATCATAATCCCACTAAAACAACAATAAGATTAGTTGAATACAATATAATAATAACAAATAGTATACATATGGACTCTTGGCAGCTAATCAATTAGAGTCGCAATCCAATCAAATATCATTCAAGGATTGACTTGGGTGATCCAATTCGATCCAATCTCCAAAATACATCTTCTAGTATGATATGATCTTCAATGATGTGTTAGATATCATCAAAATATTCGGCATTGCCCATAAATACCATTCAATAAATTGTCAACACGTTAAATAGGAAAATTATCATAACACAATTTTAGTGGTGAGGGAGTGAGTACTCTCTTGGCACTTAATTTGTCAGTTTCATATTTTGAACAATAACTATTATAAGATATAATAGTTTTTGAGTTTAGAGTTTAAGATTTGGTATTCAAAATTTATGTTTTCAAGTTTAAAATTTAGCGTTTAAGATATAATTAATTATTTGTTAATTATGTCTAATTAAGATTATTAGTATTTATTTATAAATTTTTATATTTTTTAATAATAATGTTATATTATTATTTATTAATGATGCATAAACTCGAACCAATAAACCAAATATTCTCACAAAATACTTTATTGTTGCTTTAGGGACACAAAATAACTCGAATGTTATTAGTAATTATCATTGTTGCTTGAGGAACACAAAATAACAGTACTATGGCTCACGGGCGGTCCAGGTAAGGGCCAGGGTGTAAAATTGTAATATGTATAAAAAAAAAAAGTGAAAGAATTGATTGGTTCACATAATTTATTGGAAATAATAATATTTTATCCATTTAATTTAAAATGATTAATTGAGTCTTAACTCAAGTTGGCACTATTATAATATCTAAAAGAATGTAAATTTTTTTTAACAATCTCATTATAGATTCTAATTATATCTGTTATTTTTAACACAATGCCTAAAACTACCCATAGTTCCTCCCTAACCCATAAATAGAATGATAATGCGCTTCAGAGCACTCAAACCCATATCTTCCTGCATTGGCAACAATTCTTACGCTAATCGAGCTAAGATTCAATCAGCTCAATGAATGTAAATTTAAACTTGCTTAAGTATGTATTTTGTTGCAATTTAAGAATTTCAAGAGATTTATGTATGGAAATAGCTATTGTATCGTAAATAAAAATCAAAGTTGTTTGAATTGAATTAGGCCGACCAATCATACTGGTTAGATTGAGAATTGGTTGAGATATCGGTTCAGAGAAGAGCATTGAACCAATTAATCCAAAAATTAGCATGGACTTGTTGAACCAGATTATAATATTAAATGCCCCTAAAAACTTTTGTTATTAAAAAATAATGAGGGGAAACTTGCATATCTTAAAATATGGTACAAGGGTAAGAAATTTCCATTGTCATTGTCAAAATTTGGAAGTAGTAAAAAATATCTCATTCAAGATCTCTATTTCTTAAACAAAAAGCAACTCATGAAATTCGTGACTCAATTTTCTAAAATGTACCCCACTTTTTTTAATTATTTTTATTTTGTCCTCTAACATAAATAGTTAAAATAATAATTGAGAACCATATGACTTCATCCACCAATTTTTTGACTAAAGATAAAGTCCGAAAATGAAAAAAGGTTAATCATTGATGCTTGATGAAAAACTTATTCTAAAAAGATTCTTTCCTACCACTTTAATTAATCACATGTCGATTGCGATGTTAACCAAACACAAGTTTGTTTTATTGTTATATAATATTTAATTAAACAACCCTAAGATATGGAATTTCCATTATATCCCTTAGTAGGTTGGAATTTCTTCTTAAAGGTAAGTAAGTTCCCAAGAATTAATGAAATTAGTTATAAAATAGGACCAATAAAAAAATGTAAGTACCATAATTGATATCTATGGGTGTGGCAATGGCAGGGTTAGGAATGGGACCAAATAATTGGCTATACTCTTGAAAGGTTGATTGACATTGTGTCACTTAGTCATGTGACTTGTGAAGAAATTTCCTACTATGTACCTTTGTTTGGGGCATTGAACCCTACCAAAAATACAAATGAAAAATAAATGCTCTGGAGAATAATTCTTCACAAAATGAGGTTTGCTGTTTTGCTAGGTAAACAACACACTTTGTTAAGCTAATACCCTTATTAAATATGTTTTGTCAAGCAAGAGTGTGTAATTATTACTTGTTATTCACGTATCATGTAATTTTATCTCAACAAGTTTCACCGTATATGTATCATAGAAATCTCTTTCTTAGAAGTTAAATGCATTATGCCCATTTTATTAAAAAGAATGAGTAAATTAAAAACAAATTGATTCATCTCTATTATTAAAAGTTGATGTGACTAACGAAATAATCATATATAGTTTCACGTGACATTAACATGCAGGAATTAATTTACTTTTTATCACATCATCACATACCTATACAAAAAATTTAAAGAAAGTGTTTGGTAACAACTCAGAAATTAGAGGAAGACAGTGGGAAGGAGACTTGCTTTAAAAACGACATGATGAAGGGGGCCATTATTTCAATCACTTGAACCATTACAATTGAGTCCATCAACAATTATTTTTTCTTCTTTTTTCCAAGTTTTGGTTGATCATTAATTAAGCACATTGTGGAGGAAATATATTTTATTTGTTTATAAATTAAAAGATAAGTTATCATCATACAATAATCTGATAATGGTAATTAAAAAAATCAATCAAATCCTTGAAAATCAAAAGCGAAAACAGCACTATCTTAAAAGATTCAAATCGTCATCACACTTGCAAAAGCCGCCAACATAATATATTAAATCACTTTTTTTAGGAGTAATTAAAAATAATAATGCTTTAAATATTTCCATATTTTTTTAAAAATATATACTTCTTTGCAATTTTTTTAAAAAATATTAAAATTTTTCTAAATTTATATTTTTTTTATTTTTCAAATTTTAAATTAAACTTTTTCAATTTCTAAACATTAAGCTTTTTTAGCTAAATTTTTCTATTTCTTGAAATTTTAAAATTTAGAATTTTGAAATAAAAATAAAATTCATTAAAAATTTTGTACAAATATATTTTTGAATTCTTTTAATTTTCTAAAATTTAAATATTTTTTTTTTTATACAAATTTAAAATTATATATTATTATGACTTTTTAACATTTATATTTATATTTTTTATTATTTATATATATATTACTTTTTAAATCAATATAATATAGATAATATCAAAAAAATAAAAGAATATTGACGTAATGCATTTTAATAGTGTCAAGTGTTGGTCGTTAATTTTTATTAACACCATGGACTAATAGACTTGTCAAATACTGGCCAAATAGGTTTTTTTTTTTTTTTAAATTAGGGAAATAGGTTAATTTTGGAGATAGTGTGTGAGCTGGACGCACTTTTGTACAGGTGGCAAGAAAGCGTGTCAAGCTGCATGCACTTTCCCTTTAAATCATATTTTTTGACTTTTTTAATATAATTAGTGTTTTTGGTTAGATGGTTAAATGTTAATAGTTTTGTCTTTAAGTCTTAGGTTTGATTTTTCTCCCACTCACATTTGTATTATTTATTTCATATTGTTTTAAGCTTTTTATTATTTTTAATTAATATTTTTAACATATCATCTCCTTTAGTTAAGTGGTTAAATAATAATGATTTTATTCTTGAGACTTAGGTTCAATTCATCCTCTTTTAAACACATTTGTAATTTTTATTCCAATTTTTTATTTTTAATTAATAAATATATTTTTCAATTTTTTTATTTTTAATTCATCTTTTTTATTAATATCTCTTTTATTCATAAAATCAAATAATTGTTACAAATATCATTATTTTTAGTAAATATACTTTTTATATGTGTAACATTTATTTTTTAATCCATATCATGAGTAGTAATTTTAGTATTATATATATTTTTGTATGAATATTTAAAATATTTCACATATAAGCATAATGATATTTGAAATAATTTACATATAAAAATAATAATTATATTTGAAATAATTATTTTATCTTATAATATTAGAAATCACCATACCCACAATATACGTAGAGAAAATAAATATTTGACATATAAATATTATAAAGAAAAATCTATCAAAAAATTAGCTGTTTATATTATATATAAATGAGTTATTAATTTCAAATATTTTTAACATAATGATATGTATGTAAAATATATATTTTCATCATATAATTACATATTTATTATTTGATTTTATAAATAAAAGAGAGATTAATTAAAAATAAAAAAAATGAAAACAATATATTTATTAATTAAAAAATATGAAATAAAAATTACAAATGTGTTTAAAAGATGAAGAATTGAAATTGGGAGTCAAGGATAAAATTATTATTATATTTAACCATTTAAGCAAGGGAGTTGATTTATTAAAAACATTAATTAAAAATAATAAAAAGCTTAAAACAACAAGAAATAAAAAATACAAATGTGAGTGGGAGAGGAATTTAACTTAAGAGTCAAGAATAAAACCACTAACATTTAATCATTTAACTAAAGAAATTGATTATATTTGAAAAGTAAAAAAAAATAGATTTAAAGACAAAGCGCGTACACTCTTTTTACACACTTTTTTCAAAATCGGCCTATTTTTTAAAAGTAAAAAAAAACTATTTAGCCAATAAACGTTTTTTTGGCATATTGGCTAATTTAGCCCAATTTTATTTAAAAAGTTATTCAAAATAAATTTTAAAAATATTAATTAAAAATATTTATAAGAGGAATCGAACTTGAAACTCAAAATGAAATCACAATTATCTAACTATCAACTAAAAAGTTAATGTGTTAAAAATATTAATTAAAAATAAAAAAAATTGAAAAAATATGAAATAAAAAATATAAATGTGAGTAGGAGAGAAATTGCACTCGATACTCAAAGATAAAAACACTAACATTTAACTATTTAACTAAAAGAGATAAATTGTTAATTAACCAACTAAATAAATATTTTACCAGTGCCGCCTGACACAATGTGACACCAAAAAAATTATTTTTAAAAGAGAAAATTTAATCATACCAGAATGATTGGGAAGAAGTAGAAATAATATCGTCAGTTGGTCACGAGTTAACGTAACAAATGTTTATTTTGGTAATTAATTTTCTTTTATTCTATTTGAGTAGTTAATTAATTATTTTGCGTTGGATATGCGGCAATGGCAAGGTTAAGAAGAGGCCAAAGCATTGACCATATTCTTGTAAGGTTGTCAGATATTTTTGTCAATCAGCCATGTGAGGTCAGTTCCTAATTTGGACCCTCTCAAATGGACATATGTAAACTAAATGCTTTGGCAGGAAATTTCTTATAAAATGACATCTATATTTTCTTCATATTTTCTAGATGTACGTTTTGGTTAATACTTAAGCACTTGCTTTTTTCTTTTTAATAATATCATCATTTTAATTCTATTTAAAATCATGTATGAATTTTCTACCTATCTAACATATATTAAATTAAATCTATTATCTAAGGCAACATCAATTTAATTGAAAAATAATTAAAAGAATTTTTTTTTTACAAAATAAATTATATTATTATGAAGATGTTTTTATTTTTTATGTAAAATTATTTAAAGTTTACATATGGTCTCACTATGAAATTACTCGTAATCACATTGCATATTTCTATATTGTTTATTTTTAATATTAAGGTAAATTATCTAGTTACTCATCTAATTTTTAGGACATTTCCATTTTTGTCACAAAAAAAAAATTTGCAATTTCGTAACCTAATTTTTATGGTGCATTTATTTTATTCACCTAAGCGTTAAATCTTTAAGAGTGTACACGCCAAATCATGTCCATATCATGTTTACGCTTTCATTTTGGTCACCCAACTTTCAGATAGCTTTTATTTTGGTCACAAAAAAAAATCCTTTTTAAAGTCTTGATCCAGGTAAAAAAAAAGGATTAAAGTGAAAATTGGTAGAAACAAAATAACGCATTAAAAATTTGTCAATTTGTACTTGTTTATCCCATTATCAAAAATTCTAATTTTTTTTCAATCATGAAACTTTAAATTTTAAAACATCAAAATAAATTACATAAATTGTTGAACAAAATTTATCCCTTGATAATGTCATTTGATTTGTTACTATAATATTAAAATTAATTAATTTAATCTTCTTCTAAATTTTAAAATTTTATTTTATATTTCCAGATTATCCTTAACAAAGTCAACTCAAATAACTCAAGTTTAATAATTGTCTATGAAACTTAATTTTCTTTCGATTATATAATCTTAAATCTTCCGTACTTAGCTAAAAACAGAGAAAAAATCTTCTTAATTAATTAAATTAAATACTTGTTTTTTGTTTGGGTAAAGAAGTGATGAAAACGAGTATAGTTCGGAGGCTAGTGAATAAAGCCAATATAAATAAATAAGGAAAAAATTGTTAAACTAAGCCTTATTGGATAATATGTTTTTATATAATAAATTAAAATGTTTTTAAATAAAAGTAAAGTTTAGCAATTTCATAAAATCAAGTTGAAATGGTTTCAATTGAGTCAAACATTTTCAAATATGTTTTGATCATTTTTAAACAAGTTAGAATTGCTCCAGGGCAAAAAATATCGATACTTTTTGTCTAAGCATCGATATTCTACAAGATATCGATACCCCTCTGTTAATCGATACCAAATTTGGAATTTGTAACCTCTGCCATGTATCTATCTAGTATCGATACTTTTTAGTATCGACAAATCCCTCAGGTATCGATATTCCTGCTCCAACGATCACTAAAAACAACATTAATGACAAAAAAAATATTGATACCCTTTTAGTACGTATCGATACTTGTTGCTGCAAGTAAAGTTAATGACCTGGTATTTCATCCCCAACGACTATATTCACTTCTACAACAACCATAACGGTTGGGACTCAATTAGAAGGCACAAATATCATCTTCCAAAGGTTTAGCAATAACAAGAGCAATGTGCAAAGCTTAAAGATAAATCAAAACAACCTAGAGCTTAATTCTTTCATACCTTTTCTTGTAAACATTTGTGAGCCTTCATTGTATTCATTTAGCTCAAGTGTTCTTCTTTGTATTTGTGCTTAATTGGCAAACATCCTGATCTTGTAAGGATTATTTCTTTATTTGCTTATTTGTTTCTCTTTGAGAGAGAGTCAATTCTTAAGGTTTGGGTAGAAATCTTAATGGAGTCGTATATTAAGATTTTGTGGCGTATAAATCTTAAGGGAGATTGTAAGGTTAAACTTATCTTCAAAGGTTGTTAAATTAGTGAATTTGGGAAAATCCTTAGTTGTGGTAAGCTAAAGTAGTGGAGTAGGCAATTTGGGCCAAACCACTATAAATCCTTGTGTTCTTTCTTACACAATTTTTATTGCTTCCACCACAACATCTCAAAGTCTAATTCAACTTCTTTATCAGTGTTCTCGAGTTGATCCTTCCGAGCTAGCAAAAATCATCTCACACATTAAACAGCAAAATCGTCCATAACATTATTAAAAAAAAATCTACAATAAAATCATACTTTACTAAATATATAAAATGGATGTTTAATAAAAACATATACATAAAGTTGTGTTCATGAAACTTTTAGAGATTGTCTTTTTCTTTAGTTTATTTGTTATATAAATTCTTTAATATTTAATACAGAAAGAGTATTAAGTATACTGGGAATGTTTTTTTTTTTATTCTACAAGTAACTTTAAAAAATTGACAATGTCTCTTTTATTTAAATATCTATTTTTAAAAATATTTTACTATACCTTTATACGGCACTTGTTAACCCCTAACCCTACTTGTGGAGTCTAAAAACTCCACTGGCAGTGTACCAAATATTTTCCCAGAAAAATTAATTATATATATTACAATATAATTCATGCACCAACCGGTGCAACTGAATTGGGCGGAACGAGCCAATGCAATCAATATGTGTTGGATCTAATGCCCTAATTGTAGTATTTTTGTTTGTAAACTTGTATTTTTTTTTCAAACAGATTTATTTAATAAAATTATTCATGAATTACATTAATACCCTTTGTATATTGTCTTCAATGGTTTTTGTATGCAAAGCAAAATGGAAACAAATATTAGCTCATCAGTCATCTAATGTTTAAATAATACTAAGTGATATTACGTGATCGGATCGTAATACGAAAAGACAACTTATATTAGTAGATGAACCTAAACATGTTTTTAGTTTAATCGAAAATGAGCAAAATGGTTGAAAGGCTAATATATTGTAACGCCCTGGTCTTTTTATTTATGTTTTTGTAAGTACTTGACACAAATATGTATTTGCTTCAGTGGTTAAATGTTCTGGGAATGTCTGAGAGGTCCTAAGTTCAAGCCTTACCTTTAGCAAATTTTGTTATTTTTGGAATTAAGCCCTATCTTTGTTCTGCGGGCTTATATTTAATTATCTGTAAATTCATATGAAAATGAGCCTGCTGGTTCGAGTGGTAAGGGAAATGGTGTGTTGGAGGTTCTGTGTTCGACTCCCTGTATGGGCATGGGTATTATTTTTGCTCAGCTTTGTGATAGAGTTTTGATTTTATTAGAACTCTGAGTAGTGGGTGGTTAGGATTGAGGATGTAGTGGGGTTTGGGTAAAATTTGATTTCCCAAATTTTCTCTTTTCTGAAAAACTGACGTTACTCTTCCTTTTTCTGCTTTTTTCCTCAGTTTTTCTTTTCTTTTTGTTTTTTTTCTCGTCTTGGGCAAAAATTATCTTATGTTTTGGTGTTCGATTCAAGGCGGTGGTACGTTGGTAGGCAAGGGCTAATACGTTTTGCTCGAGTGGGTGTTGTTCTTTAAATTCGTGTTTGGTATTTTCGAATATATTTATTGGTGTTAAATCGGGTTTTTTGACAGCAGCAAATCGTGAAGAACAAGAAGTATCTTTCGTGGAATTGTAGTTGGAGGCTTCGAGGAGTCGGGTAAGCGTCGAATACTTGAATTTTGCCTTTGTCTGCTTCGAGGAAGTTCAATTTAAGATCAATTTAAACAATTAATTCTGTGTTTTGTGTTCAATCTTAGGTGTCGAGCGATTCGGGGATCTTTTCGCATCAAAACGATACCATGTATGCAACCAAAATACAGAAATCAAGGTTTCGGCAAAAGCAAAAAAATAGTTTTGTCGACGCCGTATGGACGTGTAGTCACCCGTGTGGTAGGCCATGTGCGAGAACACGGCTGTGTGGTCGACAAAGGCATGGCTGTGCGCAGTACACGGCCGTGTGGTGGCTCGAGTGTGGCCGTGTGAGCCACACAAGCAAGGCTAATCTAGGCGTGTGGGCCACACAGGCGTGTAGGCCTAAATTTTTGAAATTTCTCCGAGGGTCGCATAGGTCGTCCCAATCGACTGTGAGCCTACCGTAGGGTTGGCAAGGGCTAACCAAACCCTAAAATTATAGATTTGATAGATTGATAATCTGTTCTGAGTATGATTATGCCATGTATATCTCATTATTATGATATTTGTACATAGCATGTCTAGTATGTTATTCTGTATTTGTTTTGTATATGGTTGTGGGGTAGGTTTTGTATTGATGGAGGAAGTGTTCTGTACGGCGATCATCGCCTATTATCTGATCGCTTGGCTGTATTATATCTGATACTTGTTGTAACGGTACAACCTGGTGTGTAGGGATGGGTGAGTGTCTTAAACCCCACATGGTGTGTTAGGATGGTCGGAGATGGTGTGTAGAGGATAGGGGTAGTAATCTAATTGTCTGATTCTGTTTACTGTATCTGTATCTGAAATGAGCTTGAGCCCGAATCTGTATTTGTATCTGTTTCCTACTATGTATATGATCCTGTATGATTGTATGCTTAATTCTGCTGGGTTGCACACTGAGTTTACGTAAACTCACATATGTTTGTCTGTACTGTCAAGTAACCCACAGTCTTAAGCGGATCAATGCAGCAGGGACTCGACGGTGACCACTCTTCCGTAAAACTATTTAGATTTATTAATTTATGGTTTATTTAATAATTAGGGATATAATTCCGAGAGTTTGTAATTTTTGGGACTTTTTAGACTGTTTTGGTTTTTAACTTGATTTGGTTTAATATACTTGATTTGTTGCATGCTGGATAAAAAATATTTTAAGGAAACAAATTTTACGCCAAAAAGAGGTTTTCTAAAAATACGAAATGGATTTCTATAATGTTCTGATTTTGTTTAACTTCTGCTGTAATAAGTGTTTTGGCAAATGAACTGTGAAAATAGTGTTTCTATAATAAACATGAAGGAATGTGAGTTTTATTAGTGGTTAGTTAATGGAATCAACTTGTTTTAAAAACTCATTCTTTGCGACATCTCCGGATTCGGCCATAACGACTAGGCCAGGTTTGGGGTGTTACATTTAGTGGTATAAGAGTTAAGTTGCAAAAATTGGCTATGGATTTTGGGTTCCAAAATTGTGTTTTAAAAGAACTGGTTTTTGTAATTTCTTGAATAATTTGGAAGAGTATGTGGTACATTGAGTTTCCAACGCCGATTTTGTAAGTACTTCTGAAACTTAGTTAGAACAGTTCTGAAACACTGTTGTTAGTACTTTCTAAAGCTAAACTGAATGGATAGTGACTGAAACCCCTGAAAACAATACTAAACTTCTAATAATTTATGCATAAAACATCTGTTAATAAATAATTGGAACTGATGCATAAAATTTTGTAATGTAGATAAAATTCAAATTGCACTATGAGCACTCGTGGAACTCGCGAACTTTGGTACTTGAGGCTATGGTAGAGGCCGTAGGGGGCTTTAGCTAAGTCTTCCTCTCTAGGCAGTATGCCGAATCTAGATACGAGTGAGACACCAGTTTCGCCTGTTACTGGGACTGGGTCTCAGAGTCTCTCGGTTGGGGACGACGCACTGTCCCAAGCCATGCTGAGGATATTGGAGAAGGTCACTGGACCCCATTCTGGAGTTGGGGGTCGAGGGTCGGTAACTGAACGACTCTGGTCCCATGGTGCTGCGTTGTTTAGGGGTGTTACTAGAGTCGCCCCTAGTGTGGCTGAGTACTGGTTGGAAGCCACAGAGAGGATTATGAATGACTTAGATTGCACTCCCGAGCAGAAATTCAAGAGTGCAGTCTCTTTGCTTCGCGACGAGGTATATTAGTAGTGGTTAACGTTTGAGGAGGGTACTCAGCCTGATCATTTGACTTGGGATTTCTTTAAGACCACGTTTCAGAGTAAGGTTGTGGGAGCGAGCTATGTGGATACTCGTAGGCATGAGTTTATGAATCTCACACAAGGGGATAGACTTGTGGCTAAGTATGAGGCCAAAATTCTGAGGTTGAGCCGCTACGCTAGAGGAATGGTGGTGTTTGAGTATGAGAGGTGCGTTTGATTTAAGGATGGACTGAGGGATAATCTGAGGGTACTAATTGCTCTACAGAGGGAGTGTGAGTTTGCGGTTCTAGTTGAGAAAGCGGAGATCGCCGAGGATGTTAAGCGCGTGGAGCGCCAGAACAAAGACCGTAAGAGAGGTAAGAATAAAAGGGATTCAGAGCCCTCTAGTTCTATCCCGAGGCCTAAGAAAAAGGCCAAATCTGATGGGCCAGTTAGAGTGGGAGCTCCTGTTGCTCCAACTGGGTTACAGCCATGCGGTGATTGTGGTAGGCGCCATCCGGACGAGTGTTGGAGAAGGATTGAGGCCTGTTTGAGGTGTGGATCTTTAGAGCAACGTATTAGAAACTATCCACAATGGGCAGATCAGACACAAGCTCTGGGTTCTGTGCAGCTTCAAAGGGCAGTTTAGCAGCCACCTAGGGACTGTGGAGTTGCTAGGGGTGGTAATGGTTTAGGCTGTGGATAGAGAGCACCGGGCAGAGGTGCTAATTAGACAGAGGCGAGGCAACCTACATTTGTCTATGCTATTCGACGCCGAGATGACAGAAATGCTCCAGATGTTATCACCAGTACGTTCTTAATTTCTGATGTGTTTTATACCGCTCTTATAGACATAGGTTCTACACACTCCTATGTAGCGAGCACTGTATCTGAAATCTTGGGGGTTACTGTTGAGAGCACTTCTAGTGAGATCACTGTACTGAGTCCATTGAGGCAGTCTGTCCAGGTTAGTAAACTCTATAGGGATGTTCTGTTAGAGGTGCAATGTACTTTTTTTTGGCAAATCTGATAGAGCTTCCATTTGGGAAGTTCGACTTAATTTTGGGCATGGATTGATTGGTCAAGCACCGAGTTAGTTTGGACTGTGTGACTAAAAGGGTCGTTCTGAGGACGGAGGATGATAGGAAAGTGGTCGTAATCGGTGAGCGTCAAGACTATCTGTCCAATGTGATCTCCGCTCTTGTGGCTGAGAAACTGGTTTTGAAAAAGTGTGAGCATACTTGGCTTGCATCAATTTTTCTGGTTCTAGGGACTCTTCTGTTGGGAATATCAGAACTGTAATATATTTTTCGGATGTTTTTCCTAAGAAGTTACCGGGTTTACCTCTAAATTGAGAGGTTGAGTTTGAGATTGAGCTTCTTCGGGTACGGCTATAGTGTTCATCGCTCTCTACCGTGTGGCATCGAAAGAGCTTACTGAGCTTAAGGCTCAACTACAAGAGCTTCTGGACCGTGGTTCAATCCGTCTGAGTGTGTCTCCGTGGGGGGCACCAGTTCTGTTTGTTAAGAAGAAAAATGGGACTATGATGATATGTATCAATTATCGGCAGCTGGATAAGTTGACCATGAAGAATTAGTATCCGCTTTCGAGGATCGACGACTTGTTTGATCAGTTTCGAGGGGCTTCAGTGTTCTCTAAGATTGATCTTTGATTTGGGTATCATCAGTTGAGGGTTAAGGAATCTGATGTTCATAAGACTGCATTTAGGACTCATTATGGACATTACGAGTTTTTAGTTATTCCTTTTGGTCTGACAAATGCTCCTGCTGCATTCATGGATCTAATGAACCGAGTGTTTCAGCTTTATCTGGATCAGTTTGTCGTGGTCTTCATTGACAACATTCTGGTTTACTCTAAGACTAAGGATGAGCATAATGAGCATCTTAAAGTCGTGTTTCAGATTTTCCGAGAAAAACAGCTCTACGCTAAGTTGAGCAAGTGTGAATTTGTAACACCCCTCACCCGTATTCAATGCCGAAATAGGGTTACGGAGTATTACCAAACTTATAAAATAATTAAACATTCACTTAGCATACATTTTCACAATTCATGCATTCATCATTCAATCTCAATTAATTTGTCCCTAATACGAACCTACGAATCTCTAAATATGCTTTAAAAGTGGTTCGGTACTAAACCGATAACTTTAGAAACTTTAAGAATCACTAGAAAATTTTCTCAAAAATAGGGGACACATGCCCGTGTGACTCGCCCTTGTGTCTCACACGGCCAACAGGCACGCCCGTGTCACAGGCCGTGTAAACATTCGAAATGGGAGTACATGGCCGTGTTCCAGCCTGTGTCCGACCCTGTATAACTCTCTGACTTGGGTCACACGACCAACAAACATGCCCGTGTATCCTAAAAATGGCCATTCACACCCGTGTGCCAGGCCGTGTGCTAGGCCGTGCCAAACCTGTAGGGTATACTGACTTATGCCACACGGCCAAGTCACACGTCCGTGTGTGAGGCCGTGTGAAGCATACTGGCTTGATTTTTATTTCAACACCACGGGACACACGGCCGTGTAACATGACCGTGTGTCACACACGGCTGAGACACACGCTCGTGTGGACAAAAATAGGCTATTTACCAAGCCATTTTGTCACTCTATCTTATGCACACTTATACCAAATTCAATGACACCAAAACATAACACTTAAAAGCATTTAAACAACCTCAATCAAACGTCATTCATACCATCTCAATACCAACAAATACAAGACACACTATATCCCAATATGTCTTCCAAATCATTCCAATATTCACAATCTCAATTCATCAATATGGACACATCTAAACATACATTAATTTACCTAATATCACCAACATATCATTCTTCAAACATGGGCTATTTCATACTCCTAATACTAATTCAAAAACTACCTATCACAATTAGCATTTATAGGACAATTACCAAACTCAAAACAAAAACTATTTGCACACTTATATACATCATCAAAATCATCAATATAAGCCAACTCACATGGCTATATATACAAACCAGAATATAGACATTCACAAGCCAACTCAAATGGCAAAAGTCACTACCAAAATACTTATCATAATGACCATATTCCTATACATGCCATATGACCAAACCATAAGCTCAAAAGTACTAAAGTGATGGTTGGATAGTGTGACGTAGTCTCCGACGATCCCGGAGTCCGAGCTAGCTTTGAAATCACTATAAAACATGGAAAAATAAACAAAGTAAGCTTTATATCTTAGTAAGCTCGTATGAAATAAACTCAACTAATCATAAATACACAAATCATCAATTTGAACATATTAACATGTAATTCATTATAACTAACAAACCTTTCACATGCTTAATCATATGCTTATATGCAAACTTCATAATTTCTTCGATTTAAAGCTCATACGATTCATGTACATACCTGTACCAATTCGTAACGAACTCATATCTATTTGAAATAATGTTAAATACTCAAAATCTCGCACACTAAGTGCTAATACATAGCCGAAGCTATTTTAATCTCGCACACTAAGTGCTATTCATAGCCGAAGCTATCTCGATCTCGCACACTAAGTGCCATACATAGCTGAAGCTATCTCGATCTTGCAAATAAGTGCCCACAAATAGTAGAATCGTTGTCAAACACGACTGTAGTCTCGCATACACAATTTATGCAATATCAAAGCATTTAAAACATAATTATAACAATGCTTATTACATACGAACTTACCTCAAACATAAAAACGACAACACGAGTCAACTTAACTGTTTTGGTTTGTAAATGGACTTTCCAGGGACTGTTTAAGGACTTTTATAACTGTTTTATAGATGCTTTAATTGCTTGGATGACTGCATGAAGTATGTTAGATGAATGCTTAGTTAAATTGTTGAATAACATGCATGTGATTTATTGATTTATGGTTAAAATGACTTAAATGATATGTTGAGGGCTTGGACAGATGCAAAATGACCAAATGGCAAGGTATGTACCTTTATTGCACTTTAAATTACCTTATACGCAAATTTGTTGTGTTGAGTAAATTGGTTTGAAACTTTAGAAAAGCATGTTTGCTTAGGGGATTGATTTGGATGCCAAAGCATGTTAATGTATGATCTTGTGTGTTTGAGCATGATTAATATGATTTAAGTATGCTATATAATATGGTATAATAGGGAAAATGGCATGAAACCATGAATTGGTATGTGCATTTAAGTGTTAAAAGTGTTATATGTAAGTGCTGAAATTTTTCTACAATTTTTCCAGTCGTGTCGCGACAAAACCTATAGGATGTTGCAACAAGGGCTTGATTTCGCGATGTGAAAATTGCATGGTCGTGGCAAGATTTTCAGAATGTTTTGGGCATATTTTGAAATTGTTGCAAATAAGTCCTAATTTTTACACAATAAAATTGGAGGTCTTAAACACCACGAAATGCTTTAAAAATTTACATGACATGGATTTAAAAATTGAATTTCAATATGTTAACTTCAATTTATTAAAATGGTTTATCTGGATATTTTGTAAAATTTACGTTTTAGTCCTTAAATTTGGTTTTGAAATTAAGTGAGTTTTAAAGGTTGCTTTAAGTTGGAATTTTCACAAATGGTTTAAAATAAAGTGCCAGGACACTTGTTGGATTACTTTTATGATTTATATGTTTTTCGTCAATGATGTACAAAATGACAATTTTACCTTTGCTATTAAATTGCTAATTTGTGTTAATCGAAGCATGATTTAGGCTTGCATGACTAAAAATACTTGATTAAGCATAGTTTGATGGTGTGATGGTTGGTTTTATGGTGTGTTTTGATTATCGGTAAGGAGAGTCACATAAGTGGCTAATGTGATGCTCAGGATTCGAGTCAGTTTGTTCCGGCCAAGTTTGGGGCGCCACAAAAAGTTTATTTGTATAAATATCAGAATCTAACTCGGTTTTCAAAATTTTATTTTTCTGTTGTGCAAAAAAATAGTTTTCAAACCGAACTTTTTCCAATAATATAAACAAAAAAATTTACCGATGTGGAAAAGAGAAACAACTATTTCTATTTATTAGTGGAATAGTGCGCACCAACCGCTGCAACCGAACTGATGAGGAATCGACTACATTAGCTACCACACCTTAGTCGTAGCACACAAAGCAGGCGATCACACCAAAACTTGTCTATAGACAACCTTAGAATCGTTCCAATCTTGGTGATAGCAAGCAATAAAAGCAACAACCCAAGCAATAGAGGTATCAATAACATTCCAAAAAAGCAAATTCCTAAAGTATCATCTACTCCAACAGGTCATGACAACAGTTTCGAACAAAGAACTATCATAGAAAAACAATAAAACTTAGAGCCACGCAACTAAGGTTGGAGGAGATGGAACAATGTCAGATAAGGACCACACATTGACAATAAGAGGACACCATAAGAAGATATGGTCGACATCCTCAAGTCCCCCGCATCATGCACAAAGTAACAAGATAGCACAACCTCGTTCAGCTAATCGGCAATGTGTTGATAGAAAAGCACGTAGACAATACCACAATAACTATTTAACTTTTGGTACAAGGAGCGAATTCCAAACCTGCAACCAAGGGCCCCTCAACTTGACAACTTAAAGAACTAGCCAAATAATCAAAGGCAAGTTGGTAGCCAAACTTCACTATATAAATACCCCGCTTGTCGTAGTTCCAAATTAACGAGTTAGGAGGCTAGACCAAGTTGACTGGTAGTTGCAAAACACGCCTAACATCGATTGAGACCATCAAGCCCTCAACCAAGTCCCTATCCCACTCTCTATGGTCAGCTTGAAGGAAATCACGCACAACTAAATCCTTTTCGTTGAGGGGTGTTGAAGTAACCAAGAAATTAGAATCGTCAACAAACCACAAATCATTGTAGACTGATATTCGATGGTCATCTCCAAATTGCCACCTAGTACTTTCAAAAGCAAGAGTTTAGCTGCAAAACTACTTTTCCACACAAATAAGGGGTTATCTCCCTTAGAAGAAGCTAAAAACTCATCCCACGAAAAATATCTAGTTTTGAAGAGAATCTAGGTTGGAGAGAATACTCCACCCTTGCTTACCAAGTATTGCTAAATTGAAGCAATGTGAATTTCGAAAATCCATGTTGTCTTTGCCACACAAAGCTTACCCGAAGAAGCCCAATAAAATCGTGCAGAGTTACTCAAATTTGAGCTCGCCTTTAACAAGAGTTCATCAACTTTTGGAGATTGTCACAAATGTTGAGCAAAAGCATAAAAACGCTCATGCAATAAACCGGTAATACTTGGGCCACCGTCCTAATCACCACTTCCTTTCCAAGCCGCGAAAGGAGCCGATTCTTCCAACTAAAATATTTCTCATGAAAATTTTAAGAGAGATAAAGTGGATATTTTCAAATGAATTTTTTATAAACTTTACGTGTTCCCCTTCAATTTTCTGTTTGTATACTTTTCCGCCTGCCGCTACAGTGGATTGGTTTGTGGTTTTAAATTAGATTCCCAACAAATTGGGATTTGATTACAATTCTATCTTTAATTTTTCTTACATCATTTTCTTTTCTTTTTGTTATTATTTTAAAATTACGCGAGCAAATCCAATTTGAATCCTTGAAGGAGTCAGCTACCCTACAGTCCTTCCGCGCCCCGTCCGCACGGCCCGACTGGGGTTCCAACCTCGGAGCTCACCATCTCCGGCAACCTCCTCTACACCCCCTTTTGAGGCTCGTATCGTACGGATGAAGTAGAAAAAAAGAAATTAAGAAAAAAAAAAAAAACGTCATCAACAAGGAGAAGCATATTCACTCTCTTCTCTCCCTTTCGTTTTCATAGTTCTGTGTCAAGTGCTTGTCTTTGAGCCAAAAAAGAACAGCTAACTCAGAAGAAGGCACGAGGGTACCAGCTTTCTTTACTTAACTACTACCTATTTCTTACAACTGTTGTCTGCAATCCTTCCAAAAACCCAACTTCTCCTTCACTCCCCTCTTATCTATATATCTCCTTTTCTTCTTCTTCTTCTTCCTCTCCTCACCAAGGAAATCACAATTTAGCTTCTAACTTTGCCTTTTTTTTTTCGTCTGCAAATCTGGTCCTTTTTTTCTGATGCTGGAGAGTTTGGGTATTAGATTTAAATTAGTTTGAAGGGCTTTCGAGTTCTGGGTTTTCCATTTTGGGGTAACACCCAGGTTAGACAAATTGTGGACATCACGGCTATACACAGAGTTTACCGGCCTCTTCTTATTCATGCCCGATCTGTACGACGTAAGCGTTGTGTGATCGAGAGGAACCCTGCGCCGCACGGCGGGCGTGGAGCTTTGCCTTCTGAAGGCGGTAGTCCTTCCGATCTCCTCTTCCTTGCTGGCGGCGGTGTTGTCTTTTAGAGTTTCAGTAGTTGATATAGGTAGCTTTTAGTATAAAAAAAAAAAGAAAAAAAATTACTATCGAAAAAGCTTATTTAGATCGCTCGTAAGAATAATTTGGTGGTGGTGGTGGTGTTTTTCGTAGTCGACGTTGTTGTTCTTTGTGGGTTTTCATTTTATTTGAATTTTTATTGGACAAAGAAAGAAGTTGTAACAAGATGATGCTAAGGATTAAGAGGGTTCCGACTGTTGTTTCGAATTACCAGAAGGATGAGACGGAAGAGACTGCTCGCCGCAGCAGTGGGTGTGGAAAGAATTGCCTTAGAAGCTGCTGCATTCCAGGTGTTCGTTAAATTTACTTTGTAACCTTGTTTGTTTGAATAGATTTTTTTTGTGTGTGTGTGTTTTGTAGAGATGAAGTTTAACTGGAACTGGGTTTTGGTTTATAGGAGCGAAGCTTCCTTTATATGCTTTCAGGAAACTGAACAATATTGAGAGTGAAAAAGTTGTGCTTGGAATTGAGAACAAAGAGCCCCCTGTTGCTTTTCTTGACTCGCTCATTCTTGGGGAGGTAAAAATTTTCAATTAAGCTTGTCTTGATTACGATTAAGATCATTGTCATGGCTGATGATTGTTAATATGGTTTTATGGTAGTGGGAAGATCGGATGCAAAGAGGGCTTTTTCGCTATGATGTTACTGCCTGTGAAACCAAGGTCTCGTTTGGCCCCTTTTCTATTCCCTTGCTTCAATTGTTTACCTGCAAATAAGCAGAAATTTTATGGTTAATTGAGTTGTTAGTACCATCAAAGTATTGTACGTTTATCATTGTTTAGGTGATTCCTGGTGAATATGGCTTCGTTGCCCAGCTGAATGAGGGTCGCCACCTTAAGAAGAGGCCAACTGAGTTCCGGGTTGATAAGGTTCTCCAGCCCTTCGATGGGAACAAGTTCAACTTCACCAAGGTCGGGCAAGAGGAGGTTCTCTTCCAGTTTGAAGCAAGTGAAGATGGTGAAGTTCAGTTCTACCCAAGTGCTCCCATTGATGTTGAGAATTCTCCAAGTGTTGTTGCCATAAATGTATGTTAACGCTACTAGAATAACTATCTGAGCAAGAGTGTTAGACTTGTAAAAATAACATTGTTCGCATACAATTTGACAGGTCAGTCCTATTGAATATGGACACGTGCTGTTGATTCCTCGAATCCTTGAATGCTTGCCCCAGAGAATCGACCGTGAGAGCTTCTTGCTTGCACTTTATATGACAGCTGAAGCTGGGAATCCATATTTCAGATTGGGTTATAACAGCTTGGGTGCATTTGCTACAATCAATCACCTTCACTTCCAGGTACTAACCTCTCAATTTGGTACTTAATGTACTTTGTGCCACTAAGATATATCTATCTGTTGGATATGGTTTAGGCGACTTAACCATTCCAGTTGTTACAGGCTTACTACTTGGCTGTGCCCTTTCCCATCGAGAAAGCTCCAACGAAGAAGATAACCACTTTGAATGATGAAGTGATAATCTCAGAGCTTTTAAACTATCCGGTCAGGGGTCTTGTCTTTGAGGGTGGTAACACTCTTCAGGCCATGTCTGACACTGTCTCTGATGCCTGCATTTGCCTTCAAGAGAACAACATACCATATAATGTTCTCATCTCCGATTGTGGAAAGCGGATCTTTCTCCTTCCACAGGTAATAAGCTTAAGTATAATTTATGCTTCTTCGCTATCTCCATGATGCTGCTAGTTCTTACAAATGATTTTGCAAAATTTCAACTGAACTAACAGTGTTATGCTGAGAAACAAGCTCTCGGGGAAGTGAGTCCGGAGCTTCTGGACACCCAGGTGAACCCAGCTGTGTGGGAAATTAGTGGGCATATGGTGTTAAAAAGGAGGAAGGATTATGATGAGGCGTCTGATGAAAATGCTTGGAGGCTCCTGGCTGAGGTTTCTCTCTCTGATGAGAGGTTCCGGGAAGTGAATGCACTCATCTTTGAAGTCATTGCCAGTGGCGAAGATGGCATTGAACATGCTGCTACGAGTCTGCCTAAGGAGCCCGATACTAAAGCTGAATCCACTGAAGAAGAAAGCACCATCACCAAAACCTCCCACCGCGCTATGGTGGGTGGGACACAAGAATGCGTTGTTCTGCAGTAGGAACTGGCATTCCACAAACAGAACCATGTTTCTTCCATCTTATAGTTTCTACTAAGCCCGTTTGGCATGTATGATTGTGTATGGCAGTGGTAGCCTAAATAAAGCAAACATAGTTTGCGGTGGTGTAAGTTTATCATTAAACCTTGGACTTGTTGATTTGATGATGTACTATGATTTGATAATGTAAAATACCATATAATGTTTGTGTATTTTGAGCTGTGAAGTATATTTCTTTTTGTGCTGGTGTCTAGGTCACTGCTTCCCTTAACCCAAAATATAGTTGACCAAACCTTACCTACCTTGTTATTTTTGTGATTCATGGGATAAAGGGAAGCACTTTACCCACCTATTCACATCAAATTATTATTATTTATATACTACACCAAAAATACAAAAAGATGATAGAAATTCATAAAAGAAAATATGTAACATGAAGTACATATAGACTATGTTTAAAAATTTAACGTTTTTAGTTGGTATTTAAAGGTTGATGGTTAAATATGACTTTTTTAAAAAAAAGTTGAAAGTTAAATTTAACTCAAAAAATAAAGATTAAATTGACAAAAAATATAAACGTTAAAGATTAAAATCCACGTACATTATGGCAGTAATAAAAAATATGTTTGGATGTATTTGCATCACATGTTTTTGATAGAGCCTCTTATCCTGGATCAAAAATTTTATGGCTCTCAAAGACTTATGGACAGTCAAGGACTTGTAGCATAGATGAAAAGAATATAAGACGCCCATTAATCTTCCATCATCCTTAACTTCTTTTATTTACTTTTTATTATTATTATAATTTATTAATAAAATTTAATTCAGTTCATTCATATCTTAAAAATTATATAAAGAAAAATCTAAAACCAATAGAATATTTAACATTACTTTTTTTTTGTTTTAAATAAAAATTTTAAAAATATAATTGAAATCATTGGAGTTGATTGAATTGGAAAATTAAATATAAAATAAAACTGATTTGAGAAGAAAAAGAAAAATGATAGCATGAGAGAGTAATATAAAATCTTTCACTTGGGATTTGAGGCATTGGTATAGTATTGAAGTGTTTTAACATAATCTAGACTCTTGAATAAAAAAATGATGCACGTCATATTAACCCAAATTGCGATGCTTACTGTAGGTAGAGTTTGGGTTAATTGTGTGTTTGAGCGATGATGCAGCCACATAATTGTGATGTCCTTTCCATCTATTTTCTTTTCTTCATTTTGGATTAACCTGACTTGGTGTAACGTCATTTCACCAACTTATCTTCTATATATACAACTACCCCCAATATTTACGATTATTTTATTTTTTTGGGCTTAATGCACTCACTCATTTTATTTTCTTATTTTCATATTTAATTTTTTTTTACTTCATTTTAATACTTAAAGTATTCTTTTATTATATTTTTTATGTTCATTTTTTACAGACCTTGAAAATATATTATAACCAATCACAAAGTACCACGTGGTTTCTTAATGTAAAAAAATAAATATTTTCTTTTATTTGATATATATAAACAAATCTTAAAAAATACGATAATTACAAATAAATTAGTTGTATTACTACATCAATTTTGAAATTTGAAAAAAATAAAAATTGTAAAAAGAAAGAAATTTCAAAAAACAAGTTTAAAAATAATTATTTTATAAAATTCTAAAATATATAATATTAGAGAGGTATTTCAATTTCAATTACTTGAAATTTAAATATTTTTTTATTTATTATAACATTTTTCAATTTTTATATATTATTTTAAATTTTTAAAATTTATAATTATATATATTTTTACACTTTTAGCCAATATAATATATATAATATTAAAAAAACATGTAGTATATTCTAATGGTACCATGTGACAGGTCAACACTAATTAATATTGGTCAATGGCCAATCAACCAAAATCTTTTAGGTTTTGACCAATTTGACTAATATTAACTGTGCTTTGATTAGAGTTTATTGACATTGACTAGCATTGACCGGCCACGTGACATTATTAAAATACACATATTATTATTATTTTTTAATATTATATATTATATTGATTAAAATTATAAAAAAATCATATATAATATATAAAATAATTTAAAAAATAATTTTTTATAAAATTCCAAACCATATAATTATAAATTTTAAAAATTTAAAACAATATATAAAAATTTAAAAAAAAAAGGTAATTAAACCTTCGACCACTAATTAAGGAGGAAGACACCTTTACTATCCTAACTCCAATAATTTATGAAGAAAATTTTTTAATACATGAAATAAAATTAGATTTTATAGTGGACCTCCCTTAGGGCTTAGGCCCCAACCAAGTCCATTTTTTCTTCCATTTATTCATGTTGTTCTATAAAGTTTGCTTCTTTATGAAAAGAAAAGAAAAAAGAAAAAAAACCTTCCTCAACCCTTGTTTCTTCCCTCTCGACCGCCGCCACTCACTCTTTGCTCCATCGCCTGATTTCTACTTCGCGGGCGTTGCCTTTGTGTCCAATTACAACAGATTCCATCAACAAGTACAGTTTTCTATTTTTCTTTGCTATTGTTCTGCTTGGAACGTGCTTGAAGTTCTTACCCTTCCTCATATTTTTCATGTACCCAGATTAGCAAATTTGGTGAATGAGGAAAGTAAGATCATTTGAGAATCTGGGTTTTGGAATTCTTACAGTGTTGTGGTTGATTTCAATTAAGTTTTTGTTAACTAAAATGTTTGGTTTCTTTTTTACTCCTTAAAAGACATGGAAGAAATATCTACATATGAATCAAAGGTAGCCTTTTTTGTGTGCTTTGGTTCTTATAGTTGTATTCGACATCAAAATCTTGCCCGATTAATTGTTTGTAATGAAATTTGTCCCTGTTCTAGTGCAAGGAATGTTAGTCCTTTTGGATTCTACATTGATTTGTTATAATTATTATTGTTATTTTTTCTGGTTTACTTTGTTAGTGTTCATGGTTCTACTCTAATCAGCTTGCTTCTGAATTTTGTAACATTCTCATTTTGATAAAATACTTGTTTCAGATCTTGTTTTGAGTTTTTCCACCATTCTTTTTGATGCTTTGATGCTTTAAGCTTATTGGCAAAAATGGTGATTCAGATTTGGTGTAACAAAAAGTTAACTTAATAGTACTAATACATAGGAAAGTTGGATCTACCTCATGTGCCTAGCAGTATCCTTAGCTAAATTGAAACTAATGTTGTTTAGGTATTTCACTGCCATTTGTGAATCATATTCATTACTTGTTCTGCATATTACATACCGGTTACCAACTGATTCAATGCTGGTTATTCTAGCCTCCAAGGTATTTCAGGGATGACAATTTTTCAGTGCTCTTTCTGACAAGGTATTCCAGGCAGCCAGCCTAGCCTCCAAGCTTGCTCGCGGAATGTTCAGTGACTTGGGATCCAACCAATCCTGTAGCGGTCTTTCGGACTAGGGCAACAAGCGATCCTATACATGAAAACCAAATTTTTGTCACTATTGGGATTAGTGGATCGTTTGTGTGTGTGAGAGCAAATCATTGAGACCATTCGAAGTCTAAAGATTGCTTCATAATGAGTTCAATCTGCCCTTATGAACTCAAGAGTAATACTCTTGAGGACTGCTTGACTTTGTTTAAAAAATGAGTTTTAATGAGGCAATGAGAGACAACATCCTAATCTTATGAGAATCGGAAAGGAATTGTACAAAAGTGCAATTTTTTCTTTTGTCAGTAAGAATATTGGGAAGCATATTGTTTCAAAAAACTGATAAATCTGATTGTCTTTCTATAAGAGATAGTGCAATATGGAGGCTTGAGCAAAGTGAAAATGATATTTTACCATGTTTCAAGTCTCCAAATTTCACTATCTCTTATCCCTTATGAAGACACGTTCAGATTCATCAATTTTCTAAAGCAGTAGGCTTCTCAATGTTCTTACTGTCAAAGGAATACTTTTACACTTCTGTACAATTTCTTCCCCGATTCTCATGAGATTCAGATGCTGTCCCTCATTATCATCATTAAAAGCCCATTTTTTAAAAGCAGTCTTAAAGGAGACCTTGCAGTTCATAAGGGTGAATTGAACTTATTATGAAGGCAACCTTCAAAACTTCGAGTGATCACAATGATTTTGCTCTCACACAATCAATCCATTGATCCCAATAGTGATAGAAACTTGCAATTTTAATGATTTCTAAGAGCTTGAAGATGGCCAATGATACCAGGGACTGAAAACTAAAAAAAAAAAAAGCAATGGAGCTGAAAATATGCAATAGGAACCTCCTTTGGTACACAATAAACCAATGGTAGCTTCTTGAAACCACACCATTTTGCTGTATTAATATGTTATAGAACTGAAATTTTGCAAATAAGTACTTGAGCCACTATTTTTTACCAGTTTGGTTAGATAAGTAAATTTTTGGATCTTCTACCACAAAGTCTTCCAATCTTACTACAAGCAGATGTTTGTGGTGATGGTGTTGTAAGATTCTAATTGTTTGTTTATTTTTTCCTTTTGTACAACAATATATATATGTAGTTCCAACAAATAAAAAATAAGACCCTCAAATGCTTTCAGGCTTTGTTGACTTGCTTTACTTACCCTTATTAATGATCACAAACATTATTGGTAGGTGTACAGCTAACAACATACATCCAAATCCACAAGTACAACCAAATCAAATCTTGAATGTACCCACAAACATTACATGGCGATTGATTGCATCCTTAAGATCGGATGAAATGGAGATTCGATTTCACACGTTAGATTTAGACAAAACTTAAGGATGCCCCCCTGAATGTATTGGAGAAGAAAAATTACATAATTTCACAAATATTGAACTATAAGAAAATGGAAAAAAAAATCATTTATTTCTGTTCCTATTCCTGTATATATATGATTGAATGCATGATGTTAGGCCAGTTTTTCGTTTAAGGGTTTAGCTAGAAGCAAGTAAAGGAGTATTCAAATATCCATCTTCTTCTTCTACACCATGCAACTTAGCCAAAACCCCAACAAGGCTTGCTGTATTATAGGTACAAGCCTCAGTTTGCATGAAATTTTTCCTATCATCACTAAATCGGTCCATCTGATCTGGCCCTCCAACCAGGGCCCCAACAACAACATTAGGGTTTGGATCATTTCTTGGATACCAATAATCATACCCCTGAGTGCACCCTATAAATCCCTTGTTCTCTCTATAAGATTCAATTGATGCTCCTCTATGGTGCATCTTTTGAGGGTACCTTGAACCATATCCAACCAAGTAACTCATGCCCATTGGATTAGCTCCCAGGATGTAATCAGCCTGTGATCTTGCAAACAAGAGGACTTCTTCCGGACCAACTTTGCCGCGGTCACATCTCAGCCGTTGATTTGACGCTCGAAGATAATCGGAATAAACTGTGAGAAGAAATGCTGCATTCGATACATATTGCATGTTGTTCCATTGTCGGATGTACAATAGACCTGCTGGGGTGCGGTTCACATTGCTCCCATTGTTCTTGTTAAGGCAAGCACACAAATAATACTCAGCTTTTGAACGATACTGTTCGAATACGAGCTTGAACCACCCCATCTCCCTATGATTTTCTTCCGTCAACAACTGCATAAGCATAATGAAATGATAATGAACTCAAATCTTAAACGTGTGTACATGATCCTAAATGTGTATAAAGTAGTTGTACCATTGAGGCAATGATCTGAAGAGCAGGAAACTTGACATCCCAGCTGAACTCAGTGATGGCCCAAGTGATCCCACCAAATTCATTTGCCTTCTCCAAAGCATACCTCAAATAATCCTCCTTGTCGGTGGCCTTGTATAGCCACAAAGCTGCCCACAACAGCTCATCTTTGAACCCACTCACCGACGGATAGTACCCTTTCACCACCCTAACACTTTCATCATACTTCCCTCTAAACTTATCTCCAAACTCAAACAACTGCCCATAATTTAATTCAGGAAAAGAGGGGAAAGAACCCATGTTTTATATATTAACAAGCAAAAAAATAAAATTAATGTTTTTGGTTAACAGCATACCTACTAAATACAAAATGTTATATGTCATAAATATGGCAACGTCATTAAGGTTTAGATAGTTTTTACCTGTTCTGCATGTTGCAGTAGTAGGTGAGAGTAATGTGGATTTGTTTTCCTAAACACAATGGAGGCAGCCGCCATTGCAGCTGCCGTCTCACCGGCAACGTCCGATCCTGGATTCTTCTCATCCACCTTGTAGGCTTGCCGGGATGTTGTCATGTCCTCCGGTCGCTGCCAACAGTAATGATCGGTGTCACCATCTCCCACCTAATTAAAACTCATTGAATATATCAAAATATAATTACCGTCAACTCATCCAAGAAAGAAAGAAAAAAAAAAAAACAAAAACAAAGGTGGTTTAGTATATTTTGGTTTCATACCTCAACCCATAAGACATTTGGGTGAGTATGAGCTTTGATGAAATAATCAGTTCCCCATTTGATGGCTTCGAGAGCGTGAGTATACTCTCCGGCACTGGAGATTTCATCTCCATATTCAATGACACCCCATGAGAGCATGGTAATGGTGAAAGCCATCGGCAAACCGAATTTCACATTGTCTCCGGCGTCATAGTACCCTCCCACCAAGTCCACCTGTTCATACAAATTAGAAATACATATATCAAACATCACAATATATATGAATGACTTCATGAACATGTTGTAGGTATAAGGCTGAAATGGTGGAGTTACCCCTTGCTCAAGGCCATCGGTGAGGCCAGAATGGTGGCGCCAGGTGACTCTTTGGTTGTAGGGTAAGCGGCCGGAGCGCTGGGATTCGAAGTAAAGGAGGCTTTTGGAGAGGGCTTTGCCATAGTTGAAAGATTGAGTTAAAGGCAAAATGGCCAAGGAAGATATGAAAAGAATCACGTACCAATGCTGAAGAAACTTGTTTTGACTTAAACTGAAGCATCGCCTTTTCTCCTCCATTGGAGCTTCTTCCAAGTTCTCTCCCTTTGCCTGCCTTCCTTTCTTTGATTTTTCTCCTGTTGTATATATGTGTATATATATAGATATGGTTGCTAGTTAATAAATATGGTAATAAAATTAATGATGGGCTCATAAATTTATGGGGTTTTTTTTTACCTATATAATATAAACTTAAAAAAATATATTGAAATGACATGTTTCAAAAATTAAGTACCAAAATGGTACATTCAAAATGGGTCCCTAGATTGTGTAATAAAGTAGCTGACAAATTGTGTAAGTTGGCTAAAGATAATGCTTGTAATATGTATTTTAATGTGGATTATCCGATGGAAGTCCATGATTTGATTATGAAGGATGCAATAAATTGATGTGACCGTTTGGGTCGTTTTTTTCAAAAAAAGAAAAGAGGTGGAGGGTGGTGCATAGGCAGCACCACCCTAGGATTCAGACAGAATTTGCATGAAAACAAAATAAAAAATAAAAAAAATGGTGGAGGCAACTTAATAGGTAGCACTACCCGCTGTCATAGATGGTTATGGGACAGCACAATGAGTCACGCCTAGGGAAGAGGCGGCACCCAATGATCACGCCTTGGGCACAGGCGGCATCCACTGGTCACGCCTTTGGCAGAGGCGGCACCATCGGTTACTCCAACTCCATAGGAGGCACCGGCCTGTTGTGTCAGGCGATGGGATGGGTCATGGCTTCAGCCTGTGAGTTGTGTGTTTGGGGACCTTATAATGGTCCCCAATGCCCCATTTTTGGCCAGAAGAGAGAAAGTTTTTGAAGAAAAGAAGAGAAGAAGAAGAAGGAGAATGAGAATGAGAGGGCGGGAAGGGAAGGGAAAAAGAAAGAAAAAAAGAGAAGCAGAACAGAGGAGTTTTATAAAATAAAAAAAATATTGAAATGACATATTTCAAAAATTATGTACCAAAATGGTACATTCAAAGAGGTGGAGGGTGGTGCATAGGTGGCACCACCCTAGGATTCTGACAAAATTCAGTTAAAAAATAATAAAAATATTTTAGTAGTGGTATCAAAGTGATAGGCGGCACCACTTTGTCCAGCCAAAGTGATAGGCGGCACCACTTAGCCCATTATGATGTATATGCGGTATAAAAATACAGAAGGGGTATAGGGGAATGGTGCCTATCTGATAGGCGGCACCAGTAGCATTCCCCCTCCCCCGTTACCCCATCCGGCTCAATTTTAAAATATCAGTTAAAAATAGTAGAGCAAGAGAGGGAGAAGAGAAGAAAGAAAGAAAAGAGAAGAAAGAAAATGTATTATTATTATTGTTTTTTTCAAATAGAATAGATTATGATAAGAACAAATTATTTTGTTAGTATTATATAAGTTGTTTAGTGTTATTTTTATGTTTTGTTTTAAAGTTATTTTGTTTATTGTGATTTGTTAGTAAGTTTTGTGTTTAGATTAATTATGTGTTTATTGTGAATGTTATGTTTTAATTTTTTTAATATATTTGAAAGTTTTTATGTTAGTAACTATTATAAAGTAATTGTTAGTTACTGGTAACAACAGGAAAAAAATAGATAAATACTGAAAATATTTCTGTCATAGATATTGTTAGAAATGACAATAAATTTGATATTATTATGTTTATGTTGTTCGAAATTATTTTGAGAATTTTTATTTATTTTTTAACAGATTGAGTATTGAAGATGGATAATCAGTTTTTCGTATGCGTTTATTTCGATGGAATCATCTTGACAACAACCGTTGGATGTATATTTAAATGTCGGCAACAAATAGCAATGAGATTTAAGAGAAATGTCTCGTTCGATGATATGAAGGAAATAATTAGCGCAAAAATTGTTAGACGTTGTAGGAGAAGGATCTTGAAACTTTTCTACAAGTTTCCAATTTCGACAGATCCCATCAAATTCATCGAAATGGAACTTGTAGACGATGAAGACGTGGAGACAATGATCGCTCTTTCTTGTGGGAATCGGAGTGACCAAAATGCACCGATTCACTTATTTGCTGAGTTAGCTGGTGTGGAGCCAACTGAAGATCTCACTGCATATGGTGAAAAACATGGAGCTCAAGAACTGTGTATGGTGGCTCCATATCATACGTTGATAGAATTGACTATACACGGGATTGATATCGATCTTAATGTTGCACCTGATATTGATGTGGTTGGTGATGATGGATACGATAGTAGTGATCTTTGTGATTAAGAGGTCGATAGTGATAGTGATCCCGATGTGGATAAGGTCCCCAATGATATTGACGACGAAGACGTGAATGACGATGGAAACATTAACGCGTCTTCAGTTGAGAACCAAATTCGACGTATTGTGATACGCAATAATCCTGGGCCACATATGTCACTCATAGACTCCGACACGGCACACGTAGCCGAGTTCCCAGAGTATCCTGAAATACTACCTGCTCACCGGCTGGCCGTAGATTCCGGTTCTGAGGAGTTGTGCGTAGGTCAGAGATTCGAAAGTAGGGAAGAGTGCGTATTTGCTATTAAGCGATATAACATGAATATATCAGTGTACTACAAAGTCGCAGTGTCTAAACCAACATTATATATTGGAGAGTGTTGGAAGTCGGCGGAAGGCTGCAATTGGCGGGTACGAACTATATTTATTCAAAATTCGCAGATGTGGGAGACACGAAAATTTGTTGGGCCTCACACATACGCATCAACATGTATGACAGGAGATCATCGAAAACTTGATTCCAAAACTATCTGTACGTGTATCATACCAATGGTGAAGGACATGCTGACCATTAAAGTTTTGGTACTGATTGCCGAAATGCAAGCACGATTCCAGTATCGAGTATCATACCGAAAGGTGTGGATAGCTAAACAGATGGCAATGGAGCAATTGTACAGGGATTTCGATGCGTCGTATAATGAGCTACAGGGATGGATAGTCGCTATGTGGAAGTACGTACTGGGGACTATCATTGAGTTACAGACACGACCTTATTACATCCCGGATGACCAACTACAATCGGGAAAAAGAATTTTTCATCAGATGTTCTGGACGTTTGATCCATTTGTGCGCCCATTTTCCCACTGTAAGCCGTTTGTGCAATTAGATGGGATCTAGTTATACAGAAAATATACACAAATCCTACTTCTTGCGGTTTCTCAAGACGGCAACAAGAAGTGCTCCCGATAGCATTTGCCATTGTAGAGAATGAGAACATGGAATCGTGAGAATTCTTTCTTACCAACATGCAGATGTATGTTATTAGCAATGATAACATTTGCCATCGTAGATAATGAGAACATGGAATCGTGAGAATTCTTTCTTACCAACATGAGTATGTATGTTATTAGCAACGATAATATTTGCATCATCTCTGATAGAGGGAAAGGAATAATTGCCGCCATCAGGCGTTCCGGTGTGCCATGGAGATCTGTTTAATTCATTCGGCACATCGTGGCTAACTTTCATCGAGATTATAAGAATGCAGACTGGCGGAGACAAGTTGTGAGAATGGGTAAAGGATAACCTTATCTTTTCAATATAAGGCTCCGTTTGTTTCATTGAAAATGACTTCCGAAAAATAATTTCTGAAAAATGATTTACTTTTCTAGAAAAGCTAATATTTTCTGGTGTTTGGATGAATCTGTGTAAAATATTTTCTGTTGTTTGGTAGATTTCTTAAAAATATTTCATAAAAGTTGTTTTTAATGAAACAAATATACATTTGAAATTTTCTTATTTTTTTCATTGTTTAATTGAATTTATTTTTATCTATAATTTTTTATTTTACATTGTTTTTGCATATATTAAAAATATTATGTTAAATTTAGGTTCATTACAATGTCTTTTTTTAATTACATGACTACCGAGTGAGTATTTTTTATTTAAAAATTTGACATAAACAAAATTGACAAAAAAATTTAACGATGTCAACAATTGGACTTGATTTTCAAATTTGAAAAGTAAATGGAATAAATTCTTAAAAATAAAAGTACAAAAACTAAATTGCAAACCTATGAAGTGTACATAGACTTATGACATATTTTAACCTTGATACTACAAAACATTATTATTAATATATTTATAATTGTAATGAATGTTTATTATTAAAATATTAATATTGAATATTTTCAATAATATGTGAATATATTATTTATTATTTTTTTTATTATTAAAATAAAATTGAAATATTAAATAATTTATTAAAATAGTAAATTATATTTATTATATTAATAATTTATTATATGACTAAAAATAAATAAATAATATGTATGTTTAATAATATTGAAAAATATAACATTTTAATTATTTTAAAAATAAAAATAAAAATAAAAAAAAATTATTATCAATATAATAATACTAATCTTGATTTAAATTGATTTTTATATAAAAATAAAATTATCTATAAAGGAGCTCTTTTCCGGAAAATGACTTATGCTTTTCAAAAGGGTAAGTCATTTTACAGGAAAAAGGCCTTATTTTACGTTGACCTGTAAGTCATTTTCCGTTGACCAGGCTGTTTTCTATGAAACAAACACAGGAAAATGCAAAAAATATTTTCCGAAAAACCTTTTACATGTAAACAAACGGACCCTAAGTTTTAATGTTTTAGGGCAATACTATAACTTATCTTTTCTTAATACATATACAACGCACGAGCTAGAGCCACACGTTTTCCACCAAAGAATGACTCGACTTGAGAGTGACATGGAGGGTTAAACGAACACATCTTTTCGACAGTGGTTGGGTACCATAGAACCGTGGCAATAGGCTCAAAGTTTTGACGAAGGCTTTCGTTATTGCCAAATGACCACAAACTTGGTGGAGGAGATCAACGTTGTATTGTTAAAAACACGACATCTTCCGATTTCATCTGTCTTCTCGGCTACATTCTACAAGTTGGCTACCTTGATGCCAATAATGGGTCAGCAACAAGTCAACTAGATGGAGGCGGGACACGTGTTTGTCGAAGATGTTAGGGATGCAATGGTTGCAAACCGTCGGATGGCGAGGTCGATGAATGTAGAAGTATATTCACGATGTCTTGAAACGTTTTGAGATACGGAGGTCATCGGTCGTCGACCTGGTATACCACCTAGGTCCTATGGAGTTAATCTCCGAAACAAAATGTACGATTGCAGGAGGTTCTAAACACTTCATTATCCATGTGCGCATGTCATGGCAGCGTGTGCTAAAGTCTTGCTCAATGTTGAACAATTTGTCGATGATGTGTACAGTCTCGAGTGCACGTTGCGTGCCTGGGAGAATGAGTTCCCTGTCCTATCTGACCTGTCTACGTGGGAGGTGCCTTCGACGACTTTCGAGCTTGCCCAGACAAAGGGTTGCGAAGGAATTCGAAAGGTCGTCTGCAATAATCTAGAATCCATAATGAAATGGATATTAGGGAGAAATCCGACAGTAAGCGTTGTGAATTATGCAGATTAGCTGGTCATAATCGAAGTAAATACTCGCAGCGAAACTACCATATTGGACAATCGTCACGATCGGGTAGGAATTGAGCTTATGTAATCCAATGTACCTAATTTATATTACAAAGTTTGTTCTAATTTTTAATGTTGTAATGTATTTAATTTATATAACAAATTTTATATTACAAAGTTTGTTCCAATTTTTAATGTTGTAATGTATTTAGTTTATATTACAAAGTTTGTTCAAATTTTTAATATTGTAACATATTTAATTTATATAACAAAATTTATATTACAAAGTTTGTTCCAATTTTTAATATTGTAATGTATTTAATTTATATTACAAAGTTTGTTCCAAGTTTTAGTGTTGTAATGTTGTAATGTTGCAATTAATCTAATTTATAACTACAAAGTTTGTTCCAAATTTTAATGTTGCAATTAATCTAATTAAATAAATACAAAGATTGTATTTTTCTTGATTTATATTTTTTTAGAATAAAAAAAGTACAAACTTTGTAATATTTAAATTGCAAGAAACCCCTAAAATTGGTGGTTTGATGGTGTGGTCCTAGGGGCATATTTCTGTTGGGGTCGACGTTCACGTTGTGGGTGATCGCGGCGATCAACATCCTTTTTAGTCGTAGGTAGGGGTGTGCGATACAGTATCTAGATAAACTGCACGATTAATAACATGGTTAAAATTTAACACAGTTTGAGTAAAATATATAAAGTATTACATGTCACGAACATTGGAATAGCTTGCCCCTTCCCCGACATGTTGTTCAATCATCAGACGATATATCGGGACAGTGTACGGCCTCCTGATACCCAGATAAAAACTCCATCTATGAAAACAAATTACATGTTAGAATAGTATCGTTAGAATAGTATCATTAGAAAAAAAATGTCAATTAATTGCTATAACAAGTTAAATTTTATCACATGTTCACTAGTGCTTGGTGCCTAACCGATGCCAAGAATGACATCCGATAAAGAGCCCATGACTGCAGCAATATAAGGCATCCGCCTATGTCTACGGCATCAGGCTTTATCGTCCGACAAAACTCACGATACAACATAGCCAGAACTGCGAAACCCCAACTATACGAGCGAACATTCTGCAAATCAGCTAATACGGGTAAATATATCAAATGAACCCTATTGTTGTTCGCATCCGGCATCAGTATACCCCCTATAATATGCATAATGTACGCTTGAGCTGCGCACATAACCTCCTGCTCAGTGGTATTAATTGATAAATGTTTAAAATTGGATTTCAACCATGAAAATCTCAAATCTGTAAATTTGGACTCAGCATTGTTGGGCGAGACTCCTAGTAAGTTATAACAAAAGGCAATCGGCTTAGCTATCGTACTAACGCCTGTTACGGCACTCTCGTTGATTGGGAGGCCAAGTTGCAATAAAGTATCCTCCAGAGTGACAGTGCACTCCCCACACGGCAAATGAAATGTGTGGGTCTCCGGGCGCCAACGCTCGACCAATGCGGATATTAAATCGTACCGCAAATCAAACGTCCGAATCAATGCTCTGACCCGAATCCAGTTAACTCCAAGTATGGCATCAGTCGTTCATCTAGGGAATATCCTAAACCATTCACCCGACCCCTTAATGCGCGGTATGGGCCTTGACACTATTAAATTACAGAAAATAGTTATAATAACATAATTTATTTCCGTAAATGACGTAAATCTTTTTTAAGGGAACCTGTGATTAACAAATTACAATATATTACCATATTATTAATTGTGTTTGATATGTGACAATCGTTCTTAATCAATGAACCCATTATGATACCTGCAATTTCAAAACAAATTTCGGTTATTAATTTCAAAGTTTGATGGATTTTAAATATTTATCAAAATACATAAATTTTATATATTGTTTCTAATTACAAAAATACCAAACAGTTTTGTCCACATCATATTTTTTTTTACTATACTACATTAACAAAATAAATATATCTTATAAACTCCAACTCAATGGTCTCATTCACAAATTCCATCTCAATGGTTTAATCTTTTACCTACATCAAAAATAAAAAAATTATATTAAAATAATAAAAATAACATATCAATAAAAAAATATAACAAAAACATAATATAAACTATCTCAACATAATAAATATAAATATTATATTATTATAAAATGATAATAAGTAAAATGTATTGGTTTAAAATATAATATATAAATAACATGCCAACTTAATTATTGTCAATATATATATTTGCATAGAAGGATTCAAAAGAAATTTTATTATAATATTTATAAAAAAACATAAAATAAAATTTAAAAAATAAACTCTTATTCTCAATTATAAATCTTAAAAAATTAAAACATATAAACTAATTTCTAACTTATCTTATAAATTCCAACTCAATGGTCTCATTCACAAATTTCACATCAATGGTCTCATCTTTTACCTACATAAAAAATAAAAAAAGAATTATATTAAAATAATCAAAATAACATGCCAAATAAATTACATAAAAAATAAATCTAATTGACCTAAAACACACGTAACAAATAAATTACATAAAAAAATAAATCATAAAGAATAACCTTAAATTTCCGATATGTAACTTGCCGAATTTACTTATGTTTTTCTATATTTAACTGTAGGTTGAGTTGGCTTGTGTTAGGGCTAAATGATTTCTGGAAAATAATTTATTTTTTTTAGAAAAGTTAATATTTTTTAGTATTTGGATTAATCTGTGTAAAATATTTTCTGTTGTTTGGTAGATTTCTTAAAAATATTTTATAAAAGTTGTTTTCAATTAAATAAACATACATTTAAGATTTTTTTTATTTTTTTCATTGTTTAATTGAATTTATTTTTATCTATAATTTTATATTTTACATTGTTTTTGCATATATTAAAAATATTATGTTAAATTCAGATTCATTGCAACGTTATTTTTTAATTACATGACTACTAAGTAAGTATTTTTTATTTAAAAATTTGACATCAACACAATTGAAAAAAAAAAGTAACGATGTCAATAATTGGACTTGATTTTCAAATTTGAAAAGTAAAGGAACTAAATTCTTGAAAATAAAAGTACAAAGACTAAATTACAAATCTGTGAAGTGTACATAGACTTTTGACATATTTTAATCTTTATACTACAAAACATTTATTAAATATATTTATAATTGTAATAAATATTTATTATTAAAATATTAATATTAAATATTTTCAATAATATGTGAATAATATTATTTAAAATTATTATTTTTAAAATTTATTATTAAAATAAAATTGAATTATTAAATAATTTATTAAAATAATAAATTATATTTATTATATTAATAATTTATTATATGACTAAATATAAATAATTAAATATGTATGTTTAATAATATTAAAAATATAATATTTTAAATATTTTTAAAAATAAAAATAAAATTGATTATCAATATAATAATATTAAGCTTGATTTAAGTTAATTTTTATATAAAAGTAAAATTATCTATAGATGAGCTCTTTTCCAAAAAATGACTTACGCTTTTCAACATGATAAGTCATCTTATAGGAAAAATGGCTTATTTTACCTTGACCTGTAAGTCATTTTTCGTTGACCAAACTATTTTTTGTGAAACAAACACAGAAAAATACAGAAAATATTTTTCGTAAAACCTTTTACATGTAAACAAACGGACCCTTAAATAAATATTTACATATTTTCTGAAATAAATTATATATATATATATATAGTTGTCAAGTGTTAGTTTTAGTCTAGTTAATCCAGTTCATCAATTTTAGTTTGAATTGTATCAATTCTTAATCTTTTTGGATCTAATAATTTGATTCTATTTTATAATTATTCGGATAGTTCATTTAATTTGTGATGTAACAATTTGATACTTGTGATTCTTCAAAGATATATTTATTTTTGTACTTTAATTGTACTATATTTTTAACACTTTTAAAAAAGGAAAAAAGAATTTAACTTAAAATTAAGAAAATAAATAAAATGTTATATATTTTTTATACATGGTATAAGTATTTATTATATATATATATTAAATTAATAATTTATTGGACGATATATTTTAATATACTTTATAAAAATTCAAGTTATACTAATCAAAATTATAAAAAATCTATCCATCTTAACCTTTATAAGTCTAACAAGAGTTGATTTTATTTTATTATTAAATGATTTCTTTTAATGAAAAATATTTATTATAATGCTATTGAAATTTTTAGACTTTACATATAGGATTAGAAAATTAATAAGTATTTCATAAGGGTATAAAAATATTTAAAGAAAAAAGAGACAACAATATTTTGAAGCTAAATAAAATAAAAAGGTATACTACCAATATACCAAATACTAACCATTATTTTAAATATGAGTATTAACTTGAAATACCTTTATTGTAGTTAATAGTTTTCATTTTTGGGGGATAATTCCGGCTCTAAAATTTAGTAAAATTTTCAATGTGATAGTTTAAAAATATCAATTTTGAAAATTTCATTCCATATGTCAATGTAATACCCATCTAACATCGTAAACTTTTTCAATTAAATAACAGTTTGATTAATACGATGATGACATGTGATATTTTTTTTTGACATCTTTATAAAAATTTCCAACATTTTGCATTTCATCAATGGTTTGAATCACTTTTTAGGGGTTAAAATTTAATTTAAACAAAAAAAACGAAATTGAAATTGAAATAATTAAAAATGAAACCACCAAATCAATAATTGTTTATGGTAAGGTAGATTGCATTTTTAATGGAAGATGCATGTAACACCCCCTACTTGTATCCGTTGCCGAAATAAAGTACAAGGCATTACCGAGGAGTACGGAACACTTACAAATAATTTAAACCATTTATCGCTCAAATATCGAATTTGATTATAAAAGTTCCTTTAACGGACCCTCAAGGTTCAAATCATGCATTAGGATCGGGTTGGGACTAAATCAGAATCATATGAAATTTTTCGCAAAATCCCAAAATTTATCTCATTTACAAGGGTCCCACGCCTGTGTGACTGGGTACACTTCCGTGTGGCATGGCCGTGTGGCTCACATGACCATGTGGCTCACATGGCCGTGTCTTTGGGGCGTGTAACTCTCTGACTTGCATCTATGAAGGAACTCGGGTTACACGGCCTTAGTACATGCCCGTGTTGCTAGGCCGTGTGGTAAAGTTAATTTTCACAAATAAGGCTATTTTCCAAGCCATATTTCTCACTCATTTGATCCTTATTCTTCACCCACATTTAATACATACAAAAATCAATTTAAGATATTCAACTAAGCCTTATACTTAATACCATTTGTTAGTCGCACACTTCATATAATTAACAAGAAACGTATATAAGCTCAATTCTCATTAAATTTCTCTTGTACTTATACTTTTTCACATTATGTATTCATATAACATATAACAATCATACCTCTATATTTCATATACATTTTTATAACAATTTGTTTTGGTTTCAAACTATTTCATATTTGAGTTTTACTTATCAAATCATTTGAAATATAATCTTTACACATATAGTGCACTTGAGGTGCACAATTCTATAATTATGAATGAACACATTTATCAAACATATTCCATATTTTTATATATATCATAGTTTCATATTTCCATGTATCAATTACTATCATTTCCTCGTATTTCGACAAATATGTGTAACAATTCATAAACATGCAATTCACTAACTCTTTCTTCCAATCACAATTTAAATTGACAAATCACTTATTGAGCCCAATTTCAATGTTCACTAAAATCTATCATATAAATTTGGATGTACGTATCCACCAATAAATTCCATGTACAAGTATCATCATCTCATATTTCCACATACATTTACTTTCTACATTATGAACTCAAATAACATATACAAGACATACCAATGTATTTCAAGTACGTTTTCATAATATTTCATTTAGAATTCAGATTATTTCATATTAGAACTCTTCTCATTAACTCATTTGGAATACTAATTCATACGGATAATACACTCAAGGGTGTACAAATATATAATCACAAATGAACTCATTCATCAACCAAGTTCTATGTTCATGGCTCATCAGTTCGTATTTTCTTATATCACATAATTTTATGTAACACTTACCAAACTTTGTCAAATTAGTGAACGTCTTACGGAATTGGTCTGCACCGGTATGCACTGAATTTCACTGATGCCATAACATAGCTATGATCTTTTCACTAGAATGCCATAGCTCAGCCATGGTCTTACATCTTCACTATCATTATGCCATGGTACTATTCAATCTCTTTCATTTAGTTCACTCCTCTTGTATTACTTATTATCAAATTAGGAAACGTCTTAAGAATTTGAGTACGTCGTTGCTCAGTGCCACGTTTCACAACTCAGTATGGTTTTCCTCATTGAAATACCATACCTACATTTCACAACTCGGTATGGGAAATGCCATACCTACTTTTCTTAACTCAGTATGGTTAATATCATACCTACGTTTCACAACTCAGTATGGATGATACCATACCTACGTTTCACAACTTAGTATGGTTAATACCATACCTACGTTTCACACTTTATCATGGATCAACCATGGTCTTATCCGTCAATTCATCACTTTTTACTAGAATGCCATAACTCAGCTATGGTCTTACATCTTAAACACGTATCACACCGATGCCATATCCGAGATATGGTTTTACACGGAAATCACTTGTCACTTGTAGCCGAAGCTACCATTATTCACTGATCAGGTAGCCGGAGCTACCACTTTTCACTTGATCAGGTAGCCGAAGTTACCACTTTTCACTTGATCAGGTAGTCGAAGCTACCACTTATCACTTTCACTTGTCCTTGATCAAATAAGTGTAGCCGAAGCTATCACTTATCACTTGTTGCCATATAAACTCACAAGTTCAATTTTTGTATTATAACGATAATCATAATTTCATAATAAATATTCTAAATAAAACATTATATCATTTCTAATTCAACATTTATCAATTATAATCGGCCATGCGATCAATTTATACACAAGTCCTTCATATATTATTCCTCCTCCTCCTCTCCATCCAAGTCCTTAGTATAAATAACACACTTGTAAGTAACATTATCTATAATTTTTCACTATTTATTTATGTGAATATTCAAGCTGTCCATTCGTGTCATAGTAACTAAATTATTTTTATCTTGAGCTACAGAACTCCAAATTAAGACCCGCTAATTTTCCCTGAAACTAGAATCACATATCTTCTTATCATAAAATTTTCAGAATTTTTGGTTTAGCCAATAAGTACAGTTTATTCTTTAAAGTCACCCCTGTTTTGTAGTTTGACAGTTCTGACCCTTCTTCACTAAAAAATAATTATCTCCTCATACGGGATTCGGATGATGTTCCTGTTTGTTTCTCTTGAAAATAGACTCATTCAGGATTTTAAAAATATAAATTTAAGCCCTTAATTATTTTTCTCCAATTTTTGATGTTCCAAAGTTAGAACAGGGTCTGACCTTGTCTTACAAAACCTATTATATCTCATGATTTACAATTCTATTGCTTACACCATTTCTTCTATAAGAAACTAGACTCAATAAACTTAATTCCATATTTTATTCATCCTCTAATTCGATTTCTACAATTTTTTGTGATTTTTCAAAGTTAGAGTACTGCTGCTATCCAAAACTGTTTTAGTGGAAAGTGTTGATTTCTATTTTGCCCCAAATTTCACAGTTCATACAATTTAGTCCTTGTCCAATTGACCCCTCAATTGGGCTAATATTTCTCAATTAATACTTTATTCTATCATTTTAAACTACTTCATAGCCCTTGAAAGTCAGAACTTTAGCATTAGACTTTAATTCCAAACTCTTTCATAATTAGGTCCTAAAACCAATTCCCATCAATTTTACTTGATAAAATCATCATATATCAAAATTAAAGCTTCAATTTTATGTTTATTCATCATATTCTTCCAGCACTCATCCATAGAAACTTTAAAAATTAGCCATAGAATAAAAAACTAATGACATAGTAAGTTGGACCCAATTGTAAAAGTCCAAAAACATAGAAATTTTAAAAAGAAAGCAAGAATTAAACTTACATGAAGCTAGAGTATGAAAATCAGTTTGAACCCTCTTCCATGGTTGTTTTTTAGCTGATGAAAATGAAGAGAATTCTAGATATTTCAATTTGGTCCCATTTTTATTTAACTAATTTTGGCAATTTTCTCATTTTGCCCTTATTTCACCCATTTCTTGATTTTTCTTAGCTATTGCCACCCAAAATATCTCCTTTAGGCTTATTTGCACTTTAGGTCCTTCCTCATTTGACAATTGAGCTCTTTAATCTTTCTAGCAACTTTTACATCTTTTCCAATTTAGTCCTTTTTATTTAATTAACCACCCGACCGTTTTTTAACGAAATTTTAATATTACCTTATTGACACTCCGTAAATATTCATAAAAAATATTTATGGCTCAGTTTATAACACCAAAATCTCGATACCTCTTTTTCTCAATTTCTTAACTAAATAAATCTTTATAAAACACAATTTACTATTTCAAAAATATTTTAAAAGCTACATTTGGCTCGTAATGTAACACCCCAAACCCGGCCCAAACACTACGACCGAATTTGGTGCGCTACAGAGAAAACATCTTTGAAAATCCTTTTAAGTCGAATTATCTTTTTGGTAAAAGATGGTTATTTTGTTTAAAACATTTGAGGTGTATAAAATCCATACTTAGGTTTATTTTAAAAATATTTATTAAGCCAGATTGTTGCCGATTCAGGTGTGCCCGATGGCACGATAAAACCTTTTTGCGATTTAAAATTTTAGAAACCACGTGTACTTAATTTAATGTTAGAAAATAGTTTAACAAATTAATCCAAACATAGAATAATAAAAATATGTCTAGGCCTTATTACAACTTAATTAAAATAAACCAACATTAAATAAAATAAAACAAAGTCCGAGTTCATCTAATTAAAATTTCCACTGCATGGCCACCTCGAGTCCATCCAGCTCCATCTCCGCGATCTACCCATCTGCAAAATGTGAAGGGAAGGGGTGAGTCACCAAGACTCAGTGTGTAAATCCCCCACCCCGAATAAAAAAATACTTCTCATACACAATTTATTAATAAACATGCTTATGCAACCCAACTAGCCATCCATACTCCTTTTCTACCCCATGTGCTCAAAACCACTGATGACTTAAAGTCACAAATCAGATGATGGGGCCAACCCATCGTGTGGTCAAAACCACTGATGACCATAGGTCACAATATATCAAATGTGGTCAAAACCACTGGTGGTACCAAACCACTGGGACTTAGTCGCAAATAATCAATCGTTGTGGTCAAAACCACTGATGACCATAGGTCACAAATAATCTGATGGGGCCAACCCATCTTGTGGTCAAAACCACTGACGACAGTCCATAAAATCATCCCCCTCCTCTCATCAATCCCACCATCACATGCTTTTATAACAATTTTTATAAATCATACCATAGCATTTAATCATCATGTGATGGCATGCAAATCATATATCAAAAATCACAAGTTAGGGGACTTACCCGGAAACCATGCTTAGCCATAAGCAAATCACTACCACATAGGTGAATAACAACAACAATAACCATGTAAATTAATAAAGTGTGTAGTGAGTTCTTACACACCTTTTTACTAGCAAAATCCGAATATACTAGCGAAATCCCGAGACGTTGTTTCCTCCTACAATCGGTCAACACATGAATTTTAGATCTATTAGCCAATTGGCTAAACTAGAGATCTCGAAGGATCAGTTGTACTAAAAGTATGGCCTTTGGCCGAATGTGGCTTACTCACTTACCAATTCACCGAATTTCCCGTATTTGTCACTTATCCTGTCGAGATTCCTACCAAAACACTTGTTAGCAATTGGCTCGCACATCCATACATAACCAAAGCCTATATTCGAATGTTACTCACCACCTTACCTTAGGAGAATAAATCCCGAAAGCTTCCCTTAGTGGCTATGGCTTCCCTACAATTGCTTTAACCGTATTAATAAGGGTTTTAGGCCATTCGGTCATAATCATAGATTTAAAAAGAACCATTCGGCCATGTCCACATACCTCTTACTAATGATTGAAAAAGAATCTCGAAAAGAACTTGTGCTCCCTTGATATTCGACCAAAGTAACTCTAATGGAGGAGGAAAGATTTCGGCAAGAAGGGGATGGAGAGATTCGGCTAACTCAAAGTTGAAGGCTGGAATTTTGAGAAGAGAAAGAGGTAGGTTCGGCTAATAGGAATTGGAAAAAGAGAAAGAAGAGATGTAGGGGAAGTGGGGGTGGTTTCGGCTTAGTAGAAGAAAAAGAAGCTGGAATCTTTTTGAACAATTTAGGCAATGTAACAAGGGGAAATTCGGCAGCAGCAAATTGGAGAGAAAGAAAAGAATTTCAAAACAAAAATTTTGGCCTCTCAATCTAGGAGATAAAACCGAATGTGAATGGCCTTAATGAATATAGGAGTTAGAAATCTAGATCGTTGGATCGGGATTTTCGGGATCTCAAGGAATCCAATAAGCGAATCAGGTGTGTACCCTTACTAATCCTCAATAAATTTTAGGGCAATTATTAAATATATGAATATGCCTAAGTATGTGAATATGGCTAAGTACCACAAATGTGGTAAGGAGTACCCAGGTACGTTTCCTACTTTTGATAGGATTATGAATGTGAAATATATTGAACATGTGAATAGTAGCATGAATGAAAATTAAGTAGGTTGAATATGTTATAAAATAATCGGGGCATTTGGGATATATGTGAAGGGAGAATTGAAGGTGATGACTACGGTCTCACCAACGAAATATGGTGACTACGGTCACATTAATTGAATTTGGTAACTTCGGTTACACTATTTGAATATAGTGTCTAATGACACAACGTATATGGGCGATGAGCACGTCGACTGCAGCGACTGCCTTCGATGGTGTGTAGCGGATGGAGGGTTGACTTAGTAGTCCCCACGGTGTGACTGGCAGGTACGGGTGGTGTGTAGCGGACGGACCATTAGGATTGGGTTTGGGTTGCATCATCATGTATTGTATATGAATATGAATTGATTTGAACTTGTATGCCTGATTTATTGAATATTAGTACTGTGTGCACATTGAGTCTGTTGACTCACCCCGTTGTGGGAACCATTTTCAGGTGATGAACAGTGACAGACCGGGACGGTAGACCTTGAGGTGGCCATGCATCAACTTGAAGATTCTATTTATTTCGAACTTTATTTCTTTTTAGAACGTTTAACTTTATTATTGGATTTTATTTGATGTAATAAGGCCATAAGGCCCAGTGGATTTTATTTATTTTTGTTTTACCTTTTATTTATTATGTCATGAACTATTTTGATTAAAATTCAAGTAAAAGCTTTTCTTTAAGAATAAACCCCAAAATTATTTTGTCACCTTAATTAACTTGGATTTTCAAAATTAACTAAATGGGCTTCCAATCTAAGCCCAACCCAAAACGACACTTCTTGAAAATCTTACAAGTTTTCTCTACGTAACAAAGAATTTGAAAACCAGTTTACTTAAGGAACAAACCAGATCCGGTTCAGGCTCGTGGGCCGGGTGTGGGGTGTTTCACGTAAATATTAAATAATATAATCTACGAATTTATTTTTCGGATTTGGTGGTCTCGAACCACTATTTCTGACATCGCTAAAATTTAGACTGTTACAATGCAACTTTTTACCTTAATGACGATATTGTTTGAAAAAATAATCACGAACCTCGAACATTAACAATAACAAAGACATGAAAAAAAAAATCACACAAGCGCTAAAAAAAAAAAAACTTTCCCTCATCTGCGACTCTTTTCATCATCATCTTCATCTTTTACTTATTATATTATTGTATTGGGTTAAAGCATGATTTGGCAGGCTCTTTCCATTTTGGCACTTAATTTTTTTTACTTGATTGGTATTTAAAGTTGCATTTTGCTAAGCAGTTCAGTTTAATTGCGTTCAAAAACTAATTGATATGTGGTCTTATTACAACATGCCACGAGATACTCCCAACCAATTAAAACACGGTATGCGGTGTCCATATGTATTGAAATTATATATATATATATATACATATATATAAATTCTCAAAAATAAATAAATATTCAAATATAATTTCTAAAAATAAATAATAATAAAAAAAACATTTTAGAAAATTATGGTTGACTTTGATCCATTATTGACTGGCGTTGGTTGATGATTAATTGATTTTGATTAATCATTAATCATTGGTGATTGATCGTTGATCAATGTTGATCAAATATTAATTTTAATTTTTAAAATATTTTTAAATTAATTTTTTTCTAAACTATATATTTAAATTATATATAATTAATATATTAAAATTTCACATTTTCTTGTAATTTCCTAATGTTTAACGAATTTTTTTCAATTTCTTATATTTATATTTATAAGATTTAATTAAAACTTTCATTTTTATAATTTTTTTTGAATTTTTAGAAATTTTATTGATATATTTTACAAGTTCCTAAAATTTATTTTAAAAATTCAATTTTTCTAGATTTTTTAAATTTTTTAAAAGGTTTTTAAAGTTTATATATGAATATTAACAAGGAAACCACATGTCATGTTATAATTGGATGTAAGTGTCACAAGGTGTATTTTAATTGGATCACATGTCAATCAATCTTTTTTACTATCGTTAACACCAATGCTCTAAGCTGGTAATCAAAATGTAATTTCTATATTAATATGAACAAAAAAAAAATTAAGTATGAAAGTGAAAAAATTGATATACCTTAGAAACCAAATTAAATTTGTAAGGCTATTATTTTATTTCATCAACTTTTTTCTATCCAAGTTCTTACCAAGTAGGGTGTAGGCCTTTAAAAGTTTTAAAGTTTAAAATTAATAAATATAAAATTACACTTTAATCTCCCTTTAAAAATGATAAAATGATGAAATTATATTTTTAGTATCGATAAAGTTACAATTTAATTTCGACTCTTAAAAGGATTTTCTATTTTTTTTTCCTTGTTAACAAGGGTGTAAAGTAAGAACTTTGGTAATGTAACAGTCCGGTTTATACCCTAGTCGGAACAGTGGTTTCGGGACCACAAATCCGAGTCCGAATAATATTTTTAATATTATATTCTATGTCGTTGATATGTGAATTAGTATGTGCTAAATTTCCGTAAGCTAATTTGATTGTCTGTGTGTTTAATTTGACAAAAAGGATTAAATTACATTAAATGTGAAAGTTGCTTGCTAATTGTTAAAGTATTAATGTGTTATGGCTTGGTAAAGGTGGAATCCTTATATAGCAATTTAACCACTATTTAGTTAGTGGATGGTGAAATGTCATGATAACCATTATTTATGTTTGTCTTATATGTTTAATGGATGGGCAATTTAGTAATTGATTAATAAAATTAGATTAAAGAAACCAAAAGATGAGTGTTCATCTTTTATTTCTCTTCCTTGGCCGAAAATACAAAGAAAAAGAAAGAGTTAAAGCTTTCAAATATTCGGCTACCATTAGGCTCAATTCAAGGTATGTTTTCGGTCGGTTTTCGATAATTTTTACGTTTTTGTAATCGTTGCTTTGAGAGCTTCAAAACCCATGTATTAATTTTGATTATTGATGATGTTTGTGAGAGATGCCATTGTTGATATGTTAAGCTTTTTGATGAATTTTGGTGTTAAATAAAAGATTTGAGCTAGATGAACATGTTTTGTTCTTGAAGTTTTGTTGAATTTAGCTAAATAGGGCTAAATTGAGAAAATATTATTTTGGAGGACTAATTTGTCAATTTGATGAATAGTATGGGTTTGTATGATGTTTATATACATTCAGCTAAGCTTGGTTGTGTATTAATTTTGAGATAAGTTGATGCATATGAAATGGTTAAGTTTTGTTTAAACAATGGATGATTTTGGTTGTGTATGAATTAGGTGTATTTTGTGGGTTTTAATAACCTAAAAATGGTGAAAATTGCAGTTTTCACACGGCCTAGACATATGGGCGTGTGCCCAGGCTGTGTGGCAAAGTCAAAATCAAAATGATTCTGCCCACGGGCTGCCCACGGCCATGTGATTTCCCCACGGGCAGGCCAAACGGGCATGTCCAAAACCACACGGGCATGTGCCCCTATTTTCAAGAAAAAGTTTCCAAAGTCTCTATTTTAGTCCCAAATCATTCCTTAATCATATTTTGGGTCTTGTAAGGCCATAATAGGGTCGTAAAGATGAAATTTGAAAAATTTTAAATTGTGCCACGGGATTATGTCCCAATTTACTCGTTTATGTATGTTTAACTCTGCTAATACCGGGTTAATTTGTAAATAACCCTAAATATGTGTGTATGGATTAAATTGGATGAATTAGTGAATAAAAGGGTTAATTTTGAATATGTTTAGATCAAGAACCGAGGAAAACAGATTTAGATCGTGAGAAAGCAAAAGTAATTGAGTAGTCGTTTCCATTTCGATAGATCGAATCCGAGGTAAGTCATATTGCTAATAAATGTAATTGTATTGAATTAAGTTTATTTTCATGACTATCAATGATAATGACTGCATTGGTGATGCTATGTATATGAATTCTGGGATAAGGTCGACATAGTGATAAGTCGGAGAAGTTTTATATGAACTTAGGAATACAAAGGTATCTGTTCTGTTTTATCATGTAATACCTCGTCTGGGACGTTGGCATTGATTTGATTACGTGTAAGACCCTGTTTGGGACAGTGGCTTCGTTATCTGATTATATGTAAGACCTCGTCTGGGACGTAGGCATCGTTATCTGATTATATGTAAGACCTCATCTGGGATGTAGGCATCGGTATCTGATTATATGTAAGACCTCGTCTGGGACGTAGGCATCGTTATCTGATTATATGTAAGACCACGTTTGGGACGTTGGGAACGATATGAGCTTTTCGTGTAAGACCATGTCTAGGACATCGGCATCATATTGATTAGTGTAACAATCCGTCTGGGACTGAGGTATCGATATCTGAGTGCATGTAAGACCTTGTTTAGGACGTTGGCTTTGTACGACTATTCCGAGTTTTTTTGAGGATCCTATTAGATTCCTATTGGTTCAACGGGCAAGTCTGTGAAACGAATTGCAAATCCGAGTTAAGAATAAATATGTGTATGTAAAACCAGTTCAGGTACGTTGATTATACACTAATTGTGTATGTAATAACCAATTTGCCCGGGCCCAATACCCATATAAAAAGCCCAAAAAAACAAAACAAATACACCCATAAAACAAAAGTCGAAAATGTATATAAAACCAATAAAATAACAGTCCCATTTACAAAACCAAATTAATAAAGTCCAAAGTCCAATTACAGCCCAAGCATTGAAACCAACCCAAACAGTACAAGCCCAAGCACTTACACCCTGACCCGTTAACCCAAAGCCCAATTCAACCCAATCCCTGACCCAGTTACAACGGCCCAAGAACCAAGCCAAAACAGAAACCCTAGGACCCCTCTTCTCAGCGCCGTCGCGCGTGTCCAACACGCGCGCGCCTAGGCCGTTCCAACTCCCCACGCGCCACGCGCGCCTTTCCCGACTCACGCGTCCCTCGACTTCCACGCACGCTCCCACTAGCGGCCTTCCCCACACCTCGGTCCTGCGCGCCCACGTCTCCTCACGATCGAGGCTCCTCAGTTGCCTCGGCCCCGTCGACCGCACCATCGCCATGCCCTGCAAACGCGCAGCAACAGAGGCAGAGACCAGAAGCAAGTATGGGATAAACAGTATAATACTAGATTAAGTGTACTCCCGGCTATAAAAGCCGTCTAAATTTGATGTAAACAAGGTTGGAATCCCGTTAGAAAAAAAAACACTGTAAAACAAAAGGCAAAAGAAGAACAATAGAGAATAAAGATTCAAAACCCGACCCTCGTTTTCGCATTATCAACGGTTCTAAGAAGAGACTTTGAAGGTTGATCTCTATTTGGTTTCCCTTCGATTATTGACTGACGCTTCATTTTCTTTATTGTCTATTTTGAACCGCTATAAATCGAATAACAAAAGAAACGAAAAGGGGGGGCCGTACCTGAATCGTAGACGTGTTGTCGAAGGGCTTGTCATCGCCAACCACCAGTTTATTGGCGACACCGTGGCGCGAATGCGTCGGCGGCGCAATAAGGGGTCCCAAGGAAACCCTAGCAGAGGATCGGGGGAAGAAAGGGGAAAAGGGGAGAGAATTTAGGATGTTTTTGGGGGAATGGATCGGCAGAGTGAACGAAAAGAAAAAAATGGGTTTTTTAAATGAATTTTAAAACGGCGCTGTTTGGGGAGGGGCAGATCCGCGCTTCGACCCGTCTGCGACCCGGAGAACCCGCGTGTTTGGGTCAGAAGGGCTATTTGCCGAATTAGTCCTTCCCCATTTATTTTACTCACAATTCGGTTTTGTTAAATTTTAATTTAACCCTAAAGCTCGGTTCCGTTTCCTTGTTAGTCCAGCGCCAAAACGCTGCGCATAAGGCATGGGATTATTGCTGTTTCGGCCCTCCATATTTACGCGCGCATCTCAAATCAGCCCTCCCCTCCTCACTTTATTTCAAATCGATCCCAAAGTCACATTTTTAATCCCGTGTGCTCCCTTTTCTAGTATTTATTATTATTATTATTTACCCTATCCTTACGTTATTATTACTATATTATTATTAATAGTATTATTATTATTAGTATTGTTATTACTATATTCATGTTCGCATAATATATTTATGTTCATATCATTATTGTTATTTTATTATTGTTGCCATTACTATTATTATTATTAATATTATTAATACTATTATTATTATTATTACCCCTATTATTATTATCTATTATTATTATTTATATAGTCTATATTGTTAGATATTTCATTTAAACCTATTACGTATTATCCCATTATATATCGTTTACTTTGTTTATATCATCGAAATGTTTTACTATTATTTTTAAACTTGCATGAAATATGCTCATATTTGTTTTCTATGGCTCATTGTATTTATCTACACTTCATCATATACTAGTAGTTGTTTGAATATGGAAATTACTATTTGTCGTATTTCTTGTCAATATTCCTTGATCACCCATTTGAAACGTTAGCATGTCATGATTGCTTCTAATGGCGTTTTAGAATAAAAAACACATTTTTTACGAAATCATACTCCATTCAAATTTTTTTCAAAAAAACAAGGTAATATTCGAGTGTTTAGAAGTTCGAAAGATCGCGTCCTAACGTGCTGGATGATTTTTTTTTTGTTCGACTAGAGATTCGAATACCCTTCTTCACGCGATTTGAAGATCAAAGATAGTCTCGATGTCAAAGCATAAAGGCGTCATATCCTAACGTGTTGGGTATGACAATCTTATTCCTTTGAAATGAGTTGATCTTAAGATTCAATCCCGATTTAATTAATTCCTTCATTTTTTTTACCCTAAGTATTTTCAAGTTTTCAGCATTGGGACATTGATCAATCAATTCGGTACCGATTTTGGGCGTTGCAAGGGTGCTAATCCTTCCTTGCACGTAACCGACTCCCGAACCCGTTTTTCTCAAATTTCGTAGATCAAAATGCCGTTTTAGTAAATCAAAAATGTTTTATTAAAACAAGGGTGACCCGATCACACCAAAATGATCGGTGGCGACTCTTCTTTTTAAAGTCGATTCCCGTTTTGTCAAAAAATGGTTACGACAGCTTGGCGACTCCACTGGGGACCCCGAGAGTCAGGCCGTGAATTGATTGATTTTTGTCCCTTCGCTTGAAAAGTTGGAAAAATGTTTTGAAAAGTCATGTTTCTCTTTGATGCATTTGTTTGTGCCATAGTGTCGAGTCCCGTGAAATGTTTTGGCATTGTATTGCATGACCGTCGGTCACACCTTTAAGTGGGAGTAAGAAACTAAGCCTTCGTGAGGTTTTCATCTCCGCATGGGCTAGTGGATTGCTTCCGGGAGACATCCGTACCTACGTGTTTCGTGAGGTTTTCACCTCCGCATGGCCGTAGGGAAATGTATCCCCCTGAACCGAACTCGGTCCGTATGAGCATATAATGGGTGAGGATCGAGGAATCTGCTGGTTCAGGTACCTCTCTGTAGAACCGAACCTCATATAGAAGCCCTAGAGCCTACCCTAGATATAGTATCGAGATAGTTACCCGAATAAGCGTTTAATGATATTTTGCTTGTGTGACTATGCAGTACTAACTTGCGTTGTTTTGTTTGATTTGCATGCCATTCCATACAATAGAGGTGTCAATTTCTGCTCGGTTGCCGAAATAGGAAGTTTACTATGGAGAACGACTTTCTTGATAAAGTAGAGGACAATGCAGCCGTGCGCACATGGTCAGAAAAGTTGCAATCCGGGGAAGGAGATAGCTTAGTCGAGGGTCATACGTCAGAACTGTGGGACTTTACCCGTGTTAGCGTGACGCAAAATGAGCTTCGAGAGTTGCGGGATATCTGGACCATTGGGAAGACGAAGCCAAACAGATATTCCACCGCCGCTATGGTGATATATCTCACTTGTTGGATGTCAAAATAGATAAACACTTGTTTCGGGCTATGGTCCAATTTTGGAATTCCGCATACAGCTGTTTCACTTTTGGGGAGGTGGATTTGGTGCCAACAATAGAAGAATACACCGCTTTGCTTCGTATTCCTGAGATGCAAGTCGATAAGGTCTATATTAGGCCTGCTTATGTCCCTCCTTTGGCAAAGAAGTTGATGAAGATTACGGGAATGAGTGAGCAGTGGATCTCAGCCAAGATTCAACAGAAGGGTGAAGGGAGATATTTTCCTTGGGTGGATTTAAGGGATCTGATTTCGACACACCCTGACATGGGGAGGGAGGTTGATATTTTCGCCCTAAGCCTTTACGGTTTAGTCATCTTCCCAAAAGCTCTGAGGCACGTAGATGAAGCAGTGGTGGATCTGTTCGACCGATTGGATAAGCAAGTCACACCTGTCCCAGCGATTCTCGCGGAAACTTTCAGATCGTTAAATGCATGCAGAAGAGCGGGAGAGGGAAGGTTTATCGGATGCGCCCAGCTATTGATGGTATGGTTTCACGGGCATTTTTGGAAGATGGACAAAGTCTCTTGTCGACCTTTTCATAGAGACTATTCACCAATAAAAGAGGAAGCGGCTATGTCAAGAAGAGAGGACGTAACAGAAGAGGGGTGGATGGCAATTTTTCAGAACCTTCAAGGAAAAGACGTTGAGTGGAGAGCTCCCTAGATGATGCCTGGAGAGATACTTTATAGATGCGGAGACTTCAATTGGGTCCCTCTACCCGGAATTTGGGGAGTCATCGGGTATGCCCCATTCCTAGCGGCAAGACAATACCAGTCTAGACAGTTCGTGCCGGCAACACATGGGTTAAATCGAAGTGAGTTCTCTTATACGGGAGAGGGATACAAGAAGAAGATCAAAGAAACGGCAAATGCTTGGAAATGAACACATCGAATGAAGAGGCTAGCTGCGGGTGAAACGGCAACTTCTGAATACAAAGCATGGCTAAGTAAGAGAATCAATGATAATATCCCGGAACCAAGCTTGGATAATGCCTAGTCTTTGGAAGAACGGTTGCGAGTGATACCAACAGAATTAGAAATTATAGAGCAAGATTTCGTACAGCGAAGTTCAAAAATCGAAAAAAGAATCGAGCAGTTGGAGGAGAAAAAGATGTTTTTGAAATTAAGTGTAGAGATACAGAAATCAGAGACGGAAAAAGTAAAGAAGGGAAAGAGCAAAGCCGAGGAAGAATTAGATAGCCTAAAAGGGGACTACAAGAAGATGCGCCTCTCAATGAGAACTGCCGGGCTAGTGAAGACTTCGAGCCAATGGCGACAAGAGTTACAAGAGGAAAGAGCTAAGACCGAGCAATGGGAAAAGAAATTTCGGGAAATGAAGGTTCAAAATGAGATCCTAGAAAAGCAAATATCAGAAGGCCAGAATAGAAGAAACGAATTGAAGACAAGGGTGTCAGAGTTAGAAAAGTCCCTCGACCATTATCGAAACCGTAACTCGGCGAGAGAGTTAAAAGCAAATCTGAGTAGAATCGAAGAAATGAAAAAGAGGACCGAAGAGTTAGAAATGGAGCTACTGAACTGTCAAAATTATATTGGGCATTTAAAAGAGAACAAGATCGAAGGAAAGCGGAGCTGTACCATTCCCAGAATCAAGTCAGAGATAGGGATTACCTCATGGGAGAGGCTATAATCCGGATACGAGAGATAGCCGAGTATTTACAAATTCTAGCTATACAAGCCGACACATTGAGCATACAGTTCGAGACACAGTCAGATCGTGGACGAGAATTAGCTTCCCTACTGACAAAGATTAAAGCCTTAGGTGTTAGAGCGAGGCCGTTTTTGTAATCTATTTTATGTAAAGAGCTTTGTTATCTAAGGAAGTTTTCTATGGGGAATTGAATTGGAGTTGACACCTTTTCGCATTCATACCATGCATTTGCATTGCATTACATACATTAGCATCATATCACCTTAACTATTCGCTAAACTTAAAATCACATAATCCGCAGTTACTACATTACGAACCTGGAATCACATCATCCCTATAGGACACGCTTAAGAACTAGAGCTATGGACGCCGAACTCAATGAGAGGATCGAAAGGATGGAAAGAACCCAGAAAGAGTTGCAAGAACAGTTAGCCAAGTCACAGCAAGAAGCAAAAGACCTGATGATGAAATCCCGCGAGGAATCACGAGAACATAAGGATCAAATGGACAGAATGTTGGAGATGTTGACAGCCATGGCCAAAGGAAAAGGACTCGCGCCAAGTCCTGACATTACGGAACCCCAGTCGAGGGATAATCAAGATCCGCTCTATCTCCCAGGATTCACGCCACCCCACGCTCATACAACACAAAGGGGATATCTTTAAGGAAACCCAGGAGGCCTGGAACAACAACCCATCCCACCTGTACATCTGGGGCAAGGTATATACGTATCAAACGTTAGAGATAACTCTACTAATCCAATTGTTCCAGATTTGGATGATCCGATGGAAATAGCTAGGTTAAAGAGGGATGGCCATGATGCTGAAGAAAAATATAAGAGTCTAGAGGAAAGACTCAAGGCGGTGGAGGGTACTAGAGTCTTTTCTGCACTAAATGCCAAAGACCTTAGTTTGGTGCCCGACCTGGTTCTACCTCCAAAGTTTAAGGTGCCAGATTTCGAAAAGTATGAGGGAACGAGATGTCTAAAGGCACATCTTATTATGTTCTGTCGAAAGATGGCTGGGCACCTGAATGAGGACAAGTTATTAATACACTGTTTCCAGGATAGCTTGATGGATCAGCCCTCCGATGGTATGATCAGCTTAGCACGGAAAGGATCCGGTCATGGAAGGACCTGGCAACTGCATTCTGCGAACAATATAAGCATGTTTCTGATGTGGCTCCCGACAGGCTGACGCTACAAATGTTGGAAAAGAAGCCAACGGAGACCTTCAGACAATACGCCCAGAGATGGAGAGACCTCTCAATCCAAGTCGAGCCCCCGCTAACAAAGAATGAGATAACAGTCCTCTTTATCAATACCCTGAAAGCGCCATTCTACGACAAATTGGTAGGGAATGCCACAAAAGACTTCGCCTACATCGTGGTGTCTGGCGAACTCATCGAAAACGGCATCAAGAGCGAAAAAATGGAAGGATCCGAGAAGAGGTCAGCACCTGCAAAGAAAAAAGATCCTGAAGCCCACATGGTGGGGACCGGGAACCACTATGCCCCTAATCCATATCTGATCCAACTACGACCTCAGTTTCGCCCGCCACCGAATTTCTATTTTCCCCCACAAAGCCCCTACTATCAAGCACCTCCTCTATCCCGTTTACGCCACCGACAATCAAAGACCATTCACCATATTCCCGCCAAACACCATGCCTGCCCAAGGCCAGCCAAAAAACGAACAAAGACCAGTAAAGCCCAATCCTGACAGACCCCAATTCACCCCATTCCCGTATCATGCGGAGAATTGTGCCCAAAGCTATTGGAAAAACAGTTAATCTCACCACATTACATGGCACCATTGAAGCCCCCGTTCCCAAAGTGGTACGACCCCAATGCTAATTGCATGTATCATGCCGGGAATCAGGGGCACTCTACAGATAACTGTATAGCCTTTAAAAGAAGAGTTCAAGGCCTTATCGACGCCGGGATCTTGAGATTTGAAGGTACTGACAATACGGCGAGAAACCCGCTCCCTAACCATGCCACAGGGAGCGTGAATATGGTGACACAGGAAGATAAATGGCAAGCCAGAAGTTGTGTCTCCAAGATAAAGACACCTCTGGAAAAGGTCTGAGAAGTAATGATTGAGAAGGGCGTGCTCGACGAGAATTTCAAGGGGAAAAGCACGAAGAATCCAAGTTTTTGCGTCTTCCACGGCATAGAAGGACACCACATTCAATCTTGCAAAAAGTTCAAAGAGCTGCTTCAGGGCTTGATGGACAATAAGGAGATAGAAATCTGCAACAAGATGAAGAGACTGAGGGAAAGGATATATGTGTATCTGAGAGTCAATCATCAGGCCCTCCCTACAGCGCGGATCGGCCTTTTGTAATCTACTACGAGGCAAAGAAAGAAGAAAGGAAACAAAAAATGATAATTCAAGTACCTTCCCCTTTCCCTTACAAGGATAGTAAGGCGGTGCCTTGGAAATACGATGTCAGTGTCACCACGCCCCAGGCCACGACTGGAAACATCAGTGAGGTGGGGCATTTTACACGCAGTGGAAGGTGCTATTCCCCTGAGGTGGTCGAAACAAAGAAGAAAGCCGTTGGCGCGAATCAAAAAGGGAAAGCACCAATACATGAGGTTGAGGGCGAGGAAGAAATACAATCTGAACAAGGAACTAAGGAGCCGGTGAACGAGGATGAGGCACAAGAATTCTTAAAGTTCATTAAGCACAGCGAATACAATGTCGTGGAACAGCTGAATAAACAGCCGGCAAAAATCTCGGTATTATCCCTATTGTTAAACTCAGAGTCACACCGAAACGCTTTACTGAAGGTGTTGAACCAAGCGTACGTGCCAAGCAATGTACCCGTTGAAAAACTCGATAGGTGGGTGAATAATTTAAACGCAGATAATTTCATCTCCTTCAGCGACGATGAAATACCACCAAATGGTAGGGGCTCTGTTAAAGCATTACACATCACAATTGGGTGCAAAGGATATATAATACCACATGTACTTATTGACAACGGGTCCGCACTCAATGTCATGCCACTAGCTACACTGTCTAGGATGCCCGTCGACATGTCTCACCTAAGGCCTTGTCACTCTGCGGTAAGGGTGTTCGATGGAACACGGCGGGAAGTTATGGGAAAAATCGAGATCCCTCTGGAGGTGGGCCCGTGCACATACAATGTCGAATTCCAGGTCATGGACATTGCTCCTTCATATAATTGCCTCTTAGGAAGACCCTGGATCCACTCCGCCGGAGCAATCCCTTCATATCTTCACCAAAAAATAAAGTTTATCATGGATAACCGCCTGATCACGATCGCTGGTGAAAAAGACATTGTCGCCTCACTCTCCACCGACGCACCCTATATCGAGGCAAACAAAGACGCGCCATAGTGCTCCTTTCGCTCCTTCGAATTTATCAACGCTACATTTGTCGCTGAAGGAGACAAGGCTCTCACCCCAAGCTGTCAAGAAACACCAAGATGGGAGTCAAGCTGACGGTAGGAAAAGGTGCCCGAGCAGGAAAGGGTTTAGGAAGACATCAACAAGGGATAGCTAGAGCGCTAAACCCTGTACACCACAAGGCTCCGTACGGCTTAGGATTCAAACATGATGGACGGCAAAGAAGGAAACAATTGCAGAAAGATCAAGGAAAAAGGATCACAAGAGCCTCAGGTCGGGAGGTAGAATGGGAGCCCATGACATACCCACCCTTAGCGAAAACTTTTACGTCCGCAGGGATGATGTACCCAGAGGGAGGTAGTTCACGAAACACGCTGCTATTAGTTGAGAGGGATCTCCAGAACTTCCACATAAACGTCATCGACAAAGCGGACGATGCGATGAAGGGCCTTTCAAAGATACGCCTTGGTCCTCCTGGATATGTGGTGAACAATTGGACCGCTGAAGATCTTCTTGTAGTTTCTAGGATCCCTCCAAAGTAATTCTCAATGACAACCTTCGGTATTCCTCTAAGTCGAAGGGGAATTTGTTATAAAAGTTTGTATCAGCTGTCTAACTTTTAAATGAACAATCAATGAAGATGCATTTTGTCACTGTCTCTCATTCTCATTAGCCTCATGTCTATTCCCTCTTCTCATGGCCTGTCTTCATATATATATATATATTCATGTCATAGAATCACATTTTTGTTTCCAATACCTCGATATTTCTCTATAGTTTCTTTTTACTTGTCAGGTGCTCAGATAATGACAGCGTGAACAATCCTGCTACTGATCCTAAAATCGACTTTGAGCAAGCTGCTTGTTTAGGAGAATCCGGAGCCGACGAAAATGCTGAATATTATGTCTCAACCCCTGACTTGTTAAGGATGATAGAACAGGAAGATAGACAAATACTCCCCCACCAAGAATCTGTTGAGACGGTGAACCTGGGAAACGAAGAAAAGAGGCAAGAGGTGAAAATTGGGACCTCCATCTCAGAGCCCACTAAACACAACTTGGTCACCTTGCTTCATGAATACAAAGACGTATTTGCATGGTCATATCAGGACATGCCAGGATTAAGCGAGGATGTAGTGGTCCACAGGCTCCCAGTGAAACCAGGATGCAAGCCAATCCAACAAAAGCTAAGACGGATGAGACCCGAAATGCTCTTAAAAATAAAAGAAGAGGTCAAAAAACAGTTCGACGCCGGTTTTTTACAAGTCTCCAAATACCCGGAATGGATGGCTAATATAGTCCCAGTGCCAAAGAAAGACGGCAAGGCGCGAATGTGTGTAGACTATCGTGATCTCAATCGAGCAAGCCCCAAGGATAATTTTCCCTTGCCACACATCGATACCCTGGTAGATAACACGGCAAAACATTCATTATTCTCTTTTATGGATGGATTTTCGGGTTATAACCAGATAAAGATGGCTCCCGAGGATATGGAGAAGACTACATTCGTGACAATGTGGGGAACATTTTGCTACAAAGTAATGCCTTTCGGATTAAAAAACGCTGGGGCAACATATCAAAGGGCGATGGTGATGCTGTTTCACGACATGATGCACAAGGAGATAGAAGTTTATGTCGACGATATGATCGCCAAATCTCGGGAGAAAAAGAGCATGTCGAAAACCTCAGGAAATTATTTGAGAGACTGAGAAAGTTTCAACTGAAGCTTAATCCGGCAAAGTGCACATTTGGAGCGACCTCGAGAAAACTACTGGGCTTCATCGTTAGCGAAAGAGGTATCGAGGTTGATCCGGACAAAATAAGGGCCATACAAGACTTACCACCTCCGCGAACACAAAAGGAAGTCCGAGGGTTTTTAGGGAGATTAAACTACATCGCTCGGTTCATCACTCAGCTTACCAACCAATGCGACCCAATTTTCCGACTCTTGCGAAAGCACAATCCTGGGGAATGGAACGCGGAATGCCAAGTTGCCTTCGACAAGATAAAGCAATATTTGTCTAACCCCCCTGTGCTAGTACCACCAACCCCCGGAAGACCGTTGATATTATATTTGACGGTATTCGAAAGTTCGATGGGATGTGTACTGGGGCAGCATGATGAATCAGAAGAAGAGAGAAGGCGATCTATTATCTTAGCAAGAAGTTCATAGAGTATGAAGCCAAATACCCGCCAATCGAAAAATTCTGTTGTGCTCTGGTTTGGGCAACTCGAAGGCTCAGACAATATATGCTGTATCATATGACATGGCTGATCTCAAAGCTGGACCCAATAAAGTACATGATGGAATCACCTGCACTCTCAGGAAGAATGGCACGATGGCAAATCTTGCTATCAGAATACGACGTCGTCTACGTAAGCCAAAAGTCGATAAAAGGGAGCGCGATAGCCGACTTCCTAGCAGCTCGAACCATGGAGGAATACGAGCCTTTAAGATTTGACTTTCCGGATGAAGATTTAATGTGTATTACAGAAAAAGAATGTGAATCATCAAAAGAAGAGTCATGGAAGATGAGCTTTGATGGTGCCTCAAATGCATTGGGGCACGGGATTGGAGCAGTCTTGGTGTCGCCAGAAGGGAATCATTACCCGTTCACCGCCCGATTAAACTTCTTCTGTACCAATAATATAGCAGAGTACGAGGCTTGCATCATGGGGCTCCGCGCAGCTATTGAACGAGATATCAAAATCCTAAAGGTATCAAGGGATTCGGCATTGGTGATTTACCAAATCCGTGGAGATTGGGAAGTGAGAGACTCAAAGCTGGTCAAATATTATGATCTTGTTATGGATATGGTCAAAGAATTCGAAGAAGTAACCTTTAATTACTTCCCACGAGAGGAAAACCAATTGGCTGATACCCTAGCCACCTTAGCTTCTATGTTCAAAGCGAATCGAGAAGCGGAAATAATGCCTCTCCAGATGAGCATATATGAGGCCCCGGCGCATTGTTTTAGCATTGAAAAAGAGGCGGATGGACGACCATGGTTCCATGATATCATGGAGTATGTCAAGCATCAAAGGTACCCGGAGCAAGCAAACGAGAACGACAAAAGAACAATCAGAAGAATGGCCGCAGGATTTGTTCTTGATGGGGACATCCTATATAAAAGAGGAAAAGATCAAGTGCTTCTAAGATGCGTGGGTGATGTCGAAGCCAGAAGAGTGCTTGAAGAGGTCCATGAAGGAACTTGTGGAACGCATGCCAATGGTTTTACTATGGCCAGGAAAATTATGAGACTCGGTTATTACTGGTTGACGATGGAAAGTGACTGCATCAGCTACGCACGAAAGTGTCACAAATGCCAAATCTGTGGCGACAAAATTCATGCAGCACCTTCGCCCCTCCACGTTATGACCTCTCCATGGCCTTTTTCCATGTGGGGCATGGATGTTATAGGGTCATTTTCCCCAAAAGCTTCTAATGGCCATCGATTCATCTTCGTGGTCATAGATTACTTCACAAAATGGGTTGAGGCCGCTTCGTTTGCTAATGTGACAAAGACTGCCGTTTGCAAGTTCTTGAAAAAGGAAATCATATGTCGACACGGTTTGCCTGAGAAAATCATCTCAGATAATGCCTTAAATCTAAACAACAGGATGATGAAGAAAGTGTGCGAGCAATTTGGATAAAGCATCACAATTCCTCACCCTATCACCCAAAGATGAACGGGGCAGTAGAGGCCGCCAACAAAAACATTAAGAAAATTATTGGAAAGATGACCGAAACGTATAAAGACTGGCACGAGAAGCTACCATTCGCCCTATACGCGTACCGCACGTGTGTGAGGACCTCCACAGGGGCAACTCCTTTCTCTCTGATATATAGAATGGAAGCTGTACTGCCCATCGAGGTGGAAATCCCTTCTTTACGAGTCTTAACGGAGTCAAAACTAGAAGAATCAGAATGGGTACAAGCTCGATACGACCAACTGAATTTGATCGAAGAAAAGCGCTTGAAAGCAATCTGTCATAGACAGATGTACCAAAAGAGAATGATCACGGCCCATGACAAGAAGGTACGGCCAAGAGAATTTCGCGAAGGAGAGCTCGTGTTGAGAAAAATCCTCCCGATACAAAAAGACTTTCGAGGAAAATGGGCACCGAATTGGGAAGGACCCTACGTCGTAAGGAAGGCTTTCTCTGGTGGAGCTTTAATTCTCACAGAGATGGATGGGAAGGAGGTACCGAATCCAGTAAACTCAGATGCCGTAAAGAAGTATTACGCCTAAAAAAAAAGAGAAAAGAAAGAAAAAAGAAAAAAGAAAAAAAAGAAAAAGATCAAGATGAAAACCTGAAAGGGCGTCTTGGTTTCAAAAAAAAATCAGGATGAAAACCCGAAAAGGGCATCTCGATAAACAAAATTGGGACGAAAACCCGAGAAGACGTCCTAACGAAGGGGATTCACACGTAAAGAGCAAGAACGGTAAACGGGAGTCAAGGGGCGAGATCATAATATTTGAAGCAGACTCGGAAGCTCAGGTCTTCTATGCAAGAAGCCTCACTCAAAGGGGTTCAGGATGAAGGAACATGGAGAAGTTCATACGTCGGATATCTAGAGCATTTATACAATTGAACCTACTTTCTTTTCTATGTTTTTCTGGTCGAATTATTCTTTGTCAATTTTCTTCGCTTGTTACTTTAAAATAAATACGAACGTAAGGCATTTCCTTCAAGCCTACTTAGCCACTATCATGCATCTCGTGATTGGTTCATTGAAATGGTAAATAGTGAAATTACATACTCTAAACAAAAGAAACATTGAGCATTACCCGGATAAGAACCTGGTAAGTACAAGAACCTCAAAGCAAGGACAAAAGTTTGACAAGGGGACAAAATGGTTGAGATATGAGAAGTACAGACCACTCGTGGAACTTAGGGACGAGTACAAAACCTGAAGCGAAAGTCGAGAATCGAAGCAGTGGACACGAGTCATCATGAAAGTTATAACGAAAGATACATAACAAACAAGCCTAGAATGCATGGCATGATCGCGTAGGCATAAGAGCGTTTAAGAAAAAGCATGTGCATATCATGACAACATCACGCATAACACATACAGGTACGCCAATAATCCTGACGATAGTTGTATCGAATCAAGGAAAAGAAGACATCCGAGTTCCACCAGATTCAGTCTTTAAATTTCTGTTCAAAAATCAACTCATAATGCGAGAAGTGAGTTGAACCTCGGGGCACGCCGAGGTATTTAATTTCAGTCTTTAAATTTCTGTTCAGAAATCAACTCATAATGCGAGAAGTGAGTTGAGCCTCGGGGCACGCCGAGGTGTTCAATTTCAGTCTTTAAACTTCTGTTCACAAATCAACTCATAACGCAAGAAGTGAGTTGAGCCTCGGGCACGCCGAGGTGTTTAATTTCAGTCTTTAAATTTCTGTTTAAAATCAACTCATAATGCGAGAGGTGAGTTGGGCCTCGGGACACGCCGAGGTATTTAATTTCTATCTTTACATTCCTGTTCGAAAATCAACTCATAATGCGAGAGATTAGTTGGGCCTCGGGTCACGCCGAGGTGTTTAATTTCTGTCTTTACATTCCTATTCAAAAAAATCAACTCATAATGCGAGAGATGAGTTGAGCCTCGGGTCACGCCGAGGTGTTTAATTTCAAAAAAAATCAACTCATAATGCGGGAGGTGAGTTGGGCTTCGGGTCACGCCGAGGTGTTCAATATTCTGTCTTTAAATTTTCGGTTCAAAATCGACTCATAATGCAAGAGGTGGGTTGAGCTCGGGGCACGACGAGGTATTCAATTTCTGTCTTTCAATTTCTATTCAAAAATCGACTCATAACACGAGAGTTGAGTAGAATCTCGAGTCACTTACCGAGATATTCTCGAAATTCTGTCTTTGATTGTTGTTTCTAAAAAAAAAAAAGAAGAGAAAAGAAAAAAGAGGAGGGAAAGTCAAACTCAGATTGAAGATTCATTATCTCAAAGTCCCAGTAGAACAGGCGATAGGTTGAAGCTACAAATATCTTCGTGTCGCGAAGTCATATTAAAGCAAGTTAAAAGAATGAACGAGGTTGAGGAAAACAAATTGAAGCTACAAGTCATATCTCATAGAAGCAGCGTTGGAGTGGATCGAAGCAACAGGGTTTGAAGATGTTCGAGGGAGAGAAAAGCACCCGAAGGATCTATACCTAGCCAAGGACGGGCAAATTGGTTCTTCTTTCGTCTTTGTTCTATTATCGTTTCACGACAGTGAGCAAAGAGGGGCAGCTGTAATAACCAATTTGCCCGGGCCCAATACCCATATAAAAAGCCCAAAAAAACAAAACAAATACACCCATAAAACAAAAGCCGAAAATGTATATAAAAACCAATAAAATAACAGTCCCATTTACAAAACCAAATTAATAAAGTCCAAAGTCCAATTACAGCCCAAGCATTGAAACCAACCCAAACAGTACAAGCAAGCACTTACACCCTGACCCGTTAACCCAAAGCCCAATTCAACCCAATCCCTGACCTAGTTACAACGGCCCAAGAAACCAAGCCAAACAGAAACCTAGGACCCCTCTTCTCAGCGCCGTCGCGTGTCCAACACGCGCTCGCGCCCAGGCCGTTCCAACTCCCCACGCGCCACACGCGCCTTTCCCGACTCACGCTTCCTCGACTTCCGCACGCTCCCACTAGCGGCCTTCCCCACCTCGGTCCTGCGCGCCCACGTCTCTCACGATCGAGGCTCCTCAGTTGCCTCGGCCCCGTCGACACCATCGCCATGCCCTGCAAACGCGGCAACAGAGGCAGAGACCAGAAGCAAGTATGGGATAAACAGTATAATACTAGATTAAGTGTACTCCCGACTATAAAAGCCGTCTAAATTTGATGTAAACAAGGTTGGAATCCCGTTAGAAAAAAAAACACTGTAAAACAAAGGCAAAGAAGAACAGTAGAGAATAAAGATTCAAAACCCGACCCGTTTTCGCATTATCAACGGTTCTAAGAAGAGACTTTAAAGGTTGATATCTATTTGGTTTCCCTTCGATTATTGACTGACGCTTCATTTTCTTATTGTCTATTTTGAACCGCTATAAATCGAATAACAAAAGAAACGAAAAGGGGGGCCGTACCTGAATCGTAGACGTGTTGTCGAAGGGCTTGTCATCGCCAACCACCAGTGTGTTGGCGACACGTGGCACGAATGCGTCGGCGGCGCAATAAGGGTCCCAAGGAAACCCTAGCAGAGGATCGGGGGAAGAAAGGGGAAAGGGGAGAGAATTTAGGATGTTTTTGGGGGAATGGATCGGCAGAGTGAACGAAAAGAAAAAAATGGGCTTTTTAAATGAATTTTAAAACGGCGCCGTTTGGGGAGGGGCAGATCCGCGCTTCGACCCGTCTGCGACCCGGAGAACCCGCGTGTTTGGGTCAGAAGGGCTATTTGCCAAATTAGTCCTTCCCCATTATTTTACTCACAATTCGGTTTTGTTAAATTTTAATTTAACCCTAAAGCTCGGTTCCGTTTCCTTGTTAGTCCAGCGCCAAAACGCTGCGCATAAGGCATGGGATTATTGCTGTTTCGGCCCTCCATATTTACGCGCGCATCTCAAATCAGCCCTCCCCTCCTCACTTTATTTCAAATCGATCCCAAAGTCACATTTTTAATCCCGGGTGCTCCCTTTCTAGTATTTTTTTATTATTATTATTATTTACCCTATCCTTACGTTATTATTACTATAGTATTATTAATAGTATTATTTATTAGTATTATTATTACTATATTAATGTTCGCATAATATTTATGTTCATATCATTATTGTTATTTTATTATTGTTGCCATTACTATTATATTATTAATATTATTACTACTATTATTATTATTATTACCCCTATTATTATTATCTATTATTATTATTTATATAGTCTATATTGTTAGATATTTTTTAAACCTATTACGTATTATCCCATTATATATCGTTTACTTTGTTTATATCATCGAAATGTTTTACTATTATTTTTAAACTTGCATGAAATATGCTCATATTGTTTTCTATGGCTCATTGTATTTATCTACACTTCATCATATACTAGTAGTTGTTTGAATATGGAAATTACTATTTGTCGTATTTCTTGTCAATATTCCTTGATTACCCATTTGAAACGTTAGCATGTCATGATTGCTTCTAATGGCGTTTTAGAATAAAAAACACATTTTTTACGAAATCATACTCCATCCAAATTTTTTTCAAAAAAAAAACAAGGTAATATTCGAGTGTTTAGAAGTTCGAAAGATCGCGTCCTAACGTGCTGGATGTTGATTTTTTTGTTCGACTAGAGATTCGAATACCCTTCTTCACGCGATTTGAAGATCAAAGATAGTCTCGATGTCAAAGCATAAAGGCATCATATCCTAACGTGTTGGGTATGACAATCTTATTCCTTTGAAACGAGTTGATCTTGAGATTCAATCCCGATTTAATTAATTCCTTCATTTTTTTACCCTAAGTATTTTCAAGTTTTCAGCATTGGGACATTAATCAATCAATTCGGTACCGATTTTGGGCGTTGCAAGGGTGCTAATCCTTCCTTGCACGTAACCGACTCCCGAACCCGTTTTTCTCAAATTTTGTAGATCAAAATGCCGTTTTAGTAAATCAAAAATGTTTTATTAAAACAAGGGTGACCCGATCACACCAAAATGATCGGTGGCGACTCTTCTTTTTAAAGTTGATTCCCGTTTTCAAAAAAATGATTACGACAGGTTACTCCAGTACGGAATCAAAAGTGATTGAAAAACAACATAAGCAACTTGTAAAATTAAAGCCCAACGCATTTTGTACAATTATAATTTAGTTCTTGAATCTTGACAAGCTTTGGAAGAACATATTGTGTATAAAAAATATGTATATTTCATAATTTCTGGATTTTTTATAATATTTGTATATTATTTTTTCTTTTCTTTTTTATATTTCTGATATTTTTTAATTTTATTGAAAAATAAAATTTTAAAAAAATAGAAAAACATTGGTGGTGATTAAAAGTACTGTATATATATATATATATATATATATTTTATTTAATTTCATATATTAATATACATATAATTTCATATCTTTTTTCTATATTTTAATGATTTATCTTTTTCTTTTTGAATTTTCACTATTTTTATATTTTATGTTTTTTAAAAAAAAAGTATGTTTTATAAATTCAAGAAAATTTTTATAATTATTCCTGATTTTTATTTTTTTCTTGAGATTTTTCCTCATCTTTTACTATTTTTTTTCCTTTTTATTTTGTTTTTTTTGCATTCATTTATGAAAAAAAAATTTGGGCGACGTGGAGTACTCCCAATGGGCCACATCATCTTTTTTTTTTTAACAACAGTAAAAGTTGAGGTATTGTGTTTGGCGTTTGAAAACTTCATGTACCAAACTAATAAAAAATTTCTTTAGGTATTAATTGATAATTGGGTGTAACTTTGGGAAAGGGGCAAATAGTACGTTAACCTTTTTTTAAAATCAAGTTGTGTTATTTATAGCAGTAAACCATTTACTAAATCAGTACTTGTTTTAGGGCTAGGTGAACTTAGCCATTTCTTACTTTCTACCAACACGATCTTCTTCATTATTTTTAAATCTGCGACTTACTTAGAGTATGGGCTCTAAATGCACCAACCAATCCATTAAAAGTAATTTTTAAGTTCTGATACTTCATCTATTAATTACAACATTATTTAGTCATGAAGTCAATCCGCAAAAAGTATCATGATTGTAATCTTCATATTATATTTCATTAGGAAAGCGACTTATCAAGTGCTCATCAATGACCCTTTTGTTGGATTTGGTGCTCTAAGTGTAGTATTTCCGTCTATGAACTCTTGTAGTTTTTTTGAAAAAATTGGTTTTAATAATATCCATTAATTACAGTAATATCATTTGTATATTGTCCTTAATGGTTTTTGCATGTAAAGCAAAATGGAAGCAAATATTGGCTTAATGGTTATAAACGTTTAACTAATACTAAGCGGGTATTGCGTGGTTAGATCGTAATACAAAAACTTGTATTAGTATGAATATAAACATACCCTTAGTCTAATTAGAAGAGCATACTGATTGAAAGACTAATATGTTGTCTACCAAGTCCAATCGGGGAGATGTTTTATCTTAAGTATCGGAGTGGATGACTCCTAGAATATAGAGACATAGATGTGACTAATTGGACTAACAGTACATCGAATAGGATCCAAGTAGAATAAAACCTAGATTTGTTTATGTATGCGTGACTCGTATACTTTGATGTAATTAAAAGTCTAAGTTCAAAAACTCAAGGAACCGAAAGCTAATGCATTGGGTATATGACTTCCACAGTATGTAGCATAATTTACAATAGTAGAATTCATAGCCCAACTAAATAGGTAAATGATATCCTCTCATAGACATTACATGATAGATGAAAAGTAAAAGTTATCACGAGTAATTTGTCTTTGTGAAAAGGACTTTATTACTATTTGATAGTAATTGACTTTTCATGAAGATATAATAGTTACCATGAGATAAAAATAAGATCATATTGGGAGAACAAATTTAATCCAATGAGATTAAGGATATCCTATGAGGGTAACACACTTATGACAAGTTCATTGAATGAGCATTGATGAAGTAGCTTTCGTAATGATAAGTAATTAGGGAGAGCTCAGTCACGATACTATAGTAGAATGACCTCGTGATTAAATGAGTTTATAATTAATAGGAAAAAAGCTGAAATTTAATTATAAATAGTTTGAGCATTAATTGCATATGTTCAATTAGTCCATCCACTAGCTTGTTGAAACCAAAAATGAATTGTATGTAGAATCAAATAAATATAAAAAATGATAAAGATAAAGAAATGAGTTATATTCGCAAATGATAAATTTTCGCCTCATGTTATTATACCAATAACCAAATGAGGCATAAATGTTATATTGATCAGTTCAAAAGTTTTTCAAACTCGCACTTTTGTATAAACTAAATTTCTTTCTCGCCTACGTGAATAAAACACATTTATTTTGTTTATAATAATAATTCATAATAAGTACAAAATAATTTAGATTGAATATGAAAATTATTTATATTAAGTTAAAAAAAGGCTTTTTTACAAAAAAAATAATTACAAAAATAAATTGAAGAAAAAATTATTTATGAAATTGAGTTATTGTTTTATCAGCTTTTTGTTTTGAGAAAAAATACTCAAATATACCAAAAAAATATTTTATTTACGGAAAAGGGCCGACTTTTTTAAAATTTACGGAAAATGACCATTCCCCATAAAACGCGTCCACGTCAGCGCGTTTTGTGGGGATGCAGCAGGAAAGCGCGCCCTTGGGGGAGCTTTTTTGCCACATCAGCCAAAAATGCGTCTTTGAGGGCGCGCTTTGCTGACGTGGCAAAAACGTTCCCCCAAGGACGCGTTTTAGCCCGTGTTTTTTTAAAAAAAACTATTCTCGAATTTTTTAAAAATTTACGAGAATAAACCTTTATAAAGGCTCAAAATGACAACACCATTTTTTTAAGGTGTCATCAATTAATAAGGAAATATAACTTACAAAGAAAATCTTTATATAGACCCAAAGTCTCATTTCCCTTGTTTCCTTGAGCAAAGTGGGATATGAGATATGTGTATATATAGACTCATGAATAGTTTTGCAGCTTGTTCCTAAACAATATAGGATTCCTTCCTCTTTTAACTAAAATGAGATTAAAGGCTACACTATATTTGATATTTTTTTTACAAAACAATTTCTTTTTTTTTTATATATTTTGTTAACATTTTCTTATATTATAAAATTATCTTTGAGATCTTTAATCTTGTTGCATTTTAGAATTGTTAACATATACAAAAGAATTGATTTGATTTAGAATAGATTTAATATAATCATTTGACACATTGGAAGAATATTCTTTTTATATCTTTCGATTGAAGGCAATTTAAAAAAAAAATTGTATATTATTATCAGTTATTGCTATAAAACTTAAGACACGAACTTGTTTGGAAGATTAACATATAAACTTGATTATAGGCTGAGAGTAGGCTTATACTAAACTTTGAATGAGTCGAAAAACTGCATAATCAAAGTTGTGAAATGTACTTTAAGAGTATATTATTCCATTAACGAAAATGATGCTTGTAAAATGGAATTCACAGGATTATGGTTTTAAGAAGAGATTGTAAGTAAATAGATACATAAACAAGAAAAAAAATGAAGCTGTTAATTGTATGTGATATATTTTATTAATAAAATTATATGTGATAATGATACTTGACATCATGATATTAATTTTATTTTTTTATCTAAGTAATTATTTAATTTTACTTTGTTGTATTTGTTTATGTTTGGGCGACGTAGCAATGGACGATAATGCAAGCGTCCAAATTATGATGAGTATTATTTCTATTGTTATTAATGTCGTTTTTGAAAAGTTTAAAAAATGCCAATCACTTATTATGGAATCGTTGCATGATTTGGGATTCGAAAAATAATGTTATCTTAGCAGAATGCTTAATGGAAGGGAATCAAATTTTAGTGAACAACTAAGAGTTGGAGAAGCCATGTTGCAATCTTTCTACATATTCTTGCTCATGGTTTAAAATATAGAGTTATCCAATTTGATTTTTGTCGATTAAAAGAAATAATAAGTAGGCAGTTCAACAATGTTCTACAAAATATTTGAAGCTTCACAGTTTCAATATCCAAGATACCAACAAATGGAAATGGAAATGGTTTTGTCGATTAATTGTATATGTTAACAATTCTAAAATGCAACAAGATTAAAGATCTCAAAAGATAATTTTATAATATAAGAAAATGTTAACAAAATATATAAAAAAAATTATTTTGTAAAAAATATATCAAATATAGTGTAGCCTTTAATCTCATGTTGTTAGTTAAAAGAGGAAGAAATCCCACATTGTTTAGGAACAAGTTGCAAAACTATTCATGAGTCTATATATACACATATCTCATATCCCACTTTGCTCAAGGAAACAAGGGAAATGAGACTTTGGGTCTATATAAAGATTTCCTTTGTAAGTTATATTTCCTTATTAATTGATGACACTTTAAAAAAAGGTGTTGTCATTTTGAGCCTTTATAAAGGTTTATTCTTGTAAATTTTTAAAAAATTCGAGAATAGTTTTTTTTAAAAAAAATGGGCTAAAACGCGTCCTTGGGGAGCGTTTTTGCCACGTCAGTAAAGCGCTCCCTCAAGGACACGTTTTTGGCTGATGTGGCAAAAGCGCTCCCCAAGGGCGCGCTTTCCTGCTGCATCCTTTTTCTGTAAATTTTAAAAAAACTGACTATTTTCCGTAAATAAAATATTTGGATATTTTGCCCTTTTGTTTTGGTGACATTTTTTTTTTAATTCAAAAGGGTTCTATCTAACACATTGATAGCACTCATTTAAATGTTTTTCATTGATAACACATTGATAGCACACATTGATACACGTGAAAATTGTAAATATTTTAAAGGTACACAATGGTAACATCAATAATGCTGCCAAATAAATATTATTGAAATTTACTTCTTTTTTTATAGAATAAAACTTGTTATATAGTGTGTGATGGAGCGCGTAGACTTCACGGTTTGAAAAAAAAAGGAGAAAGTTTCGTGCTGGATTCATCCACCTGAAACTAGTAGCGGCTCTACTTGGACGCCAATCATTATTTTCCTTTTCGAAGTTCCCATCTCATCTATCCGACGAACTTTATCTTTTGTTGAATGTTTTCTGACACGTTTAACTTTATCCGACCAACATGTTGAATGTTTTATTTTATTTTTAAATTTATATTATTTTTCAAATTATTTAAAATGAATAAAAAATAATATTTGTTAACTTTTTGATGTGACGTATACGTGAATTATCATGTTAATAATTAATTAATTTTTTAAAATTAATTAATTATTAAAAATATTTTTTAAAAATATTTAAAAAGTATTAAAATTTATATTATATTTTTTAATATTTTTTAGTTTTTAAAAATTATAAAAAGTTAATGACATACACGTCAATCTATGTGTATTCTAAATTAGTATAATTAATAAATATAATTTTTTTAATTTTTATATTTAGAAGTTAAATAGACGAAAATTAGAAAATTAAATCAGCTATTAAACCAAATTTTACAATTTTTTATTTTATTTTTTTTATAATTTTATAATACTTATTAATTAAAATCGGATTTATTAAAAAATGAGGAACCACAACCACCACAAAGATTAAGTGAATCCCTTATAATAAAGTTACTTCTCTTGACCCTAAACGAATACTCGAATAATCATGATCACATTTAAAGGATTATAAATTTACTTTGTTGATGGATATGGTCTTTCATAATGAACGAAACAGAATGGAATTCTTGAGGTGACCAAGTTACCCCAACCTCTAACTCACCAGAATCAACGACTGAGTTCCGTCTTCCACTCACTTTCTCCGACATATTATGGCTCAAGTTACCTCTTGAGCGCCTATTCTTTTACCAACTCGACGAGTTTACCCCTGCCTGTTTCAACTCAGTATTTGAGTCTAACTAGGAGAAGAAGTCTTGTTGAGTTGTACAAAATATGGTCGCATAACATCAAGAATCGTATTGACATGTCGACTCTTATTGTCCTGACGTTGTCGCCACATCTATTGCCAAAAACCGGTGCGTCAGACGTCAAGCCCGTTTTGGCCCTCCTTCGGTTGCTCATTGATTCTCGTCTAAGATGCCTGCAATGTGTTCGATAAATGCGAAGCACACCCCACAGTAAACAACTTTTGTTTCTTTTTATCCTTCCTATAATTAATGTATTCGATTAATATAAGGCACACCCCATAGTAAACAATTTTGGTTTCCTTTTATCCTTCTTGTAATTTTCTTTCAGAAGAAGGAGATTGGAGAAGGAAAAGCTTGGAATTGTGCATGAGCATTATTAGTTTAGATCTCGTACACCATAATTGGGTTCTTTCGAACCTTAATATTATATTTTTAGTAGCAATTATGGTTGAATTTGTATATGTTAATGTTTGGTTGAGTATGATTCTAATGTCTAGCTAAATTGTCATGGTTTAGATGTGGATGTAAAGTGATTTGACATAGACGAATACAAACGACTGGCAAGTAGATGAAGAAGAAGCAGTTGTCTAATGAAGATGAGAAAGGAAGAAGAAGATGCAGCTGCTGAAAGAAACTTGAAAGTTTTTGATTGAGAAGAAAACAATGTATCTACAACAGTTCTGTTGTACAATCCTAAAAAAATTATTGGCAAAATGTTTAACCAACAACTGACAAATTTTTGATGCGATACTATCAATTTTTAAGTGATATTAAAATTTCTAATGCAATACCCAGAATTTTCTAACCTCTACCAAAAGTTCTAGGCTTAATTACAAATTTCGTCCTTAATAGTTACATATTTTTCATTTTTACCCTAATTCTTTTTCTGTTCGAGTGCACTCTTATTGTTACCCTTTTATTCAAATTGATTATTTGGGATGAAAATGTTGATGGGATCATTAGTTAACTCACGTTTAATGACTTTTATGATGTGGCTCACCATGTGTATTTAATTACTAATGTGGTAATATTTTGGCATAGATCATATCACACAAACCATTTTAATAATTATAAATAATATAAAATTTATAAAAATTTGAATAAAACTCTTAAAGATAAAAAAAATAATGAAAAAACTAGAGAAATTTTGTGGAAAATTAATATATATTTAAAAAAAAAACAAACCTCCACTTTCTATGATGCTCCACTAGAACCCCGGACAATGGATAACATTTATGAAATTGAACAAGTATCTGGTTTTGAACATGCAAACACAATTTCTTTGGGTTTTTTGAGAAATAATTCGATATATTAGTAGAAGGAAGAAAATGAAATGTTTTGATGTGCTCCGCCGCCGGAAGACGCCAACACATTGGTGAGGTGATACGGTGTTGAGAAGAAAATGCAAATCATAAAATTTTAATAAAAATACTTATATATTTTTTGAGATTTTATTTGTTTTTATAACATGATATCAATATTTCTAATAGAAAATGAAAAGAAAAATTAAATAAAAATATTTTTATTTATTGAGCCCTATTTGTAGAGTTAAAAAACTCTATTCACAATAAATTAAATAAAAAATATTTTTGTTATCATATCTTTCCGTATTATTCTTTTAAAAAAACTACCTTATTGTTATGCACATTGTGTCTATTCATATTACGTGTACGTGTTTGTGCTCCATGTTTCAATACTAATAATATTATCTGAAATTAGTTTTAGGGTTAAAATTAGTATTTAATTTTTTTCTTTCAATTAAGTACTTGAATTTGGTTTTAAATTTAATTTGGTACTTAAAGTTTATTTTGATCTAATTAGGTGCTTGTATTTGGCTTCTTGGTCCAAACTTTGCTTTTTTCTAAATTAGTACTTATGGCAAATGATTTATTTGAACCAATTTAAACTATGAAGTCATGTTCAGGTACTAATTTCAACCAAAAAGCCAAGTTCAAGTACCTAATTGGAAAAAAAAAAAACCTTAAGCACCAATTTGAAACTTGAAGCCAAGTCCAAGTACCGAAATGTACATCCATCCCATAATTCATCCGATTAGGTCCAAAAGTGATACATGCACGGATGGGTGAAATTTATTAAATTTTATTTACCGGAACTACTAATTTTCAAGTTTGAAAAATCAATCGACTTGCGATACATTTTTTTAATTGGATCCAAGCATTTTTGGGTTGAGATGTTCATAGAATCCAAAGATCTATCTCTTAGATTCGTAATGCACTTTGAATAACTCGATTTTGAATTCGGGAGCTCAAGTTATGACCGTTTTAGTGAAGACTACACGAACAGAATTTTTGGACAGAATTATAACGAAAAATTATTAGTTTCGAGCTTTTAATTCAAGTTTAAGTCATATTGGGTTCAATCTTTAGGCTTAATTTTATTATATATGATTCCAATATTATATTTATTAGGTTTTATTATTTTTTATTTATTTATTCTGAATTTTGAATTTTTTTAAATATTTAAGTTATTTAGGTGTTTTCTGTATCACACCCTAAGTCTAACAGATCTAAGAATAAGGCATGTAGTTGTGAAGTTATGGTTGATATTTTTCAAGTTCCATTAAAAAGAATTAAGGTTTATATAGTAAGAGAAATGTTTATGGGGAAGTTTCTTTTTCCCTCAATATTACCCTATGGTTCTTTTTGTTAAATCTAATTGTACATCTCCTTATTAAGCTGGAAGTTAAGAATCTTGACTTAGTCAGTGGTTATTCCACCTCCTAGTAAATAATGTAGTTATGCATGTTAAGTTTTTGAAAGAGTAAGATTGTTAAGAGTTATATGAACAGTGGGTCATGAATAAGGCCTTGCATGGGAATTATTTATGACTGGGATGTTAGCAGACTGTATGTAAATGGGTTTTAATGGTGAAATTATATTCTTTAAGCAGTTGTTGTTGCTGAGTGAAGATGGATGTCTGAGTCTGAAGCTTCGAGCTATAGTTTAAGTGAGTACCAGATGAGTCTTTACTCTAACTTTTGTATGTGAACTATTCAAATAGAAGTATATATATACATCATAATGATATCTCGAATAACTAGTAAGTATATGAAGTATAGTAAATATAACACCCATAACCCATACCTGTCTCCGAATTAGGGCTACGACATATTACCATACAATTTAGAACAATCAATAACAGATAGCAGCAAGTCTATCAAATTAATCAATAGAATTTTCATAAATAATTCAGATTGAAGTGATAGGTTCTGCGAGGCCTTAAAATTATTTTAGAAATACTCAGGGACTAACTCGAAGCAAATTAAAATGTTCAAGGAAAAATTGAAAATTTTCAAAACAGGAGTCACACAGCCGTATGCCCAACTGTGTGACAGACCGTGTACCTTCAAAATAAATTCACATGGTTGTGTCGCAGGCCGTGTGCTAGCTCGTGTAGCATTCGAAATACCCTCACACACACCGTTTGGTTTACCCTATTGTGACACACGACCGTGTGACAGCCCTGTCCCAGGCTATGTGTATCCAAAACATAGTTAATTTACATCTAAATGCTTAGGTACCTAAACCAATTCTCAACACATAATTATAAGACTTTAAATGCATTTCAATGACACCTAAAACATGCCAAAAAAATCATCTTAAAGTATAACCAAGGTGTCCTCAATGACATCACATTTCAAGTACTTACATAATTCATTTCCATTACTACATACACAAGCTACAAGCACTTTCACATAACTTATTTTCTATTCAGAAATGCTATACCAAAACTCTAGCCAAACTTATCATCTCATGTCCAACCTCTTATATTTTACTATAGAATCAAGTATGCACATCTCACTTAAGTACTTATACCACATCATCATATGCACATTAACAACAACACCCACAAGTACTTATGTAACATTACAGAACATAACTGAATACTCCTATTACATGCCATATAAGCCAAGCTATATTCAAAAAATAAAAAATGGTTCCCAGATACTGTGATTCTTCGAGCTGATCCAATCTCCCGATCCACAAAACGTATCTACAAGAAATAAGACAAATAACACGAGTAAGCTTTCGTAAAGCTTAGTAAGTTCGCCGGTTGAACGATAAATCTTACCGAATTTAAACTCAATAAATCAAATAAAAAGATTAAAGAATAGAGTTCTTGTCACAAGGTTATTATCAAAATTCTTGTCAATCACAGCTCACAATAAGTGAGTGTTGTACAGTACATTAATTCAAATCATATTCCAAGTTATTGTTTAGTAAGATCTTCAATCACCAATATCTAGTACGAATTTACACCAGCACGAAGCCTGCTAGACATAAGGCCCAATACATTATAGTACACCGGCATAAAGTCTAGGCCAAGGCTCGGTTCAATACATTCAATACATTTCAATTTCACTATTGACCTCCGTTAAATCAACGTTCAATAATTACGAAACACTACAATTGCTAAAGTAAACAAGTATTAAGAAAAATAAGTATAACATACTTATATAAATGAACTTACAAGACTGATTGTAGTAACGGTTCAAGGTATCTCAATCAGTTCGACGTTATATCAATTCATTATCTCCATTTTCAATTACACACATCAATATAATCCAACATGCAATTAGGTTCTTATAATACATTTAAAAATGTACTAAATTAAACCAAACAAACTTACCTGACTAAATTGCAGTAATGAAAAAGGTACAGTACACCGGCACAAAGCCAGACTAACTGCAGCAAAAAACGAAATTTCAAGGACTATTCAATAAATTTTCCCTTTTCCGCTATTAACAGCTTATTCTGGATCTAAAATAATAATTCCATTTAATTAAATAATTCTAACAAAAAAATCACTCATTTTATGCAATTAGGTCTTTTGATATTTTTTATAAAATTACTCCCAACATTTTACTTTTATGCAATTTAGTCCCTAAGTCCAAATCATGTAATTTAACCAATTTTAATCAAATTTAAGTTCAACTCAATTGTACTACACTACCCATTTCAGCCCATGATTTCTGTTATTTCACATCAAGTCCTTGTAATTTAATCACTTTAATATTTTAGTCCTTTAACATTAAATTACTATAAATTACTTTACAAATAGTCTTATTTAACAACCAAGCTTAATAATTTATCACTAAATTATAGAAACAACTCAGACTCATTAATGGAATAATCCAAAACATTTAACAATTTTACAAATATAGTCATTGGGTTAGCTAAATCAAGTTAATATGAGTTCAAAAACATAAAAATTACCAAAAATGGGTGTCAAACACATACCAAATGGAGGAGTCCTAGCTAGCCGAAGCTTGCTCTCACCTTCAATGGTGTTTCGGCCCTTTTTGGAAGAAGAACATAGAATTCATAGGCAATTCGCTTTATTTCATTTAAATTTCATTTATTACTTAATTACAATTTTACCTTAATTAACTCATGAAAGTTTAGCTAAATGAAAGGCAAAACCGTCCACTATGGATAATGGTGGTTTATTTACCATTCAAACCCCTTTAATTTATCTTTTAACTAATAAATCCACCTTTTTCATATTTACAATTTAGTCCTTTTTACTTAATTAATCATCCAAATGATAAAATTTATAACCAAATTTTAATATCATGCTAATGACCATGTAAATATTAAATAATTGTATTTAAAGCCTCACA